>NTHP01000196.1:846054-892901 GCA_003416845.1 Oplegnathus fasciatus | reverse complement strand
CCACCGACACCCGGGTCGTAATACTGCAAATGCAAGGGCTTTCATCAGTGGGCCATAGGCTCAATCACCATTGTGTTACCTCATTCGGCGATAGATAGTGACTTAACAGACATTTATTTAAATAAAAATCTTTGAGATTATAACTTTAAACCTCAGAAAATAGTAAAAAGTGCCCATCACAATTTCCCACGGCCAAAAGAGACGTGTTCAAATTGCTTGTCTTGTCCAAAAGCCAGCCCATAACCCACAGATCTTAAATTTACCAGCATATAAGACAAAGAAAAGCACCAAAGCTTGACTGTAGAGAACCTGAGAACAGCAAATGTTTGGCATTTCTGCTTAAAAAAGGAGTTAAGTGATGAATTTATTATCAACAGTTAATTTTCTGTAAATCGATTAATCAACTAACAGCTTCAGCTCCACCAAAGTGAGTCTTTTTAGTACGAAGTTACCTCTTTGTGTGTATAGAAACACAGTCTGATGAAACAAAGAGGGAAACTCGCAATAAAAAGACAAACTCATGAAGCCACGTTAGCTTCAGCTGAACTTTCTAATGCATTTTTGCACAGAACGAGGACTGTGGATTTTGTCCCCCATAAAGTCAAAGATCTCTCTACAGCCATTCGATGAGGAAAGATAACTGCACAGACAAGCTCTTCCAGTGTGCATGCGGGCATGTGAGTGTTGCATTAAGACAGACTTGAATGTGCGCCTATCCTTCAGTGGTAAAAGTGTTGTCAAATGTTGGACAGCAGCAGGGGAGACTGCAGATGTGCTGGTGGCTGGATTTCAGACTTACAGGAGTGATATATCCAAGCACTTGTCCTTGAAATGTTCTCCTGATGTGAGCACAGTGTCTCTTTTCTTCCTTCACTATGTCTTTCCAGTGCGGGTCTGACACAACGAGGCCTCTCTCCAACACAGACAACTCAGCTGGGGAGGTCTAAACAGTGAGATCAAGGAGAAAAGAGCCAATTTCAGTGGCAGATAAGCATCGTCATGAGTGGAGAAACGACAGGTGAGGACAAGGGCCTCTTCCTGAATCTGCAAAAATCAGGTAAGAGCAGTGACATGCCAGGCAAACAGAGGACTTTTATGATCTGACAGCTCACACCCATTTCAAGTTACTCACCTCGGCCTCAGCTTTATGCGACTTCTTTGCATCAGTTTTGGAAAGTGTGGCACTGCCCAGCCAGCAGCATGAGATGGCGTGCAGCAGGAATAATGTCGTTCTCATTTCCAAAAAATAGAAAAGGAGCAGTGAAGCAGTTAAACAAAAAAATGGGTTAGCTCAGGTCTGCAGGTTTGCAGTGTAAGTGCTTCTTCTTCCTTCCTTCCTGACTGAGATCTGGCAGATTGTAAACCAGCATATCCTCCTCCTGCGGTTTGAAATCACTCACAACAACCAGCCCGATACAGCCCCGTTCATAGTGCTAACAAGCTGGATTTATAACAAACAACCTGCCTTTCACTGTCGAGCCGCTGGTCCCAGTTTGATTGACAACTTCAGCTCAACGTGTTTCTGGAGCGTCAACTTCCGCCGCGTGTGTTTTTCAAAATAAAACGCGTTTGTGTGTGAGTGAGTGAGTGATAGAGAGAAGGGAAGTCATCTGAGCAGATAGGTGGCAGTGTAGCTAGCATGCTAACAGGCTAGCACAGTAAAAGAAGACAGCATGAGTCAAACAAACCCACCGGTGTAATGTCATAGAAGATATTAGACTCCCAAGTTGTGGAAGAAGATTAACATTTGTTTTTCTGTCCTCTTCCGGTGACGTTAGCTAACATTAACGGGTGAGTGTCATTCTCGCAAGCTAAGCTAACTGTGTCTAAAGTAAGTTGTGTGTGCTAGCTAGCTAACATGACAACATTTCTGGAAATGGGGGAAGTGTCTTCATGAAGCTTTAACTGGTTTAACTGGTCATGACGCTGTTTTTTCTCTCATGTATTACTCTTAACAGTGGAATATAATGATAAAGCATGAGAGGTAAAACCTGTGATTGTAGCTATATAACACCATATTGTAATATTTATGGGCTGTGAGATTCAATGGTGGAAGAAGTATTCAGGCTGTTTACTTAAGTAAAAGTACCAATACCACAATGTAAAAATACTCCATTACATTTAAAAGTCCTGCATTCAAAATTTTACTTAAAGTATATCAGCAAAATGTACCCAAAGTGTCAAAAGTAATACAATTCAATATGCAGCAGAAGTATCCCAGTGTAATTTTGTATTGTTGGATTATTATTACTGTGTATGCAGGGTTTTCTGTTGTAGCTGCATGGTCGAAATGTGTACAAATTGAAATCGCTCTATTAATTTGTACTACAGATAAATAAAATGTAGTAAAAAGCACAACATTTGCCTTAGAAGTCTTGTGAGTGTGGAAGTGTAAAGTAGCATAAAATGGAAATACTCAATTAAAGTACAACTACCTCAAAACTGTAATTAATTACAGTGCTATAAATGTAGTTAGTTACATTCCACTAGGGCTGCGACTAATGATTATTTTCATTATCGATTAATCTGTCGACCATTTTCTCGATTAATCGATTAGTTGTTTGATCCATAAAATGTCAGAAAATGGTGAACATGTTGATAACTGTTTCCCAAAGCCCAAGGTGACATCCTCAAATGACTTGTTTTATCTACAACCCAAAGATATTCAGTTTACTTTCATAGAGGACTGAAGAAACCAGAAAATATTCACATTTGAGAAGCCGAAATCAGAGAATTTGGACAGTTTTTCTCAAAAAAATGACTCAAAACGATTAATCGATTATCAAAATTGTTGCCGATTCATTTACTAGTTGACAACTAATCGATTAATTGACTAATCGTTGCAGCTCTACATTCCACCACCGGTGAGATTCACCTTTGTCAATGGGAAAACCCCTATAAATGACAACATCACGTTAGGGTTAGAGTCATGATGTGACCTGGTGTGTATAACATTAAAACTAAACAGTGTTTAGTAAATAGGACCTCCTCTTCTTGGTCTGTTGTCTGTAGTTTAGGTGAAGCAGCACTGATATGTTATTTTGGATCTCTGCTGTAACACTCATTATCTTCTGGCTCTTTTCAGTGAGTGATGGCGGTTGAACAATTTGTGTCAAAGACGCTTGAGCTTCTACAGGAGGAGAGGGAGGCTGAAATAGAGGAGACCAGGTATGCAAAATAACATCCAGACTGTGATACTTTATTATATGAAGGGGTAAAACAGCATTTTTGTTCTGCACTTCCATGAAGTTAGGGGACATGGAAGAGGTGAAGCAGCAGAGACAGAGTTATTCAGAGTGTTCATTAATGTGTTCGGATGGTCCACAGGACATAAACAGACATGGGCAAATAATGTGGCACAGCGATGTGGAAAGTAGAAATTAGGCTTCAGACTAGACAAAACTCCTCCAGAGCCACAAAATATGTTATACAACAGTTTTATAGGCTGAGTAGTAGCCCTCAAGACACATAAACCGACCTTTATGTGTAAAATTAGTGAATTTCCCCTCATTAAGGCAAGCCTTTGACCTTAACCTACAATGTTTTTCTCACAAAATATATATTAAAAAAAAAGAAGATTTTATTTTCGATAGCTGTCACTATAAAATGACAGTGCCTTGTTTTGTGCCCTCAGGATATGGCAGGAGAATATCTCTCCCAAGGATCTTCAAAATAAAGGCGTTTGCCTGCTGAAACTGCAGATAGGAAGTCAGTCCACAGGCCTGTATGGTCGCACAGTCGTCGTCCTCGAGCCGAGAAAGCATCTTGGTTTCTCATCTCTGCCAAGCAACAGCTTTGGACCTGGTGAGAAGGAAGAATAAAACATCTGATCTGGGGTTTTTTTGTGACTTTAGTTTCATATTTTGCGTAACGTGACGTTTATGTCTTTTGTTACAGGGGACATAGTTGGCTTGTACGACACTGGCGGTTGCACCGCAGCCTCGCAGGTCGGCACTGGAATAGTGACGAGGGTCAGCCAAACTTCTATAAGTGTGGCCTTTGATGATTCAAAGGACGGCCTCAGCTTTGATACAGATGCTCTTTACAACCTCTTAAAGTTGGCAAATGACGTCACCTACAAACGAATGAAAAAGTGAGTGACATCTGTAATGTGCTCACTGTAAGACAGATACAAGTGAGGTATGAAACCTTGAAACAACTTATTTTCACTGTGTGTTTCGTGCTTGCAGTGCCTTGAATGCGTTAAATGGATACAGCAATGGACCAGCTGCCAATCTGATAAGTGTTCTTTTTGGAGACTCAAAACCTTCTTCTCAATCACAGCCAAGTAAGTTACGCTTTACAAAGCAAATATTGTCACAAAATAAGCCCTCTAATTGCTCTATGACAAGTATGCAGCACTCTGTTTACACTGATTTCAAACCCTTGCAAATCAGCACAAATCATACAATACACAGACTAATTCTGGGTATTCTGTTATGTTTCATCAGATGAAGTTGAATTCTTTAACTCGAACCTGGATGATTCCCAGAGAGAAGCTGTGTCCTTTGCTCTATCTCAGAGAGAACTGGCTGTGATTCATGGACCGCCAGGCACTGGCAAAACCACCACAGTGGTGGAGATCATCCTGCAAGCTGTCAAACAAGGCCAAAAGGTGCAGAAAATTGATTTTTATGAGTGTATATGTGAATATTTTTCCTCCCACTGATCAATTCACTTACGTTCATCATGTTCTGTCATTGTAATTTGTTGCTGCAGCTGTTATTGTAGCATCTCGGTCTAGACAGAATCATTTTCGTATTTGGATTCTGTGTTCGTGCAGGTCCTGTGCTGTGCCCCCTCTAACGTGGCTGTCGATAATTTAGTAGAGAGGTTAGCCCGCTGCAAGGCAAAGGTCCTGAGGCTGGGTCACCCTGCCAGACTGCTGGAGTCCATACAGAAACATTCACTAGACGCCATTCTCGCTCAGAGCGATAACGCAAACATCATTGCTGACATCCGTAAAGACATCGATAAAGCTTTTGTAAGTATTTTAGTGTGTGCTCCTACTAGCATTTGGTGCCATCTGGAACGATTTGTAATATTTTATGTGTTGTTGTTTTTTTTTCAAGATAGGAATGAAGAAGATGCGTGAAAAAGGAGAGCGGGTGAACTTCAAAAGGGAAATCGGGGAGCTAAGAAAAGAGCTGAAAACCAGGGAAGGAACAGCCATCACCCAGATCCTAAAAAGTGCTGATGTGGTGTTATCAACCAACACAGGTCAGTAACAGCCACGAGTGAAGAAAAGGTCATTCAGTCGTTGCAGTGGTGATGAAAGGCAATCAGAAAGCACTTGTCTGTGTCTGCAGGTGCTTGTGATGGCGGCCCTCTGAAGTTCCTGCCAGCAGAGCATTTTGATTGGGTGGTGATAGACGAGTGCACTCAGGCCCTGGAGAGCAGCTGCTGGGTTGCCCTGCTCAGAGCGCGCAAGTGCATTCTGGCTGGAGACTACAAGCAGTTACCTCCTACTATCAAGTCACAAACGTAAAAACAGGTTTTCCTCTTTCAATGCATTCATATATTACGACGGAGTATTAGGGCCACTCTTTCGAGAATTAAGTCATAATATTACAAGAAAAGTCGTAATAGAATAGGTTGCTTTGAGTCATATGTTATGGTTATAAGTTTATTCGATTACATGTGCATGTTTTAGCATTTCCTGACAGTCCAAAGGCTCCTGTAGCATGGTGTTATTTTGACTTGTAAAAACTTTCGACTGTCACGTCTCCTCTGCATCCCTCTCGCTTACAGGCACCTTTGCTCCGTTTGGGACTGTCTCCTCTCCCTTTATTAGTAGTGAAGTTAATATTGATGTGGACAGTAAGCCACACAAAGCTGAGAGTTTTATTGTCCCTGATAATAGGATCAGGTGCTTAAACCTGTAACTTCAGGTCACTCATTTCACACATAAAAAACAGCCAGCTCTCATCTGTTTACTACGACAGAGTATTAAAATCTCGGCTTTATTCTGATTAAATTACGACTTTATTCTCGTAATATTACAACTATTTTCTAAAAATATTACGACTTTATTCTCGAAATCTCTTTTTTTCCCCCTTAATTTGGTCCTAATACTCTGTCGCACATGTATAAATAACATTCAAGATTTGATATGTGTCCCGTGACAAGTTTTTTTTTTCTTTATAGCTGAAACTTTTGGTTTAAAATCTTAAGTATTTATCTATAACATTCAATATTTATGACTAATTAAGAAACAATCAGAGTTAAAGTTTGGAAAAAAACATCCTAAGTTGTTATTCAAGAGCTCAAATGTTGCTAAATCCTGATTAGTGCACAGAAATACGTCATCACCCTTTTCATATTGAGCCCTGCCCACGTCAAACCAGTGAGACAAATACAGAAATCACTCATATGAAACAAAGAAAGCTGTTCAAACTTTGGCAGAAAATGTGTGTTGTGTCTTGTGTCTTGTAGGACCCCGTCGGCCACATCGGTCAGTAAGAAACTGATTGAGAAATATGTTTTCAGGGCCTTTTATAGGATCATTTTTATAGTTTGCTGCTCATTGTTCTCGTTTTTGTTCTCCACAGTGCTGCATCCAAAGGTTTGTCTCTCAGTCTTATGGAGAGACTTATCCAGATGTATGGGGACTCAGTGGTCCGTATGCTAACAGTTCAGTACCGCATGAACAGCGCCATCATGGAGTGGGCTTCCAAAGAGATGTACCAGGGACGACTAACGGCTCACAGCTCTGTAGAGAGACACGTGTTAAAGTGAGTGTGAGCTTGGTGATGGAAAGTATCTCACATCGTGTTTCAGTGAATGATAACTCATTAAAGTAACTGTTTATGTCTTCTGTGCAAAAGAGATCTTCCAGGAGTCGCCTGCGTAGAAGAGACCAGCACGCCGCTTCTTCTTATCGACACTGCAGGCTGCGGTCTGAGTGAGATGGAGGTCATAGATGAGCAGTCCAAAGGGAATCAAGGTTAGTCATTTTTATTGTAAAACATTATTTTATTACAGTTAGTAGCTGTTAGGATCTAACAGTATGTTTACTTTTTCCTCAGGTGAGGTAGACATCGTTGAACTGCACATAAAGGCACTGACTGAAGCTGGGCTCAAAGCTAAAGACATAGCTGTTATTGCTCCATACAATCTACAAGTAAGTCACTGATCTGAGGAACTGTACTGTAAAATATATCTTAACTCAACTGCTACTACTGTACTGTGTCATAGCATTACTGCAAAACTTTGTTTTCCATATTTCTTAAATAAAAGAAGAATAAAACGCTTTCACAGTAATGAAAATAAAATCCTACAAATAGAAAGTGTAATGTTAAACTAGAAATCTAAAATTACATTAAGAGCTCTAACAGTTGTGTCTCAAAATAAGTCAGAGATTTTGGTTTTTAATGTTTTTATCTCCGTAAAGGTCGATCTTCTGCGTCAGAAACTGTCCGCGAGGCATCCCGAGCTAGAAATAAAGTCAGTGGATGGATTTCAGGGCAGAGAGAAAGAGGCTGTGGTGCTATCGTTAGTTCGGTCCAACAGAAAAGGTAATTTATTTTGCTGTGAAGTCGTGTCTGTTTCTGTCACACCATAAATGTAATTTATGTATATACATACATATTTGTTCATTCTTTTATTTTAGGGGAAGTTGGATTTCTGGCGGAGGACAGGAGGATTAATGTGGCCGTTACACGTGCGAGACGTCACATCACTGTAGTGTGCGACACCCAAACTGTCCAGAATCATGCTTTCCTGAAGTCCCTGATCAGTCATATGACTGAGTTTGGCGAGGTCAGAACAGCATTTGAGTACATCCAAGACATCGTGCCACAAAACTACACCCGCGACCACAAAGACACAAAGGCTAATACGTTTGCCGGCAGCTCCATGTCCGCCAAACAGAAGGTTAAAGATCGGCCTCCCAGCAAGGCGAAGCAAGGACAAAAGAAGTCCACTGTTAGCAGTAATGGAAATACTGCAAGTACAGAGAAGCACACAAAGTCCTGCTTAACAGCACTGACAGAGGAAGAACAGAACAAGAACAGATACACTGAGATCAGAGAGCAGGTGGAGACCTTTCTAAAGGATTTAAATCAGAGGGAACTACAGTTTCCATCATCGTTTAACTCTCATGACCGCCTGCTGGTCCACCAGGTGGCTGAGGAGCTGGGCCTCGTGCACGAAAGTAAAGGCGAGGGGAAAGACAGGTGTATCACTGTCTCCAGGCCCCTGGTGTCAACACCAGCTGAGGAGCCGACACAAGCAGCAGCAGAAGAAGAAGAAGCAGCAGCCCAGGAAGAGAAAACAGTCTCAGATCCCCAAAGAGAGCCGCTGTGTCAACCTCCATTAGACCTGAAAAGTTTACATTTGGAGCGAATGAGGAGGGAGCAGCAGAAAAGAGAAGAAAATGCTCAACAAAAAAAGCAACAGAACAACATCCCACCAGCTTCATCATCAAAGAAGCCCAAGTCGGCTAAAGGTTTGTAGTAGGAACATCTGATTTTTAAGTGTTTAAGTGTTTCTGATTTTTTCCAACCTGTCTGCTCTGATATGTGTGCAGCAATTCAACTCTACCATTTCCCTCCCAGGAAAGAACCGAACAAAGGCTGGTGCTTGCGACATCGCTGCTGCCGCGGCTCCGGATGATGACTTTGACATGCTTATCAACGCTGTCAGGAAAGCTGACAGTGTGTGCAGCTTCGTCAAGTGTAAAGCTTCTGTGCTAACACTTGGACAGCTTTGCCTGTTCTGCAACAGACAGTATTGTCTCAGTCATCATATACCAGAGGTAAGACAGGAACAGACAAATAGTATTTGTTTTGGTTTGTGTTTTTATCAGGCTATGTAACTGTGAGTATTTTAAAAGTCTGTGTACTGATATTTCTCCATAAGAGACACCTGAAAATTGTGTTGTGTGAAGTTTTGTGTTTTTCTGATCCGTTTGTCTTGTTGTAAACCCGTTTTAGGTTCACGGCTGTGGAGATAAAGCCAAGTCTCACGCTCGGATGAGAATAAGCAAAGAAGGCGTTCTTTATGCCGGGAGTGGGAAGAAAGACAAATCCATGGACCCCAATAAGAAAGCCTACCTGCAAAGGAAACTGGACTCTAAACTGAAAGACATGGCATCACAGCGGAAACCAAAAAACAAAGAGGACAGTTAATGATACCAAATCAACTCTATAGATTAACATTAAGACTTCGTTCTAAACAAGAATAAACCATTCTAATGTTTGAAAATGTTAACAGTTTTGTTTGATCAAATATACAGTATGTTGCCTTTCTAACATTCATTGGATACAGTTTGGTGTCATACAGTCTGCTGCTGAATTTCATGAGTGCTGCGTGGATTCATCAATATTTAAACTGCAACTTATATTTGTGAGTTGTAGCAGCTTTAACACACACTCACAGAGCCATGTGTCTACTGTGTGTCTACTGTTATTGTCAGAGGACAGATAGTCAGTGGGCTGGAGTTTTTCCCTTCATACAATCCAGGGGAGAAGTAAGGGTAAATCTTCTCTGTAAATCTGTCGCTGAACGTATGTATTGTGGTCAAATCAGCAGCGTTGATGAAGACCACCTTTCCTTTGTCATAGTCCAGTTTTACAGTAATCCTCTCAGGCTTCTGCTTCAACACGAGCTTGGTGCGAGGCGAGGTCTGAGCCCAGAATGAGTCTCCGTTGCACAGGCCGATCACCCAGAAACCCTCAGACCGGTTGAGGAAGACGGTGCTCTTCCTTTTGATGGACTCTTGGGCCACTCCGATGTACCAGTCTTTGCCCTGGCCCACCTCTACGGTCCAGCTGTGCTTCCCGGATGTGAAGCCGGTCGCTCCCAGCACGCACACACGGCTGGTGCAGCGCTCAGGGTTGTCAGGTAGGAGCTGCTTACTGCTGTATTGTACACAGGACAACTCTTCAGAGAACTTTAGGTTGGACTGGGCTGTGTTTGGATCCAGAGTGACGGGAACTGAAAGTGTAAACAAAGTTCAGTACATTGAAAATACTTCACAGTAAACTTTAATTTTGGCCACTGTCTGTTCACCCACCACATGTGACAATGTTGGCCATCTTCTTCCAAATTCCAAACTTCAGTGATCCCAGATGCTTTGCAGAGTTAATCAGTATATCTCTGATACACTCTGGCTGTTGAATGTTGCATTTGGTCCTGAAACATGTTGAAATGATTACAACGTTGTCTTCTGGAGACAGGTTGTGCTAATTTTAGCAGATAATGAGTTAAGCATACCTTTTCTTTGTCTGCTTGTAGTTCTTCAGCCACAGAAAGAAAGTGAAGAAATACATCTCATTAACAAAATGTTAGATGTGTAGTTGTATACAAGGCCCTGCACACTGACTCCAAACCACAAAATAGTTTTAAATGGTTAAAGTTTAGATCCGAGAGAAATTGGCTGTAAATGTACCTGTAAAAATGGTAAATCCTTCTCTCTGAGGGCCGTCTCAATATCACTGATGGTGGAAGAAAGGGTTTTGATCTGGTCCTTGATGTTTTCCAGCTTCTCACACATCACCTGGTTCTTAACTCCCTCTTCCTGTTTGAGCACCTTCAGTCTTGTGGTTTCCTCCTCCCGAAGGAACAGGTGTAGCTTCTTAAACTCCTCCTTAATTGCTTTTTCAGTTTGATAAGCCTGGCTCTGTAATGTTGAGGGAGCAGGTTATTCTTAGCAGTGAACGAAAAGAGGGATTTTTCTCTCTCTGCCGAAAGTGAATTTAATAAGTCACACTAAAGATTCAGCATTAAAATGTAATAGTTCCATAAATGAGTGAATAATGACACACAAAGTAATGACACAATGACTGTATTAGCTTTTACCTGAATGTAGTTTTTTGTCTCCTCCCAGTGCTCCTTTGTCTTGTTCAGTATTCTGAGCTTTTTATTCAAGGACCCCAGCATGTCTGAAATTTCAGTCTGAAATGTTCACAGAAGAATCGTGAGTTTAAACCTGGAGCTGAAACAATTAATCGATAATAGTCGATTGACAGACAATTTATTAGCAACAATCTTGATATTCAATTCGCTGCTTTTCTCTGTTTTATCATTTAAACTTAATTTCTTTGAGTTTTAGACTATTTGAAGACATCACCTTGGACATTTGTCACTATTTTCTGACATTTTACAGACTAAATGATAAATGGATTAATTGAGAAAACAGTGGGTATATTAAAAGATAATGAAAATAATCGCTATTTGCAGCCCTATTAAATCCCCTTCTACACCTAAAAAAACTACAACCACTGTAGCGACATGTTTGCTCTCATAGATAACTAGTTGAATTCTGTGTTTCGTGTGTTGGAGTGCATGTACAGTAAATCCCCCTGTTATTTCCCCAGTTTCTATTTTTACTCTACCTTTTTCTGCTGGGCCGCCTCCTCCACAGGGCAGCACTCATGAACTTTATGCTGTCTGGACGTTTGGCAGACGAGACAGATGGGCTCTTGGTCATTCTGACAGAAAATCTTCAGCTTCTCGTTGTGAATACAACAAAGTTCTTGATCCCTGCTGGTCCTTTGCGCTTGATATTCATCTGCAGCTATCTTTAGAGCCAAATTGATAGGAGGCCTCCCGGGGACGGCCACAGTGCGACACACAGGACATTCTCGACATCCTTTCCATTCCCAGAATTTCTGTAAACAAACTTTGCAAATATTGTGGCCACATTTTAGAAGAACAGGAACACAATAAATCTCACAGCATTGAGGACAAAGTAAGTCCCCTTCAGAGAGGAAACTCATTGCTGCCATCAGGTTGAAGTGTTCCTGCAAAGTGTGGTTACAGGAAAACTTCCTTCCCTTCCTGCTCTTCAGGTGTAGTGACTTTAGGCGGAACAACCCTGACGCTCGGTTGAAACTTCTATAAATGCTGGCAAACTAGTAGGACTGGTTACATACCCAGCAAATATTCCACATACTGTATGTTAAAGCCGTCATCTGTTGTTGTTAAGTCATGGCAGCAGACTGACTTTCACTTTCGGTGTGAAAATTAGTACGAAAAATGATTTAGAAACATTTTTATGCATATATAGCATGTAAAAAAACACAGTACAAATGGGCAACATCGGCACTGAGATCACAGAAGAGTAACACTTAAATTCACTTTCAGTGCACTTTATTTTCCATGATGTTTCCATATTCGACACAGTAACATAGTTTGACTCAATGCATAAATATATTAACAATGCATTTTAGTCAAGACTCTGAACTAAATCATGGTTATATCAACATGATGTCTAGAAAAACATAACAATTCTACATGTATTTAAATGTTATTACTGCATTAATCCTCTGAGGAGGGCGACGCTTAGAGGCAAAAACAGAGGTAGTTTAAACCGTTAAAGATGAGTGGCTGCACTGTCAGTAAAATCTTATTTATACCCCAGAACCAAGAATAAAAAGTGTCCACAATACCTACGCTTTACAAGAGTTTTACATTGACTGTACTACAGGTAAACAGACAGTGAATCAACATTATTTTGGAGGCAGGGACCTCAAAACCAGAACCAGGTGCAGTTCAGACGTGAGGTCAAGTAGTGATGTGTTCTCAAACTGAGAAACTAAGTGCTTGTGCAGTAAAAGTAAATGTGTTGGTCTCTCTCTCACTCGCATGTCGTACGGAGAGAGAAAACAAAATACTTCATATTTTAAAGCTACAGTATCGTGTGTATTCCTCAAGTTTGATGAAATAAATTTGTCACCTTTAACTATCAATGTTTCAAAAAGGGTTAATTTGTGGAGATGATTTTGTCCTGGCAGTACCGAGCATTTATGCTGTTGTCACCATACAACTGAACTTCTCGATGTTTTAAAAGAGTACTTTTGTAAACTACAATCTCACTAAACAGAATTTTAATAGAAGTGGCTTACAGTTTCGGAGGAAAACTTCCTGTGTATGAAAAACCTTGTTTAAGCCATGATGATTTTGATTGATATGGCTTATTTTTTCCAAATCACAATAATACTGAACAAATATATAAGGAATATTAATGATAAAAGCCACTGAATATTAAGAAATACTATAATAAACAATTCTGAAATAAGTAAATAGAGTTACATGGATACATAATTTGATGTAATCCAACTTTGTCGCTTGGCATTGTAAATAAAACATGCAACAATAAACGATGTGACAGCTCTGTTTTTTCATTTTCTCCCTTAAAATCACAAATAATCTCAATCTGATGAGATTTTACCAATTAATTAATATTTACATATGACTACAAATATGAAAACACTACATTAAAACATACCGTGTGTATCTCCTCTAAATAATGATTTGACGAGTGTGTGATTGGTCAAAGAAGATCCTTTCCCAGTAGGTTTATGCTCAATCAGCAATATTTGACCTTAACTTGCAACAATATCACGCTGATGTCAGACTTAAGAGTAAAACATTCCCAGAAATGGACAGAAAAGGAATTTCTATGAACACAATGTGTGTTGATCCAAAAGATAGTCTCAGTGAAAAAGGACAAAAAATAAACAGCTGCATGTACCTGTTTTGTAAAGACATACTAGTTTTTGAATGGTTAAGAGATTTTAGTTCGTTTTAGGTTTTACAAAACACCTCAAAGAAATCAAACTTTCAAAACAAATTAACATGAGAATAGTATGTACATGAATACAATAATAAATATACCATGTATGAAATTCAGAAATGGCTCCGTGTTCTGGTAAAAAAAAAAATCTGAAAACTGTGGATGTTGTGTAAAAGGTAATATCAGAACAACAAACCCTGTGACTCAGATTACTGAGATATCACTGAAGATCATTTCATCTTGATTTTACTAAACGATTCTAACGCACAAAATAACAAATACAAGTTAAAAACGCTCTTTGGACAGTCCATATTCCTCTAGATTTAAATTCTGCAACAAATGGCCAGTCATCAGAGACATTGTAGGTTCTTTCTTCTTCAGCTTATATTGAAATGTAACACTGTCAGTTATACCTCCTCCGTCAGCTGTAAGTCACAGACTGATGCCTGCCAATAAGATGGGTGCCTTGATTGTGTCCTCAGAGCCGCACTCTGCCACGCTCTGGGTTCAGTTCAGCATCCTCTGCACAGAGCAGTGAATTATTACTCCTCAAGCATCTTCAGCACACCCCTGAGGCCGCCTGCTGCTCTCAGATCAGTCAGGAGCCTGCGAGGCTTCACGCTGTGTCTGCAGATCCAAAGCACAAACACAGTCTCACAATCACACGAATCCGGGCTTCATGGAGGACTTGAAGCATTTAGGACAACCCTTTGTGCCGTTTGTCTGCAGACACCTGAAAACATAAAACAGCCGAGAGTCAACAGCTTCATCTGTCGGCCAGTAAACATGTTAAAATAAAGAAATATACGTATTAAAGTACATTTTCAATAAAGTCTGTTTCACCCAGGATACTTCTTTAAATAGTACCCTGCGCTAGAACACTCACTTGAGATGGAAAATGTGGGAACAGGGTAAGGCCTGCAGTTTTTGGTCCCTGTCCCCGATGGACTCTCCACACATGCCGCAGTAGAGCTCCAGCTCCTCGACACACTGCAGGAACTTCACCACCTGCTCTCTGAGCTCCTCCTGCTGGCCTCGGCTCCGATAAATCCCTTCACTCAGGCAGTGTACCTTCAGGGTACACAGCTTAAGATACACATCAGAAAAAGACAGTCAGTGTGGCATGTAACTCTGTGTGTGTGAGTGTCATACCTGCTTGTATGATTTATACTGTAACTTGTGTGTAGGGCTGCGACTAATGATTATATACATTATTGATCAATTGCTCTGTCTGTAAAATGTCAGAAAATGGTGAAAAAAGTCGAAGTTGACGTCCTCAGATGACTTGTTTTGTCCAATCAACGGTCAAAAACACAAAGATATTCAGTTTACAATCATGTGTGACAAAGAAATCTTGGTGGCATTTTTGCCATTATTCGATTATTAAAATAGTTGCCGATTCATTTTCTGTCCATCGATTAATCGACCAATCGTTGCAGCTCTACTTGTGTGACTTGTCCTGTGTGAGGAACACCAGTTACCTTGTTTCCCATTCCATCTGCCAACTCCTGAGCTCGCTGCAAAGAATCAAGAGCCTGGAAAATAAACGGTGAGAAAGTGTGCATCATAATTACCACATACGTGCTGACACAAAACAATAGTGTCGGTCATATTTTGAAAGAGATTTCTATATAATTATAGGTACCTTGTCAAATTCTTTCTGCTGTAACCAACACTTTGCAACTCCCAGGTAGACGTGTACTTGTCCAAGACGGTTTCCAATTTCAGTCATGATACCCATTGCAGGCTCGTAGCGAGGGAATGCTTTCTAGATGGATGAAGAGAAATGCCAAAATAAAGCTCACCACATAGATGCCAGAGCAATAAACATTTAAAGAAAAAAAAATCAGAGAGAAAGCACAAAAATACATGAACCAAAGATTAAAAACTCATCGTTAAAACCAACAGCACAAATGGTGGCACCTTACATCAACGTCACGCCTGCAGCGGTGTATGTCTGCAAAGTTTAGTAAGCACAGAGCCTGCAGAGGACGGTCACCATGCTGCAGCGCAATCTTCATAGATTCCTGTTGAAAAAATCATTTTGGATCATTTGGAAATGACAGGAAACTTCCAGTTAGTCAGGTTTAATATCAGTAGATAAATTGAAATTAAATGGCAGTATTTTATTAAGTCTCATTATGGAAGCAGATAGTTCATAGGGTACATTTAATTAAAAGACAAAGATTCCTTAGTTGAGGATTGTTTCTAATAAAAAGGCGTGAATCCTGAAACTGACGTATTTTATTGAACCACTTGTGCAAATGGCTTGCAGTTATTTAATTTAGCAGCTTCAGTATCAGTATATTTTCAAATCAACCCGTCTGAGAAGTGATGCAGAACGTGAGATGTTGTTGTTTCACCTTTAGGACTCCTCTTGTACTCTGGTATTCTGAATATGACAAGATGTGTAAATTGTTTGGCTAAGTGTGTTTGGCGAATGTAATAAATCTGAAATGCATCCTGCCGTCTTGTTACTATACTTTTGCACTCCAAGGCAATGACATCAAGTTATTTTTCACCCTCAGTACATAATTAGAACAGAGCGAAGACTAAAGCCGCCCTCTTCATTAACACTTTAAACCAGCGCCTCTGTGAGCATATTTTTGTCGAGGTCTAAGGCCTGGTACAACAGAACAACTGGCGCTTGCACCTGTCGGCAGCACAACATCTACTGTATCTGCAGCTCCAGACACCAGAAGGGCCAAAGGCGTCGGGGGATGGCAACTTCGTGACGAAACAAAAACTGTGACATTCTCCACAAGTTGTGCAAGTTTGTCTTTGTGGGATGGATCCCGTCTCTGAGGACAGTCGTCGTGCGTTGGATGGTTATAAAACAATACCTCACAGCACTCCATGGCGTCCGACAGGCGCTCCAGTTTCCTGTAGGCTACAGACATGTGGTACTGGCTCATGGCTCGATACTTGAGGCTCCAACCCTTGCCGTAGTCATTGACGAGCTCAGCTGCTTTGCAGGGGAAGAACAGGGCTTTCTCGTAGTCCTGTTGGCAGAGGTTATTGATGAGTAAGACCTATGATGTCCAATTATTGCCCACAAATGGCAGTATCTCAGTTTAAATTTAGACACTATTGGCATGGGTATTTTGGGGTATTTTGGAGTATTTTTGATATATGTGTCTCCAGTATTATTAACAGGCCCATTATAGGTTTTCTTTCATACACTGCTTCATCACAATCCCATTGAAACCAATCCTCCCTGGGAAGCCGAGGGATTACTCTTACAAATCTCTGATATCAAGGGTACTACATAAGCCCCCCGTCAGCCAGCCTGCTCACTCCGCCCTTGTTTGACAATGCCCAGTACTGCATGAGCTAACCATTGACGATGTTTGCTTGGATGCTCTGCAGTGTTATCATGCTCTGCAAATACGTTGGCAACATCAGCACTGATGGCGCAATCAAGTCACACGTGCAACATCCAATGAATGTTTTACCCAAATAAAATACCTGAGAGGTCTGCAACAATCAAAGTATTTTAGGTTTTTTTTACAGGTTCTTATTCAGACTCCCTGTCTATAATATCTTATACAAGAAGCATTTTTAAAGAAATGTAGTCATAAGGTAATGCTGAGCACAGAGTAGGATGTATTATTTGCAGTACAACACACATTAAAATGATCAGCTTTCAATCAAGTTTCATACATTTTATAAAAAGTACCTTAAGCTGGACGTAGATGTTTCCCAGACTGCAGCAGACTCTGCACTCCAGCATCTTGTCATCATTGTTGTGTGCGTAGCGCAGGGCCTTCTCGTAGCTCTCCAAAGCTTTCTGGAAGACACTGAGACCCAGGAAGGCGTTGCCCATGCTAAGACATACCTGGCCGTTGAGCTGCAGGCTGACGGTGGTACCCTGCATGTTTAAGCAGGTCTTACAGTAGGACACCGTTTTCTGGAAGTCACACAGCTTCTCGTTGCTGCGCGCCAAGTTCAGGTAGCCCTCTGTCAGGTAGTCTGGGTCCTCCATTTCTCTGGCTGTGTCGATTTGATCTAGAGCGTACTGCAAAGAGAGAGCAAGCGGAAGGTGATGGGAAACTCGCAGGCAAATTCAAAAGTCTTTTTTTTAAATTCCAATACTGAATAAAACAGAATTCTTTTGATGTATTCAAACATACGGCCTCTGCTTTATAAAGTCCTCATTAAAGCCGTGTGAAAGAGAGTGGGTGCTGCTTGAGTAAAGATGATTATGTCAACAAGACACCCCACACTCATACTCAGGTTGCAGGGCACTTATTTACTCTGCATCGTGTGGAAGCCACAAATTAACCCATGCTTCTCAAGATCACTGCAAATGGAACCAACAAGGTGACCTCTGACCTCTTCTCATCCAAGAAACACTTGGGCATTGTGGAAATGTGAAAATGCTACCACAGCATGAACTGTGCCAGTCCTGAGCAAGTCGATGACATATAAAATTTATGAGATATACAGTAGATTGCAGCCTCTCTCTCTCTCTCTCTCTCTCTCTCTCACACACGCACACACCACTGCTGGTTGCATAACACAAAATATGATCACACAGCATTAAAAATGTGAGAAATATCTTAACATGAATTCTCTAAACTAAATGACAACATGACTATTTAGTGTAGGAATGTTAGTGAAGGAACACTTTTCATACAAAGGAAAAAGTCAGTTTAGATACAAAAATCCCAAAAATAAACCTTTAAAGAAAGAGTGTACTCATCAATATACACTGATTATGTTATTTGGCTAACTAAACTGTTAAAGTTATTGTATGTAGCACACAGTTTTTGGGGAGGCTTACCTTGAGCATATCTTTATATTTTCCCATTTCTGAATGAGCTGTGATCAGGCACCCCAACACCCGAAACTTCCCTCCAGGATCCGAGGTCTTCTCCAGCACTTTCATCCAGACATGCAGGGCTTTGTCCGTCTGATTGGACTGATACAACCTCAGGCCCTTCTCTATCTGCTGCTTGGTTTGGTCCTGGCCCATCTCTGGTGCAAGGCGCCTCATAAAAATATTCATTCGTTTAGGCCATGCAATTTCAGTGAAGCAGCAAGAAAGTAGATCCTTGCCATGCACAGTACAACTCCAAAGAAGATCTCTCAAAGACGATCCTCTGAGAGGTCGGAGCCAGACGGCCTACCAAGATCCCGCTCTCTCAGCTCCGGCTGTGCCGAGATGGAGAAGAAACTGGATCCACCGAAGTAAAACGGCAACACACCAAGACCATTATCACCAACCGCTTCGTGGAGAGCTGGAGGACCAGAAAAATACCTTCCCCATTTAACCCTGCGGTGATCCCCTCTCACCATCAAGTGTTCAGAAATTCTCCCGCAGATTTCCGTTTGAAAAATGCCAAAGAAACACGTTTCCCAGTGGAGTGCTAGCAGCGATATCCCAGAATATCTACTCCCTCCACACCCCAGCGAAAAGAATTCTCAGCACCCCCGTGGCCCACCCCCTCCACCTTCCTCCTACTGCTGGCGCTACAGCAGATGGCCTTGTCACTCTAGACCATGTGTCCCTTCAGGAATTCTGTCCTGCCCTCAGCAAGCAGTCCCAAGGTCACAACAGCTCCTAGCGATCTACCTTCACACTAACCCTCGCTCGCTGACCGAACACCGGACTACACATTTTTACATCACAACCCTCTGGACCATTAAAAACACATCCACAAATGGATCTCACCAGACTCTCACATGTGGGGCTGTGAGCTGTGATATGGGGGCTATAAACAGCTTTATTGCCCAACATTAACTCCACTGCATGTCAGATGGTGCTTGTAGTGGCCGTCAGTTCCTATTGGGAGTGCTTATGGAGGCGCATATGTGCCCCCAGAAACCCCCACCCCTCATCTTGGCGTCAGCAACTGATGCTTAGAATAGTTCACAAAGTCTGACATGTTACTGGGTTTGGGTTTCAGCTGCACAGTCTCCTGCAACACATCAATGGGATCAAAGTTTTGGCCTCTCTGTAGTAGGTTTCTCTCCTTCAACTCCCCTTTTTCCCCTCCCCCAAGGACAAAACAGGCACCTTTACCACCTCGCCATTCACAAGATGCATTACAGATCCAAAGATAAATACTGCTCAGAGTTATGCCTTTGTTGAGGCAAAGCTTTCAAGAGCGCCATTTCTAAATGCATCGCTGTATAATTGCAAGAATGAAAGATCCTAAATCTTTAGTAATAAACATGGTATTAATAGTAAGAGATAGTTAATGCATAAAGGCTAAAGGGACATAAATATCAAAACAAACAGTGGCTGCTCAGAGCTACAGCGATATATTTGATCTGTTAACAGTTTAACATGTGTACATCAAAAAATACAATCTTGCGACAAGAAACTGTGAAAAATTGAAAAGTTAGAAAACACCTTCTGTTAGTATGTTTATGCACGTTTGAGTTAAAATATGACATCTGAGGATATTTAGCCTACAACATCATGATACACTTATTCACATACAATACACTGACGGATGTCTTATGTTCAGTAAATTGTTTACACTGAAGTTGTTCATGCGTGCCAATACACAAGCAGTGCACAGGAAACAATGTATCACTGGTTACAGCATCACCACTAATTGTTTGACTTCTCGGCTAAGGGATCCACAATGAGACACACTGTAATACAAGCAGGAGACACGCACACACCGCTGAGCTGTTTTTACTGGTCTGGTGGTGAAGTCAGAATGGAATGAGTGACACAGAAACCAGCTGAGTAAATAGATTTAGAGCAGGTCTCCTCACAGGATGTCTGAACAGTGAAGTCATGGTAAGTTATCCAACAGTCTTCCCTGATTCTCTGTGGCGGAGTGTGTGGACCACAGTGTGAACATCCAGAGGACAGTTTAGGCCAAAACAAACTGCCAGTTTGTGAGGAGGATTTTTATACCTCTGATCACGGAGACGACAGATGTGGCTGGGTTAAACTTTAACGTGTTCGCGTCCCCTTTCTTACATTTGTCCCTGAAGACGTATATGCAGCCATTACAGCTGGCCACCTTCCACAGCGAAGGAACGCAGCTCCACACTTCAGGGAAGCGCAGGCGGGTGAAGCTCTCCAGCAGAGGGTTGTAGCAAACCAGGGAGTCTCCCTCTGCTACGATGAAGATCACGTCCATGTGGACCGCAGCGTGCATGCAGCCTGCGAACGGCAGCATGTAAGGTTTGATCTGGCACTTCTGGGAGGCTGTGTCAAAGCACTGAATCAGACGAGATGGCTTAGTAAAAAAGTCCATGTCATTCTCCTCCCCTCCGAGCAGGTAGATGGTACCGCCCAGGTTCACGCCAGCAGCCCCGGACACTGCGGTGTCCAGCTGGCTAGTCTCTGTCCACATGTTGTCCTTCACTGTGTAGTAGATGATGGCGTTAGAGAGCGTGTCCTGCAGCGTCTTCCCTCCTAGTGAGTAGATCGCGTCCTCAGTAGAGACAGAGACCATGGTATGGTGGAGGCGGTCTCTGGGCAGTGGAGCGCAGCGCTCCCAGTCCATGGTGTGCATGTTGCACTTCCACATGCGGCGAGGGATAGACCCCCCCACCACATACAGGTCGCCTCCGTGTTTACAAGCCGCAGTGATCTGATGACATAAACTGTTCTGCCCGCTCACACTGATCGCATCGTCCTCGTCGCAGTGAAGTGACACAGCCAGCGAGTGAGTCCGCGTCTCCTCTTTACCTATCAGGTAAATGTGGACGTTCTCGCCGATCTCCTGTCGACGTACAAGATAAAGACATATCAGACATCAGAGATGCAAATAATTACAACAGACATAAAATGGGAGCATCCTCTTCAACAATATTTTTCAGCTGTTTTTGTTACCTTGAGATTTTCTTGGAGGATACAAGAAAACTCCTCTCTCTCCACTTTGTTGTGGTTGATCCATGACTCGATGGCCACTGTTGGATTCTGGGAGCTTGGAACTCCATCTGCACACAAACAAACACATTGTTACATTATTTTGGGGCATTTTCGTCTTTATTGGACAGTTAATAGTGTAGAGGCAGACAGGAAACGAGGGGAGAGAGGCTGTGGGGGAAATCAAACCAGGGACATTGTGGTTATGTGGTAACTGCCTTAACTATTCAACTACCAGGACGCCCCATAAAATGTGTATTCAACGTTACACAACTAGAACTGTTTTTGTATGTATCAAGTTAATTACAAATGACGTATTGCTAAATAAAACCATTCCTGCAGACATACCATTGTTTTTTTTTAGATGTTGTTTTTCATTCCCACGTTTTCAATCACCAAGGCCACAGCTGGTTTTCAGACATTTCAGTACAGTTTAAAAATCAAGCTTATAGAAACTGTAAACACAATGAACATAATTTAAGTTGTAATTTTGGTCAAATGTACATCACCATTGGATGCTAAAGCAGTGCAGACTTTACAAATTAACCCACCACTTTCTACAGCATTATTGTGCAATGATAACATCAGTCTGACAAAGCAAACGTAAACACAGTGTTCTTCAGGATGGATTACCCATCTGAAGCAACTGCGCTAGTTTGTTTTCACATCATACAGAAATTAAAATAAACATTTACAAAAAAAAGGGTATGATGTGGCTAGCAGTAATGTCATAATACTGTACATGGCTTTTAGTAAATAGAAAAACACAGTTTCGGACGTCATACCTTTGATGATGTCCAAGAGCAGACAAAGAGGCAGATTAAGAAATTCTTCAGTCTGATGCAGCTGGGCCAGGTGGATTTTAGCACAATGCTTGGCTGCAGTGTACAACTCCTGGTCACTGTGTCTGTCTGCAAGCCACATCACCTGGGCAAAGACAGGTAATCATTAAACTGATACTAAACAATTATGACCGAGTAGCAGAGACTGCCAGGCTTGTGAAAAACAGCAAATCACCTGCAGGCAGTTCTTGACCTCTACTGTCCGAGAGAGGAAGCGGGAGCATTCCTCAAACAGTGCAGTCAGCTGGTACATATCTGCCATCTCATAGGTGTCCTGCAGCTCCTCCACCCTCAGTTTAATCGTGCCGTGATAGATGTAGTCAATCAGCAGCTGAAAGACGGTGGCACTGACGTCCTTCAGCTCAATGGAGCGGTTGTGGGACTCTTTGAGGTTGGAGGTGAACATGGAGCGGAAGAAGCTGCTCTGTGCCGAGAGCACCAGCCGGTGCAGGTGAAACTCTTTGCTGTCCACGGTGACGGTGACGTCAGCGAACAGGCCATCCTCCAGACACAGGTCCATGATGCTCTTCACTACACGGCTGGAGTGGGAGCGGTCGGTGAAGGTGTATCCAAGGAAGTAGTTCTCCTCTCCCACAGAGCCCCCGACACTGAGGCCCCCCTCCTCGCTGGACTCCATCTTTGCTGCTCACCTGACAAACAGCATAACATCCATTTACACTCAGTCACCAGTTTATAAGATACAAAAGCACTGCAATAAATCCTGCTGTCATTTAAGTTATAATGTTTAGTTGCTGTTGAGACTTTCTAGAGAGGTGTTGATTATAGCCTGACTGATACTGGAGGCCGATACAGACGTCGATACTGGAGTGTTTAAAAGTCTGGTAACAATACATGGGCCAATAATCATTTTTAACATAAATACATAAGATAAACAAACATTTTTGATAAAGATTCCTTCTTTTTTTTAACTCGACAACGATATGTACTGAACAGGACATTTAACAGTTAAAAAATACACTTGTCAGTGGTGTTTAGTGGACAAACACATTTTGAAATGTCTCTACTGCAATTTCTTGTTACTTATGAGCCGATATACAAATACAAAATATAAAAACATGCTAATATCAGCTGATATATCCCTCTAGCTTTGGTGTTGCTTCAATGTGTTTGTACTGTTTGTAATCATGTGTCCACCCCATTTATTTAAACTGGGAGAGTCTAAATATTAGATATCAGTTAAACATAATACTATTCAACAATAATACAAACTACAGCCTCCAAGTTGAATAAACACCTCTGTGACACAGTTTTAACAAAAACTCATCATTATAACCTCCATGAAGGCAATGCTTTACAGCAAGACTGTTGTATTAGACTGTATTCATATCATATAAAATTGTGTATAAAATTATAATATGTTAAAACACAGAGACAGCTGCTCAAAAGCTTACTTATATTGCTAAATTAAGTGATTTAACACTTTTTTAGGTCAGTTCATGTCAGCGGTTTACACACAGATGGAGGCAGTTTTGTGCCTGCAATGTTTTTTCAGACAGCATGGAGATCTGTGCACATTTAGCTATATTTGAACTCTAATAATGATGACAATAAACTATAGACGCTCATTTAGAGGCCAAACAAGTGTTCACAATTACTGGCTGGCTATGCTATGCTAACGCTAGCTACGTTGTGTTTACGGTTCATCAGCTAGCGTTAGCACCCACAGCAGCTAGCTGGCTAACGGTCCCTCCAGTGAAAATGAAACCGTGATATCGTGGAGGCAGAGTCATAACTACGACTGTAAACGAGACAAAGGACTCGTAACACTTTATAACGTGAATAGTAAACAAGCGTGGTTACCTTTATCTCCACTGTTATCATTCAGGAGCATATGAACTCTCCACCGGAAGTAAATAAACTTTTATGAACTGATGCTTCCGCCCCCACGTGGTGGAGCTGCGGTACTACAGTCGTTGATGTAAATAATGCTGTAGGACACTCAACTCACGAGATATAATGTATTCATTATACCAGTGTACAAGTACATTTACTCAAGTGCTGTACAAATTAGATGTACTATTTCCATTGTATGCACCTTATTGCATAAAGTACAAATATTGTACTTTTTTACTGCACTACATTTGTCTGGCAGCTTTATACCAGCTTTACTCTTCAGATTACAATTTTCCACACCCTTCCTTTCCAGTGAAAACCATGTATCTCTAAATTTGGTGATTTTGAATTTTTCTGATAAACTGAAGGATGAAGTGTTCCTGTATGGGTTGAGAAAAGTCTCCTACTTCTCAAGTTAAATAAACTATTTAAAAACCTATTTGGATCAGCTGGAAAATGCATCGTCACAAAGCTGAAAACAGGCTGTTTTTCTGAGCTCATGAAAGTTGACTTTTTAGAGATACGTGCTTCTCACAGGACATCAACACTACAAACATATGATGGTCTTATAGACCATGATGCATTGCTGTAGATTAAACTACCCAACAGTATACAAGTAAGTAAGTATCTTAAATTAGCTCAACCGTAAACATCTGCAGCAGTAAAATGTAACATACACATTAATGTAGCAGTAATATTAATCCAGAAACATCAGATATAAAGTAAAACACTGACAGGGACCATTTTACTGCACTATGAGTACTTTTAGTTTTGATACTTTAATACTTTTTTTGCTGATAATACTTAAATACATGTACTTAAGTAAGGTTTTAAATGCAGGACGTTTGCTTGTAGTGTAGTATTTTCACAGTGTGGTATTACTTTTACTTAAATAAAGGATCTGAATACTTCTTCCACCTCTGAATTACACTGAATAAGTCATTTGAACTGAGAGGAGTCAGTTTTGTAGTTACCTAATTACTTAGTGACTCCAGGACATGTCCTGATAAAAATAATGCCTTTGCTACAACATGTGTTGCACATAATCTTCACCAACTGCATGAGGTTTTAAGATCTGTAAACGGTTTAATCAGGATAATATCACCTGTGTATTTTGTGAGAAAGATACTAAGACTGTGGAACACATTGTCTTCTTATGAATTAGTGCAGGAATTCTGGTTTTTAATGAAGTAAAAGCAAATACTTGAACAAATGGAAAGGGAAGAATGAACTAAATCTACCTGGAAAATCTCTTCAGATTAAGGACAAAATGCCTTAAAATCTTTTTCTTTACTTGACTTATTTCTGACCCTTGACCCTTAGTTAATTGATACTGACTTTATGGATGTTTGATTTTGTTTATTTATTTTTTGTTTTATTTTGTTCAACATGAATATCCTGTGAAAATGTAGTGTACAAGTAATGGCTTACATGTTTGTACTTGAATTTTGTAGAATAGAGGGTGAAAAAGGTTAGTTTAAGTCCTGCTAGCTCAAAGTTCTGCAAGCTGTGGATAAGAAGAACCAGGATTTATAAAAATATTGCTCTCTGCTCTGCATCTCAGCCATCTGGCTTTTGGTCCCTTTTTCCAAGGGGGAAAAATGTTCGGTATTCAGGCTGAGTTGCTTCAGCCTGGATTCACAAAAGTGGGAGAGGTGAGAAGGATGCCGCGTATTATCTGTCAGTAAAAATCAAGAAGAGAGAAGAATGACCATGAAAATACAACTTAAAATCTGTCTTCAGGTCCTTTTGGGGATTTGGTTTGAGCAAGTTCTGCAAGGTAAGTAGAAAAAGAAGATCTTCTAACAAGACGTTAGAGAGTTTTAGATTGTTACATAATGACACTGCATGCACTGTTCAATATGCAGTAAACAGCATTACAGGTGTTCAGTTTCAGTGTATGGAGGCACTGACAGCTTATCTGTGCTGACTAATTTAAATTATGTCACTTAAACTTCAGTATTTCTGACTTTAGATGCGGCTGCAGGCATGAGTCCAACTTCAGTCTCTGATGCAAACCTGATGTTTGAGGTACTTTCTTCATTTTAGAGTTAAAAGTAGTCTGCATGCAGATAAATGAAATATCTTTCTACGCTTTACTTGCAGAGTAAGTGATGGATATCTCTTTCCCTCCCCTGTATGCAGTTCTTGCTGGGCGGGGTAGAGCTCGACCAGGACGACAACATCGTCCTGCTCGACAAAGAGATGGCGTCGATGAGGCCGGGGCGGGCTTTCCTGTCTGAGATCAACGACAACATCCCCAGAAGTCTGAGCTCTATGGCGCAGATGGCAACCACACTGGAGGGTCAGAGGAAGAGTCGCCCGCTGACTCAGGCTCAGTTTGACAGTCTTGTCCTGAGCATGGTGTACTCGGCCCACCAGGCCTGGCATCAGGAGACAAGAGAGGAACAGGAGGCCTGGGGTGGAGTGCTCCTCCAGCTGGCGAATGTCACGGTCCATGAACTACGTGGAAGTCATCTCTTCAATTATGCATGATACACACACTGCCAATCTGTATGAGATAAAGGTGTACGCAATAAATCACTTGCCTTAAATCTTCCTGTGTGTATTAATAATGACGTGTGTGGTCAAAGCTTTGTAAACTGACTCTTTTTATTATAGTACAGTAGAAAAACATTTGTGAGAACATATGAGAGCTCCAGTTTTAAACTGGTTTATAAAAGAATATCTGAAACATTTTTTGAACATTCAAACGATCCCTGAAGTTAGAGACACAACGAACAGTAAACAAAGGAATATAAACATGTTTTTTTAAGAGCCACACTATTACAGAGTTTACTTCTTCCTCATCTGTGCTTGTTTTTGTTTAGTATACCCAGTCTTAGTCTTGGTTTTGGTCTCAGATTCTTGTACTAGAGAAGCCAGTTTCTTCTTGAGCTTTGCATCCACAGCGGGACCTCTCCTGTCCCTGCTGGAGCGCTGCTGACTCCTCCTCTGGCGTCGCAAACTGTCCGCTGAGGTCGAGGTCTCCTCCTGCACGTCGTGCCGATCGCTGATCAGTGACTCGTTTCTATCCCAGACCAGCACCGTCACACCTGCGAGAGAACACGAAGCAGCTTTAGTGACACAAGTCATCAGATAACACGTCTACTAATAATGTGCTTTTGAAGAACTAACCCATTCCAGATCCAATCACATCACCCATCGGATTGAACTTGTTGACCTGTGAATAAATATTTATGTGCGTTAGTAACTACAGTTTTCCTGTCTTTAAGGTTTTTTCCGGTGTTTTTAAAAAACATACTCACAGATTTGATCCCAGAAGCGGTGGGATCCTGCAGCTGAAACACGAGCTCTGCTGTATTGGAGTCAAAGATGTCGATGGTCCTCTGATCTCCGGGGCAAACCCGGTCATCAGGGTAGCGGCCTGCCACAATTAGGTCGTAGACAGGGTGCCATGTGGCCTACAGAAAAATACAGTATTCTGTTGTCACAAACGGTATCCTACCACACTGACAAAGCACACACAAATGGCAAGATATTGCTTCCCCCGGCATGTCTCTTCAAATACCACCTGGACCATTATTATCTACAAATTACATGAATATTAATATTATTTCTCCTACAGATTCTTAGATCCATTTTGATGCTGAAGGCACAGCCTCATATGCATTTGACTGTTGCCCTCAAGCCAAGTCCAAATTACAATTTGACTTTTTCATCTCTTAAACTTGTACTGAATGCCAATAAGATGAAAAGTATTTTCCTCACAAGAACCTGTAATTTCACTGTAATTTCATCTCCCTGCCAGTCTTGCACCTAATGGGACTGAAATTGAGGTTATAAATAGGTGGACATTTAGTTAGATGGCTGTTAAATAAAGAGAAAAATGGTTTCCTTGTGCTGCTCACTTCATTGAAAAATAAAAGTGATGCAGTCTAATTGTGCCTCATGGTCTGCAACAACATTGTCAATATAAAAACACAGTGCAAAAAAGGTTCAACATTTAACTTTGGTCAAATGTTATGATGCCCTGCATGTGCTTCAATCATTATGTTTTTGAAGTCCTGATCCCTCAGGAGATGTTTCTACAGAAGTTACAGGAGGATACAGACACACATCAAGAGAGAAAAAAACAAACCTTGATGGGTGTGAGATGCTGAAACTGTCTGTGTGGATGTTGGATGATATGTTGAGGCTTCGACCAATCAGAGGACGAGTAGACCCGGATCTGGTCGTACTGATCTGTGGTGAGCAACTTGGAGCAGTCCAGTGGGTTGAAATAGGCTGCGAGGAGACGACAGTACCAGTTTTACCAAAATAATCTACGTAGATATAATAATCATGGCCGCAAACTTCTTGTAGGTTCTCGTCCATCTTCGCTCTTCATTAACTCACTCAGAAGTCTATCAAAAGTGAGATTTTTTCATCATACAAATTAAAAAACCTGAACAGAGTTGTACTAAATGAAAAGACAAAGAATCCCTTGAATCTTAAACCAACAATGTCACTTTTAACTGCTACTTCACAACTATATTTATTATCTATATTAATGTGAAACATGGATGGTGGACAAACAGAAGTTTCATTTACTTTACTTTCATTTCATTTCCTTTTATATTGCACAAATGTCACAATGTTTGCAAACTGCTGAATTCTCTAAAATAAAAACATATATACAGTACATAGCAACGACTGAAAGACGAAACTTGTTCTGACTGAGTGTTACCTGAGTTGACAGCTCTCTCGTGAGGCAGGTCGTAGAGGAAGCTCTTCTTGTCTTTGATGTTTCTCAGGTCCCAAAGCTTCACCGTGTGGTCGACTGAGGCCGTCGCCAACAACCAATCACAACGGGAGTTGAACTCTGCGTGCGTCACTTTGGCTTTGTGCAACTTTTCACTGAAAATCTACAACAACAAAACAAAACATTAATAATTAAAATACACATCTTTTAAATTCATTTTTACTTTTTTGAGAAATGCTAATTTTCTTAAAGATGATACATTAAATTAAAAGTAGAATAACTCCACTCAACTCAAACAAGTGCTTAAATGATCTACTTGATTGGGTAACGGACACAAACCTTTTGGCCGTCTAAACCCAGCAGTAAGAGCTGCCCCACATTGTCTCCTGTCACAAGCATCTGTCGGCTTACAGACACGTCTACACAGCAGTACCAGTAACTGCAAGAAAACAAAGAACAAAGTGAGTTTACTGGAAACAACAGATGAAAAGAAACAGGGATGAAGCTAAAAAGTTCATACTGCGACAAGAAATTTATGATCCAACAGAGAAAATCGAAATCAAAATCAATAATCTTAAATACGTATAACACATCTGAAACAGATGTTAATGTATGAATGTAATATTCTTTATTGCTGTCTAGTGAAAACGATGTATAGATTTCTTGCAATTTTAAAGTTTTCACATAAACTGTAGGTTGCTTGTATGTCTCAGGCCAAAAAGACATCTATAAAAACACATTGAATCATCTAGGAAATGCATTGTTACATGCTGAAATGCTGAAATTTTGGACAGCAACGTTAAACGTAGCATAACGTTAACAAGCTCACAGCATCTCTTTGCTGAGCGTCAGTCTTCTTTGCAGATTTTGCTCACCAAACATTGTGGTGATCGTGGCCGCAGTCTTGAGTTCGGGACAGAACGGTGGGTGCGCGGCCCTCAAAGCTCTGTGTGGTCAACGTGCCCTCACCAGAAGCCACATAGACTTTGGAAAGGTCTGTCAGGCAAAACTTCATCCCTCCGATAAAGTCTCCTGCTCCGCTCTGTGCACAGAAACACAAACGCAGGCCTATCACGGGGCAGTTATTAGCACTACGCTGCCACACAAATGTTTAGCATTAAACCAATAAAGAGCCACCTGAGAAGAAGACTGATGCCAGACTGATCAGGACTAAAATCTACAACACTTTTTGATCGTAGCGTACAGAAAACAAGGGGACTTAGTCTTACTTCAGTGTGTCTGTGTTGGCAAACACTGTTAGAGTCGTCCCATTGAAATCTCGAAGTGCTGTCGTACCCCCGATAGACGAGGTGAACAGCTGAGTGGGGTTTAACTGGTTAAACTTCATGTCTGTAACTGAGTCTCCAGCCCCCATCTAAGCAGAGAACCAATAACAGTGTTGTCAAGAAAAATCAAGTGAATCTAATTTTTTTTTTTAAATAATTGCAGCCTCAATATGTAATTGTCCTTGGCCTCAAATTGTTGCATAATTTAAAAGCGACGTTTCATTTGTTGAACATCTCGTGCTGTTGGTCATTCAAGTATCTGGTAAAACAAAGCAGGCCATCGCACAGGAACTCACCCCTTGAATAAAGGTTTTCTTCGTGGGCACCTCGTAGTCCCACAGATATAAGTCACCACCTTTGGACCCCACGGCCAGAGTGGTGGGATGGGTGGGATGCCACTCCAGACAGGTGATCCTGCGGTCGAAGGGGCTGGTGGCACCGTGGAAATGATACGACGACAGTGAGCGAACAAAAGGCTCCTGAAGACACTGGAAGAGACAACAGACTTAAATGTACGACTGACATGCAGTGAAAATATATTACCAATGTATGGAGATCCAATATTCACTAAACACATCGCCTGACTGACTTTGTAAAGAATCTGTTCTGTACTGTGGAAACTATGTGGGGGCTTTTTGACTCCAGTTAAAGTTAATGCAACAACAAAAGGCAACAGATCTACATATTTCATATAATTACTGATTATAATTCAGACTTCTATCCTTTAGTACGTGTCTCTAAAGGAGAGCTGAAGTGTTACTGATGTAAGTAGAGCTACAACTAATGTTTATTTTCATTACTGATTAATCTGTAAATTATTTTAGACTAATCATTTAGTCTTTTAATCTATAAAATGCCAGGAAATTGTGAAAATTGTTATAGCAAAGTTAAGTATACTCAAATTCAGGGGATCTACTGTGCAAAAGTCTTCATAGCTACAGTACATACACCACTTGAGCTTTAAGTTGAATCACCTTTAAAGTACTGTTGTTGTTATTGTTGTTATTATCATGATATAATAATAATAAAATGTAATACAGTATAAAAGAGTCTTTTACTTCCACACTGTCTGTAATGTATTTTCTGTGACTTTCATGCAGTGTTGCAGTCACCAGTGTGGCAGCTACGATGATAATGATCCAAATAAAGGAATAAAATACGTTTTCCATATTTTAAAAACTGTTTCACTTGACACATAAAACATCTTTGCAGTTTTTGAGCAGTATTCTTGTTATTTGAACAGCTGACATGGAGCTCAGTTTTTTGACAGACATTTTCCATATCTGACAAATATTACTGACTTGTTTTTAGCCTAATATTATTGTGATTGATTGATTCAGATTGCGTCTTCTTCCGTGAGGTGTTTAAATTATCTTGATCTACCTCCTGTGTTATTTTCCATAACTGTGGTATTTACAAAGATGAATTACCAACTGAGCCAAGTGGACACAGCCCTTGGACATGCTCCCGACTTTCTGTTTGTGAACTGGGGTGTGATAATTTAATCAAAATGTAGTCTTGGGAACGTGTACGATTAAAACACAACAACAACTCGCATGCTGATCTTGAGGTCAAAATCTAGTTCTCTGAGCTTTGTGCTTACATGTTGCATTTTCATAAATGACTAATTTAGGGACAGCTAGTCCAACATAAAAAAACCTTTATACTTGCCGAAGGAATGGGAGAACGGGGGCAGTTCATTTTTGCCCCAGTAACTTTATTTTTGCACCCTAGCAAGTTCTGGCCATGAATATACTGTATGTTTCACTGCCATGGCCCCAGGTTGGAAAACAAAGCAGCAAAAGTGCCCTCTTGGATGCCCCATTAGTAGATAAAACATGATAAACTGCCCTCTGGGGTGGAGAAAATACAGGCTGCCCTACATGCTAGAAAATGAGTTGACCTCTACGTGCCTCTAAATGGTTAAATAATTCCCTGTGTGAATGTATTACAGAGGAGGAAGTTACACTTTAAATCTGAGTCACATAGTAAAACTATTCTTATCTCAACCATTGTTTCGAACCGTTTCACCATAAATGCATCATGACATGACATTTTTTGGTGCCTTTTTATTTCTTTCGCCCCTCAGACAGCCTGATGCACATACCTGTATATCATGCACACGTGCACAGACTGATGCGCAGTCATTAAATAGTAATGCACGCGGAGAACTTTCCTACAGTCACATACAGCTGTGGTGTTATATTTTGACGTACTCTATACAATCTCACCTGTCTCATCTGTGAGTGAAGACTTTGTCCCAGAGTGTTCTTGTAAATGTAGTGCAGGATGCTTCCATACCCACTTCTCTTCTGGACTCCTGCAGACTTGAGAGGAGGCCCTGCAAGACACACCAAACCAAAATCAACTGTCATAACAAGAGCACTTCACGTGCATTAAGTGTCACCGTGCTGACGCTGGTCCTGTCGGGGCTGCACACCTTGTTTCGAGGTCTCTCCATCTATTTTGTCTCGTAGTTTCTTGGCGAGAGTTGGAGCAGACTTCTCGCCGCTTCTTTTCTTCACTTTACCCTTTGATTCGGATGCATCTGACTTCGACGGTCTTTTCATTTCTCCACCTCTAAAAACAAACGACGTTATTGTGCAACACAACACGGATGACTTAACTCGACACTAACATGCAGCTGTATCAATAAAGTTAATCCACACTGCTTACCTGTGACGTTCAGGGTTTAATGCTGCTGGTAAGGAGCAGGACCTCCAGTGTTTGCATAACGCAGCAGTACACGTGAGGGCGTTAATGGCTGCAAATGTGAGTGTTTTGTAACTTGTGTGTGTTGCAGCTGGTGGCCGGTAGGTGTCAGTGTTTGTCTACCAACAGGTCTCAGCAGACGCCATGTTTGGTGTTTAGGTAGGACTACACACTGACGTCAGATCAGCTGGACGAAAAACACACAGTTTATGGACGTCAGACTGACACATATAACTACATTATTATTACATTAATAAATAATACGCTCAGTTAAATAATTAAAAAGGAGTGTAAAAAGAAAGAAAAAGCATTTAACTTTTGTAAATACTGCTACTACTGATGATAATAGTAATATTTATTAATAATAATTTATTTAACAAAACAAAAACATGTTATATTAATGGATAATAAAAAGGACTGTGCTGATTAAATTATTAATAGCTCAGATTTCTGCTTGCAGATTTACCACTATGGTATAGACTTGCACTAGCCATGTACAGCATATTACCAGCCATTATTGTTGTATATATTTAGAGTTATATGGTCCTAGTTTTTTGTTTTTGTTGTAACTGAGTTTGTAGTTAAGACTTAAGATGTTTGTATTTTTTATTGTCTTTTTCCCCCTTTCTCTTCGAGTGTCCTTATGTTGTTTGGTTTTGTGATTCTTATATGTGACTTCAACTGCTGTAATACACTAATAACTTCCCATTGTTAATGAATTAGTTATGGACATCTATCTATCTATCTATCTATCAACCAGCACCTGAAACTTCTGTATATTTATTTATTCTTTATTTTTTTTAAGTTTTATTTGGATTCCTATTAGCTTCCACGAAATATATCTATTTATTATCTGTTTATAACAGTGCAAAATTCACTAAATCTTTAGGCCTCTCTATATAATTTATTTCTTTAAAACCTAAATCTGACAAACATTGTTACTATTCAAAAATAATAATAATACTAATATCATCTCTGTTGATCTAGTAACATTTGGTGACATTTAGATACAACAATCTGAAATAAACCCCTCTCCTACATTAAAATTAATTAGTTTCTGTCACTAATGGTCTAAAACAAAAGGAAAGGGTGGCATTAACTGACATTACTGTTACTGTGAAAATTCTTGTTGCTGTTTATTTTTGTCTGCATGGTTTCTGAGGCTGTTTCAATGTATAATACTGGTGTTAGCTGGTATCAGAATATAATCTGAAGACTGTGATCTGCATATCTGACATCTTTTGTTGTCTCCATAAAAGGAAGTGGAGGCGGAAACACGTGGTCTGTCGTTGTGAGCTCTCATTGGCTGCTGCCGGCTCGTTTTGAAAAAGTCGTCTGATTTGAGGCGGAGGGAAAGTTCAAAATTGTAGCAACAGGAACGGTCAAAACTACAAGAAGCAGCGAGTTACAATGATCAGACAAGCGTGAGTACAGTTTAATATTTCTTTACACTGCGGTTAAAGTATACTGACTACAAGTATTACGCTAATGCTACATGTTGTGTTACAGTTTAACTAACCAGCTAGTTAGCTTACTTGTCCACGGAATCCAAACAGGAGATGACTAGTTAGCTTAGCCGCGGGCTAATAAGCCGTCTAGCCAGCGGCTTTGTTAACGCATCATCGTTTACTGTAATGAAAAGCTAATGCTAACAATAAGCTGTGCTAATGAAATGTGACTTATTTCTTCAGGAAGGGTAAAACCCCCCGCAGGCCTCCTCCCAAAAAGCCCTCCAGCAACCAGAAAGACCCGGTTGGGGTGAGTGTCTCTGAGTTGTTCAAGAATTAGCAAACAACACAAACTAGCTTTTATTTAATTACTTCGGGGATGTGATGTGCTAATGTTTGACAAGTTGTAATTTAAAAGTTTAATCATTTTTCCAAAAGTTACAACTATCAAAGGATAGTAAAGGGATAAACGCGTCCTCCTGCCGCACATTAGACTGATGTGTTTCCCCTCAGGTGTACTGCCGTGTGCGACCCCTGGGTGTGGAGGACGAGGAGTGCTGCATTGAGGTGATCAGCAGCTCCACCATCCAGCTGCACGCCCCTGAAGGCTTCAAAACAAACCGAAATGGAGAGTACAAAGAGGTAACACACATCTACAGCAGTGAACCTGGAGGAGATTTTGTGTTTTATCACTGTCATCATTTACACAATGATCATGTACACTATCCGTCTACTTTAAAGGATAGGGCTGGTGATATTCTGCATTTTTCATATTGTCAACAAATCCCCCACAAATTGTTCCTACTAATAAGTACTGTCTGTGTAGCCAAAGCCTGATACAGCTTAGCCATAGGGCTTCATTGATGTTCAAAAGCTTAATAAACACATCAGTGAGCCACAACATTACATGTGACACGTTCCTTAAACTTAAAATCTTGAAGATTTTCATTTAAATAAATGTCTGTTAAATCACTATCTAGCGCCGAATTAGACAACACAGTGGTGATTGAGCCTATGGCTCACTGATGAAAGCCCTTGCGTTTCCAGTATTACGACCCGGGTGTCGGTGGCAACTTTCCCGTAAAAATCACAAGCGGTGCACAGTTAGGCTTTAAACAAGGCTTTTAATGCAACAGACTCGGTCTTCAACTCACCTGTCTGTGAAGCAGCGTGCTGTTTATTCCGGTCTCTGCTAGTGTTGCGAGTAAATGGTTATTATGGCTGAACAAACAAAGAAAAGCTCGATGACTACAGATGATGAAACTTGGGAAGCGATGTCCAAAAACACACCTGCAATTACAGATTATAGCCATAGGTACTGTGAAATAACGAAATAAAAATCTTCGAGATTATAACTTTAATTATGATGAACATGGGCAATGTTGTTTGTTGCCATAAATACTCAGTTATGTACTAAATTTGTATTAATCCGAGTTGATATGCTGCTCTGGGTAAATAAAATTTAAACTACAGTGACCTGCTGATTTTGGAAATTACTTAGCCTTTTGTATCCATCCATCTACCCATTTTTTGCCCCTTATCCAAGTCCAGGTCATGGAGTCAGCAGGCCATGCAAGGTAGCCCATATGTCCTTCTCCTTAGCCATGTCCTCCAGCTTTTCAAGGGAGATATCAAGGTGTTTTCCAGGCCAGATGGGTAATGTAATCCATCCAGTGTGGAATTCAGACATCCAGAAAGAGCTACAGCTCCTCCTTAGGCATTGAAAGGAGCTAGTTGAAGTGGTTTAGGGATGCCTCTTGGACACCTACATCTCTCTATATCAGAACTGGAAGTAGACCCCATAACAGACCCTTTTTGTAAAGATGAAACTATATATTAGTGACCCATTTTTATATCGTCAGTAGGAAACTCTGGGCTTGGGACGGAGTGCCACAGAAAGGCAGAAAGTACTAAGACAAAATAGTACATTGTTTGTTTCAGTCTCGTTTTATGTGATTTGTTGACAGTAAGAAAAATGTATGATAACGCTAGCTGTATCCTTTTTTTTTAATGTAATTTATTTCACCTAAATATTCCAATTAACTTCTCTTTCTTCTCAGACACAGTATTCCTTCAAAAGAGTGTTTGGAGTTTCAATATCTCAGATTGAGCTGTTTGAGCATGTGGCCAAACCTCTTGTCGACGACCTCATCCATGGAAAAAATGGTAAGTGCTCTGGCCAGCTCCAGAAAGAAGCCACATTTATTTTTTTAAACAGTAAGTTAAACTATAGCCATCTGCCTGATTTACCTACTCTATCAGTAATCCTGCTGTATTTTCTTCCACTGAACTTTCCTGCATCTTTAACATGTTCAGGAACAATGCTTCAGCATTGAGGTTATTATTGACAGTTAATTCTCTCCTTTCTGATTGTTGCAGGTCTGCTCTTTACATACGGCGTCACAGGAAGCGGGAAGACGTTCACCATGACCGGCTCTCCTGGCCAGGGTGGACTTCTACCTCGCTCACTTGACATGATCTTCAACAGTATAGGACCCTACCAGGCCAAAAGATATGTAAGACAGTTGAAGAATAGTGTTGATCATCTCTTATACCTACATAATAATACTTTATGAAATCTGTACATTTATTTATTTATGTACATTTCATTCCTCCTGTTTTTTTTTTCTTCCAGGTTTTCAAGACGGATGACAAAAATGGTATGGAGATCCAGAGTGAAGTTGATGCTTTGTTGGAGCGCCAGAGGCGGGAAAACAACTTGTCTGTTCCTAAAACACCCTCCACCAGGTAAGTCTGAGTCCTGTGAAACATCAGCGTTGTGCTACAGTGTAACTGATATATAACACATCGTTCACTACTTTGATTTCAGACAAAAGCTTGATCCTGAAATTGCTGACATGATAAAGCCGGAGGAGGCTTATAAAACAGATGGTGTGGATGAGGACAGCAGCTACAGCGTCTTCGTCTCCTACATAGAAATCTACAACAACTACATCTATGATCTCCTGGAGGAAACTCAAGAAGATGCAATCAAACCAAAGTGAGTTCAGGAAATACAGAGGGAAAGAAACATAATTCAGACATATAAATGTGCATTTAAAGACATGTCTTAACTGTTTAGAGTAGTCAGACATTAAAATGTTATATTTTTAAAGTGTAGTGGTTTTTAGAGGTGATTATTTTATGTCAGAGTAGCTGGAAGACAAAATTATTGTCTTTTCTTTTTACTAGGTGGAATGGTGGAGGCACACCTGTGCGCCAGAACACTGAGTTCATGTATGTGACCAGTGAATACTCATCAGACTAGTAGCCTGATTAAGATCAACTTTCCCTCTTACACACAAATGTGCAGTCTAGATTGTAAATAGAACCTCGTCAACGCTGGAGACATTTTTTAAACTTACAAAAATGTTATGGAAACTTCTTGTAATAAAAAAAAAAAAATCAATCTAAAACCAGTTATCACAATAACCAAGAAGTTACCCAGAAGTAGGGCTGGTATCGTTTGAAATAATTTTGTATATACTTGTGCTGTTATTAAACCAGAGTTTCAGTACCGATACCAAAACAATACTTTAATCAATTTTTATTTTATTTATAGATCTAAAAAAATACACCAATTCAAGGGCTAACATGTTGAAGTGACTTATTTCTAACGTAGTCCTGATCAATGCCTTACTTTGAGAAACATGCAAATGTTTTTGGCAAAAAGTAAGTTAAGTAACAAATACAGCTGAAATAATTAGTCGATTAAACCATTTGTAAATTAACAAAATCTGCAACTATTTTAATAATTGATTAATCACATGAATATTGGTAATTAAAATAGTTGCAGATTGACAGATTTTGTCAGTGTTTTGGATTTGTTTAAAGCAAAAAGGCCAAATATTCTCTACTTCCAGCATGTCCATCAGCAAACTGAATATAATAAGAATATAATAACATTTTGGACTATTGGTCAGACAAATCAAGCAATTTGAAGAAGCTACCTAGGATTTTAGGGGTTTGTAGTGGGCTTTATTTTTTGGTATTTTCAGACATTTTAGCTCGAATGATTAATAGATTAATCCAGAAAATAATGGCCAAATGAATCGATAATGAAAATGATCATTGGTTGCACCTCTAAAGCCAGACATCTCAACTGTTAAAACACGAACAGCTGTACAAGAACTTTGCCTGAATAAAATACGGTCACATTGGCTAAATCTGATCAAAGAATAAGAATCTGAACAAGCAGTTTCTGTTGAATTGATGTACTCTGCGCTATGGACGCATTCGATCAGTACCTAGAAAATATTGAGGTTCGTTGTTCGTTACCCAGCACTACCCAGGAGTTGACTGACAGAGCTGCTGATTGCAGGCTACACCAGTTAATATCTCCAGTGTTGATGAGCGTTCCTGTAGTCCTAAGAATCATCACATCACCCCGCTGCTGCTTGTAGTCTTTGTTATGGCAAAGCCCCTGAATGTCCTTAAACCTGCTGTCTGTTGCTTTGTATGGCGCTTCATGATTGTAATTGTTTGATTGTTTTCTATGGCTGGAATCAAGCAACATTGATGTCCCCCTCCAAATGTTTGATGTTGCATGAAAAATGCAATTCCATGTTATCAGCAAATAACACTTTCATTTGCTCAATGTAGACCACCTCAATCTAGACTCCTCAGAGAGGACCAGAACCACAACATGTATGTGGCTGGTTGTATGGAGGTCGAAGTCAAGTCTGCTGAGGAGGCATTTCAAGTATTCTGGAGAGGTAAGCTGTTGTAAGATCTACGTTTAGAAATCAAAGAGTCAAATGTAAAGGATTTAATTTAAAGACAAACACTGCACTGATGATTGTAGATGTGACTGACCTGGTATTGCTGGCCTCCGGGTCGGCTCTGACCAGGAAATGACCCCCGTTAATCTTCTCTCTGAGCAGGTCTTGTAAGAGTTAAATGGATCATTTGGAGTTTTTGAATAGTTTAGAGTAGTTGAATTGTATGTGAAGATGCAATCTGTAAATAAACATGGTCGAAAAGTTGGCTATAATATGTTGTTCCAGGTCAGAAGAAGAGGAAGGTGGCGAACACCCGCCTGAACAGAGAGTCCAGCCGCTCCCACAGTGTGCTCATTATTAAACTGGCTCAGGCTCCTCTCGATGCAGATGGCGACAACATTCTCCAGGTTCACTTAATACTGAAACCAAATGTCTGGTCCCATAGTTCTGTAATTCATATCTGGATGAATTATAAGCACTAGTTTTGATATTTAAATATTTTCTGATCTTGTTTGTCAGGATAAAAGCCAGGTGACTGTTAGTCAGCTGTGCCTGGTGGACTTGGCAGGAAGTGAGCGCACCGGTAGGACCGGGGCAGAAGGCACCCGTATACGTGAAGCAGGTTTGTTACCCAAAACATCAAAATTTGGTTTTATTTGTAGCTGAAGAGATTAAACAACATTCTTTACTTGCAGGTAACATTAATCAGTCTTTGCTGAATCTGCGGACCTGCATCGAGATCCTTCGAGAGAACCAGATGTGTGGCACAAACAGGGTACGAATGACCAGACTACAGGTGAACATTAGATTTACTGATGAACCATGTAGGTAATGTGAGTTTTCTCTTGCAGATGGTACCCTACAGAGACTCTAAAGTAACTCATCTGTTCAAGAACTACTTTGACGGAGAGGGCAAAGTCAGAATGGTTGTTTGTGTCAACCCCAAGGCTGACGACTACGAGGAGACCTTGGTAAGTTCTGCACTGTTACTGTCTCCCTCACTTTATCTGAACGAACGTATAAGTTGCTTTTTTGCCTGACGCACAAAGACACGCTCTGTTTGTCCAGCTGGTGATGAGGTTTGCGGAGGTGACCCAGGAGGTGGAAGTGGCTCGGCCGGTGGACAGGCCCATCTGTGGCTTCACCCCAGGCCGTCGGCATAGAAACCAGGCCTTTAAAGAGGAGCTGTCTCGCAAGCTGGAGGAGCGCGGCGGTCCAGTAGACAGAGGTAAGTTATGCACTGACTATGTGGTTAATCATGACGCTTTACTAGAACACCATGTCGGTCCAAATGTAAGACAAGCCTGATTATAGGAGTAATGACCTTTTTTATAAATAAAAACACTAATTGTACTATCTCAAAGAGAATCAGCAGTCAGTGGATTTGTTGTTGTTTTTTTTAAAGCTGAATTGGGGTGATGTTTTTATTCAGTCCTATCAACCTCGTACATACTGATTAATTAATTAGTCCTCAAATTTAAGACAGCCCAATGTAATTTCCAGAAAAATATTATCTTTATATTTGGGCCAATACTGTATTCGTACATGTTTCATATGTAGAATATTTTTATAAACACAGAAAAGAGCTTTTAGCAGTTGGGTAAACTCTCTCTGTTTCTTTAGACGTGACCTCTGTCATAAGCCACCTGGTGCACAGCCTCCCACCTCTACCCTCCTCTGAGCTGACCGACCCTCATGATGACATCACCCTGCCCAGGCTGATCGAAGCTCTGCAGAACAGACACAGGATCAGGCAGATGATGATCGACGAATACAACAAAGCAGGTGCCCGCTCACATTCTAGCTCAACCCCCCCACCTCTCAGCTTCGACTTGAAAATTAGGGTTCTCTTATCTCGGCTCACATGTTCTCTTCCTTTGTGTTATTTTAGCCAACATGATGAAGTCCATGCTTCAGGAACTGGACAGCGGCCTCATTACCAATGACAATTTTATTCACGAACAAAATGGCAAACTGCTCGAGAAGGACAAAATCATCCAGAACAACAAGGCGGAGATCGAACGCTTGGAGAAGAGAGCCAAGATGCAGGAACACAAGGTGACAGACAAAATCATTCAAACCTCCCGGAGATTGCTGGTTTGTAGATGTGTTGCTCAGTTTTTTTTAAAATGTCCCACATGGTTCTGTTCCAGATTGACATCCTGCAGAAAACCACCAAAATCTACGAGGACGACAAGCGTTCGCTGCAACATGAACTGGAGACCAGAGAGCAGAGGCTGCAGAGGGAGCTGTCTGAGAAGAGACGCATGGAGCAGCGCATGCACGGTGCGGTCTCAGACACACAGCTCAAGTGGGAGAAAGAATGTGTGAGTTACTCCTCTTGTAATAGAGATATTGATAAATAATAGTTAATTAATAGATAAATGAACACTTTCAGTCCCAGGCCAAAAACTTCTTATTTCATACTTCCAGTTATGTGCCTCTCAAAGTTTCGTATTAGCTTCTAATATGATTGATTGACAGTGAGCTAGACGAATGGGGTTGTGTGATAGCCTCAGTTAAACAGTGGGCAGGATGCCAGCGGTCCTCGAACTGATAGCGTTCTGTGCCTGTTAAGGTGGGACAGTTTGTTTCCCACCTTGGGTCTATTTTGTTTGTCATGCATCAACATTCCCAGTGATCATTTATACAGTCAGTGGTGTTGCACTTAAACGTTTTGCCTCTCGCCATGCAGGACAGACGCGTTAATGCGATGCAGCTGGAGATGCAAAACAAGCTCTGGGTGAAAGATGAGAAGCTGAAGCAGCTCAAGGCCATCGTGACGGAGAGCAAGACTCCAGGTCGCCCTGATCCTCCACCGCGCCAGACGCAACCTAAGCGGCCTTCCAGAGAGGAACGGCTCCCTGCGAAGAGATCTGCCTCGCCCTCACCTGTCCCTGTATGTTGTGTTGGCGATCTAGAGAAAACTGCCTCGCTCCTGATTAATATATCTGTTACTAAATGCTGTAAGATGACATGATGGTGGCAGTTTAACAGGATTCTGTCCCTTCAAAGTTAACAGCTACTGTGCTCTTCTCTGTAAAACTAACACACTTTCCTGACCCAGACTAACATCACTAATCCCAATATGATGGCAGTAGATGCATTAACATGAACACCTGTACATTATGATGTAGTACAGTGCATTAGTCCTGCAGCAGTTAACTACTGTTGTGAAACTTTAAATTTTACATTTTTGATGAGAATTTTTCACAGAAGTGTTGATTTAATTCTCTGGAAACTTTTAAGGTTGCCTGTGGAATAAGACTGCAACTAACATGTCATTATAGATTAATCTATGAATAATTTTTTCAATTACTCAAATGTTTAGTCTAGGAAATATCAGAAAATGGTGAAAAATGTCCATCGTAACTTTCCAAAGTCTAAGGTGCCATCTTCAAATGTCTTGTCCCAAACCCAAAGATATGTTTAATTTACAGTGATGAAAAGCAGCAAATCCTCAAATGAAGGAAGCTGAAACCAGCGAATGTTCAACATTTTTGTCTGATAAATAATCAAAGTTGTTGCCAATTAATTCCAAACAACTAATCGTTTCAGTTCTGCATTGGAATATATTTCAAGGTGTTCTTATTTTGAAACCATTTACATACATTAGGCAGAAAAATAACGATTATCTTCATTGTAGATTAATTTGCCAGTTATTTCTTCGATTCATCATTAGGTCTACACAACATCAAAAAGTATAATAATACCCCTCACATTTCCTTCGGCACATACCGATGTCCCGAAATGTCTTGTTTTGTCTGAACAACAGTCAAAAACCTCAAAATACTGAATTTAATATAACGTAAGACAAGGAAAAGCAACTAATTCTGCCTTTTTAGAAGCTGGCACCATCAAATGTTTGGCATTTTGCTCGAACAATACCATCAACGATTAATTGATTATCAAAGTAACTGCTGATTTATCTTCTGTCTATCAAGTAATTGTTGCAGCTCTAAAAATAACAACAATCCTTCACACAGTCTCAACAAAAATGTCACATAATCCTCACAAAGGTAGTTGGCTGTATTTTATTGCATTGTGCAGGCATCTGCTGCTGTTCTTCTTCCACCAGCTACTGTAACATTTCATTCTTGTGTGATTTCTTCGTACTAACCGTGCATGTATGTAACTGGGCAGTCTTTCCACTTTGCTCCGCAGTGCCCTGTTGATTCTCCTCATGTCAGGCCAGTGCCAGGGCCAGTCAGTGCCACTAGAGTTGAGGAAGTTGAAATGAACCCAAGGCCCGCCTGCCCCGTCCCCAGCACCAGTAGCTCCTTGTCAGTGGCTAACTGCATCTCTGCATGGGAGACTCGGGCGGCCCAGGACAGCAGGCAGGCTTGCCATTCCCCTAGTACGCCCACGAGAACCAAGTCCCCAGCAGCCTCCTCAGCCAGCCGGGCCAGGAGGAGAGCTGTGTATTGGACGAGAGAGGATGACGAGGCCAACTCCCCTACATTTGATCTAGACATAATTGAGAGAAGCTACAGGGTCAGTGAGTTAGCTACAGGCAGCAGCGTGAGGTTGTATAGTGGAAATGAGTGTCTCTGATCAGGCTTTTTAAGTGTTAGGTAGATTTTTCCCCCTTCATTATTCAGGGGCAAAATTTGACACAGTTTTCCCCAAATTTGGGCTCCTACAACTGAAGCTATCCCCACTCATTTATTAGTTTCATGACATATCTTTGTCAGGATTTGATGTAATCCTTTGCCCTTCTTTTTCAACTGTCACCCTGCTCTGTAGACTGTGACGCCGGTGCGGCCACTGCACCGTCGCTCCCGCTCTGCTGGTGGGGAGAAGTGGGTGGACCACAAGCCCTCCTCCAGCATGGACTTGGGTACAGTTTTGCAGCCCGTCATCCCCAATGCCATCCAGGTGTCTGCACCGAGTGAGAAGGCCCTGTCGAAGTGCGACCGATATGTGTTGACGCACCAGGAGGTTGCCTCTGACGGCGAGATACAGACCAAACTTATTAAGGTAACTAACGTTGCAACGGGATATTTGACACATTTTTGAAAATGTATGCATCTAATGTCGACTGCTTTGTCTGATAATGGAAAGAATTGCTATTTTGTTTCACTTCAGTGAAATCAGTCTGTCATCAGTCTGATGTCAAGTTCATGTTGGCTGTTATCTTCATGGGAGTGGTTTTTATTTTAACTAACTGTGAGTGAGGTTTCCACCGACATCATTTTCAGTCACCGCAGAACGTTTTTAACTACTGTCAGGTGTATGTTTCACATTGATCAAAGGACTAAGTCAATTTTAAGAGTTTGTTATTTCTGTAACTTGACTCACAACAATCTGTAAAGCTGCGTCAATCTCATTCATGCCTGTCGCCGTTTTTTCTGGGTCTGGGACAAGAAGATGACGTTCCCTCTCTTTATCTGGCCTACAAAGTCTGTCCTGAACATTTTTTTTTTTTTAGAATATGCAGTGGATAAGTGTTGAAAAAGAACCTTGTCTTGTATTCACCATCATCTCGGGGGAGGTTTTTTTGTCCATAAAGTCAGTGGGTGTATGTCCATGGTCCTTTTTTCAAAATTGGTGATGAATTATTGAGAACATGTCAAATCTCTTTTCAAAACATTTCTGTATTTATTTTCAAACGCGAGGCATTGTACAGAGTAAATGTTCTCACAATGACAGGTCGTGTTCTTCGACATATATCAGGAACAAACCTCGACCTTCCACTCCTGCCCACCCCACAGTAACTAAGTGAATGAATGAAGGTGGTTACAGATGTGATCTTCGGTGAATACAAGAGCAATGAGGTTGCTATGAGGTTGGGTTGAAGTACACAGTTTAGAGTCGGAGAAAGTGTTTGAAATGCATCTCTCCAGCTCCCTAGAATTCTTCTCAGCTGGGCCACAGCCCGGACTCATGGATCGGTGAAGCATTAGCACCCTTGCATTTATCGCAGCAGGGGTTGTTACATTTTGGATCATTTCTCTTTAGAAATGTGGGCTCCCAAGCTGCTTTGATTTTGGTTGCAGGGGCACATTTCAGGTCTGATATTAAGTCGTAGAGAACTGATACAGATCCTTTTATGGGTTGAAAGCAAGCAACAGATCGATAAAATAGGTGTCTAGGGAAAGCACAAACTGTCTGATCTGTAAATATCTAAAGAAGTGGGCCCTTGGCAGGTTAAACCTCCAAGACAGTTGATCGAATGAGGCAAAGCACTCGTCTCTGAACGGGACTTTGAAGCATTTTGTGCCTCTTCTGTGCTGATTCTGGTAGGTTACATACTGCATGAATTGGATGAAAAGGCGCTCAGACGCAATGGGGCTTCAAAAACGTCATCTGTATTTCAACTGACATGAGTAACACCGGATGATTACAGAATTTTCACTTTGGATGAACTACTAGTTAAAGTTAGCTTTTCCCTCATACTTGTTCTTCATTTTCAGGGTGAGGTGATTAAAACCAGAGGAGGGGGACAGGCTGTCCAGTTCACCGACATTGAGACACTGAAACAGGAGCTCACCACAGTCCAGAGGTAGCGGTCGATGTCCAGTTATTAGCTGCAGATTAGCTGGATGTTATAATGATGTTTTAACTTTTTCTTTTTGTCACTTTTACATTTGTGTCTGAAGCCGCAAAAGAAAATCTTCAGAAGGTAAACCTGCCAGTGGAGATCAAACAGATGGAGCTTGGACTGATGTGGAGACGAGGGTAGGATGATGATATTGATTAGTCTCCAATAAACTACAGTTACATGTGCGTTTCTGTTTAGAAAGCAGAGGGATCATGTAGTGAACTTGACTTTATATGGAAGCCAGGTGCCTAAAACATCCAAACGTACAGATGGGTGACAAATTAAAGGAAAAACCTGAATAAATGAGGGGGAAAATATAACAAATGCAGATGCTTCCATGTAGGTGAGAAGCACTTTTCTGGCATGGTTTGGGTCCACTTGTCCCCTTAGGGGGAAGGGTTGATGCACATCAATAGAAAGTTGTTTTGAGTGATCACTTTTACACTTAAATGAAACATTTCAATCCTCAAAAGAAAGGTCTCTTCCAGGGGGACCATGCCCCCATCCACAGGGCATGAGGGGTCACTGAATGGTTTGATGAATATGAAAATGGTGTGAATCATGTGCTATGGCCTTCGCAGTCACCAGACCTCAACCCGACTGAACACCTATGGGAGATTTTGGACCGACGTGTTAGACAGCGCTCTCCACCACCATCATTGAAACACCAAAATTTGGTGTCCTCATTTAATGAGGGAATATCTTTTGGAAGAATGGTGTTCATCCCTCCAGTAGAGTTCAGAGACTTGTACAATCGATGCCAAGGCACACTGAAGCTGTTCTGGTGGCATGTGGGGACCCAACACCTTACTAAGACACTTTATGTTGGTTTTTCCTTTAATTTGTCACCCGTCTGTGTGTCTCTTGTAGTTAGAAAATCTTATGATTGGGTAAAATCTGTCAATAATTCAATATACATGGGGGCTGAAAACAATTATTTTCATTACTGATTTGTGGTTATTTACTCCATTAATCAATGAACAGTTTGGTCTGTAAAACGTGATGTCATCATATTGCTTGTTTTGGATTGTTAGTCAGACAATAGAGATTCAAATTACAGTGTTAATAAATCACACATGACAAAGTAAAGCAGGAAAAATGACTAACGATTAATCAATTATCAAAATAGTTGCTGATTAATTTTGTGTTGGATGACTCATCCTTTCAGCTCGAAATATAATAAAACATGAACAGAACTGAACAGAAGCGTCATAAGAGGATTTACTGCAGGACTGGATTACAGTAGAGATGTACCTAATTAACTACAATCTCACTACTATACTGTATATATCTTAGCCTCTGTTCTTGGTGTTATTTATATAATTTGATATCTATGTACGTTTTCTTGTACAGAATACACCCCAGGTCAC
>NTHP01000196.1:788222-836549 GCA_003416845.1 Oplegnathus fasciatus | reverse complement strand
CGGTGGGGAGCACAGCGCATCGTTGTCATCGCTAACCGTGTCCAACTACCTCATGTCTCATTCACGTGTTTGAGAACACCTAACATTATCATAATGAATGTAAACAATGAACATGGCTGTTAGTACTCACAGGGTCACTTTTCAGGCCCTTGAACTCCCTCAGTTCTCTCCATCATTGAAAATCCAGACCGATGTTGACTCTGGTTTGACCTCTTGCTTTATCCAACCTCTTTTTGGTTGCAGCCTTTTCTTCTTCTGTCTTTCTTTTCTTCTTCTGTCTTTCTTTTCTTCTTCTGTCTTTCTTTTCTTTCTCTGCCATTCTTGTGCGACCACTTCGCTAACTTTAGCTGCCTAGCCTTGTGGAAGACTCCGGTCAGTGTACGGGCAGCGTGTGCGCAGGTAGGCAGGTACGTATGTAGACAGAGCATTTGATTTATCGATTGCTGTCGGGATGTAAAGAGAACTTAAATAAATATAAGAAAAAATGCTTCCAAAATACATTACCTACCCTAGCTTTAATTAGCTAGCCAGCCTCAGCTGATGTCATTTCAGATGGCAACAGAAGCAACAGAAATGAGTAATGCTGTGTCTTTTAATTACGTACTATTTAATTAAATTACTCCCCATGTTATAGACGCTCAGTAGTTTACTCTTTACTGAGCAGTAAATCAACCAGTCATTTTGTGTCATCACTAACAGGTGTTGAGTCACTAAACTGTACAATGCATTGTGGGATTGTGAGCAGAAAGCAGTGTACATGACATTGTTGTTACGTTCCATTGTAGAAGTTTTTCAGGGCATTATATAGTACATAAATTGCACACTCACACACTCAGAGGGTAAATATGGTGGACTATATAGTGAATAGGGAATGATTTCAGACACAGCATTAGTCTGTGAAATGTGTATGTGAGAAACAGCGATAAAGTGAGTGAGTAGGCCTGCAAGTGGCGAGTAGTCGAGTAGGTTTGCTTATCTGTGTGTTCTTTGTGTGTGTGTGTTTTACGGTTGGGTAGTGCTGTTAACATTATAGCTGCAATGTGTAACCGAAGATAAGAATTTAATACCTGCATTCAGATTAAAAAGGTGCTCTGGCACACAACGCAAGCTTTTATTCCAGCTGCCAACAAATTTGACGGCACTTTGTTTTCGGCGCGGAAGGTGTAAACGACACAATGGCCCCCAGTGACAAGCCAGTTTTACAACCTCGAGGACTCAATGAGCTTAATGACAGAAAAACCACACGCACATAAACACAGCTTTTCCCACATGGAACAAGAACGCAGTGTGTGTGATTTCACAAGAAGACGTTTCACAAGTGGCTGTTATTGTGCGTCGGCGATAAAAGTCACAGAGTGAGGAAACATTTGTGTAGGGACCAGATTGCGAGCTACACCTCTGCACCTTTCGGCTCGCTGGCTGACAATCATCAGCTGCGGTTCTCCTGCTCTGCTTTACATTAGCACCACAGCTCCAGCCTGGACAGGTCCACGGCTGTTATCTCAATGATGTTCTAATTCTAGTCAAACAGTTCTGTGTTTGACTCAATAGAGGCAGTGTTAGTCAGGAGAGTCAATATTAGCAGAGCACACAGAGCAGGACTGGACTGGTGTTAGGAGAAAGACAGAGAGTTATGTGTGTGGGTGTGTGTGTGTGTGTGACAGGATACATGGTTAAGTGTGCTCTGTTAGTGAACCTTGACCGCCCGGTGCAGTGATAATAATAAAGATAATAAGAAAAAGGAAGAAAGCAAACTGCTGCTTACTTTTGCTTCAGTGGCTTCCGTGTTTGACAAGAGCGACATTTCTTTTATCGCCTGTCTTTTATGTGGATGTTATTGTTAGACGTCAGAGTTCGGCCTCCCTCATCCCTCACTCTCCTGGCCGAGGGCACTCTGTGCAGCCTGGACTTGCTGACAGTCCTACATGAACAGCTCAACACTTCAGATGGTTTCACTCTGGAAGGAGAGCTTTTTTCCTCCCCGGTTTATTCAAGGTCAAACAGCTGCCAATATCAACAGTCTGATTATTATATTGCCACTATCAGATTGCACAACTACTACATTAAATCTTCCATTCAATATATGTGGTGTGGATGAATAAACTCAAAGCGAGGTCAATACCAAAGGCCATTAACTGTGATTTCTCCACGTAAAACATGCAGTGGAATAAAGCATATCTGTGGCTGAATAAAGCTTTAATTACAGAGGGCAGCTGAATAATGTTTGAGTTTTGCCTCGTTTGCAATTATAAAGTAAAATGAAATTATAAACCCATCAGCTAACAGCACCTCGTGTTTGCTCAGGATTCATCCACCAGCACAGTTTAATCTACAGGAGATTCTGGAAAACAAACATAAAAATATTGAGCTTCTGCATCTGCCAATCTCAGTAAAATGACAAGAATAAAGAAGACAAACAATATTCTGTATTGATCAGCATGCTGGCGTGCAGATTATTCCTGTCTCTCATACTTTATTTGTAAGGACGTTCTTAGGGATTTAATAACCAATTTTATCAATCAGCTTCTTACTCAGAGTCTGTGGTTTCCAACCTGTGGGTCTGGACCCCCAAGGGGTTGCAAAATACATCTGAGGTGTGTGTTTTTCTCAAATATTTGCTTTTTTCTTTTTAAAATACTGTAGTTTTACCTTTAAGCCTGTAAGGATCGTTGAAATGAAATAAATTTTTCAATATTGGATTTACATTTGTCAGATGGACACCAGCACGACTTCAACTCGACATGTAAATAAGCCACTGTTTGCAAAAACATTTGCCTTATCAACTTTATATGACGACAAGATGTCAATTTTGTGTTTAAAGCTAGTTGTGGCGCTCACAATGAATGCATGGTGCTTTGACAACCTGGATGTAATTTTCCTTTGCCAGGTTTGAATAAGAAAAACTGTTACCATAAATTATATCTATAATGGCAAAAATTATAAAAGTAAAATCCTGATTGAAAAAAGCTTTTTTTTTTTCTAAGAAAAGAAAATCTGTGAAACCTACTGTTTACTGTCGATCACAAGCCTGATAATTAGACTGAATTGCCGTTTCATTTCCCTTCATTATTGACTACTTGAATCGGAGATGTGAGCAGCGATTCAGAGGTCTACAATCAGGCTAATAGATCACACAGAAAGCCAAGTTTCCTCCATATCTGTAAAGCACGTTTGTAAAGTAGCGACATAAAAACATGAAACCAGTGCGACGGCTGTCAACTAAGCTTCTGCAGCAGCTGTGATGGCAGCAAACAGTCAGTCATGTTTGACTGAGCCTGTGGCCTTGTTAGCAGTAATAACTAGTGTAAACAAACAGCAGCAATGTATTTTAAGGTCATCACAAACATCAACCAAAACCTCCCAGTCAGCACAAAGCAGTGGATCTGATGTGGCAGCGCACTCCTCCTATTTAAATCTGCTGACATGAGAAAAAGCAACATTAGCTAATGCACTACTTAAAGACCATAATCGCTCTTTCCCCTACTGTTAATGAATGCTAATTAGAAGTCTGGAGCAGTTTCTGGCGTGTGCTGGCTGCTCCTCTAATGTGCCGTATTGTTCCTCTCCTCGCTCCAGCTCAGCACTAATGCTGCTGTGCCAGCTATTAAAGTCAGATAAGCTATCCATCTTTAGCATTGCCAGCCAAAAAGCCACTAATAGCTTAGCCACAAAATTGTTAATTTCCATGGTTTCCTTTCCTTGTTTGAGTGTTCTCTCTCTGCAGTGTATAAAAGGGGAAGATATCCCTCCTCAGCTCCACGTGTCACCCTGTCCGCCTCGTGTGTTTCACATGATCCATTTTCTTACCCACGTTTTACAGCACCAGTCACCCCAAAACACTCTGTCAGGGAAACAGGCCGCTATATTTGCGGGTGCCTCTTTACAAAGCCTGTTTCAGCATGACGCTCCATCATGGACACTGTCATGAAAGCCTACAGGCAAGTACACAGTGCTCCCTCCTTTGATAAATGTGTCTGTGACTCTTAAAACTAATACAGGAGTGCATTTTAGGAACCCCATCTTACAATGTGGGCTGTAATAATGTGATCTAATCCATGAAACGACTCAGCTATAATAAGGTTAATCAAAACCACACTTTTAACGAGGATTAGGAGACATATTAGCGGCCATATTAACCTCATTCCAGATTCCTGTTAATTTTACAACTGATTTTAAGATCTGGCAGATATCCATTAGCCAATTTAGGATACATAGGCCACAGAGGATTTGAAGTGAAAGTTGAGCACATGTCCACATTGGGAGTATTACAAAAATAATACACGGTCTTGTGCATATTGGTTTGTAGTTAATAAATTGATTAAAATGACTTTAGTGATTGCTCATTTTAATAATAGACAGCTAAGTGCTAAGGCGTGGATACAACTTTTAATTTATATGTTCACTGGATAAGTTTTATGGCACAATGAGATTTACCCTCAAATCTTTTTATTTTAACCCCTTATGAGCCTAAACATAGGTAGTGATCCAGATTTATCCTTAAAATTAAATTGAAATTACAGCAGATTAAAGAATAACAAGAACAACGGAACAATGTAAACGGTCTGATAACTCTTCAGTTTTGGCTCTGCTTTTATTCGACTTCTTGTAATTGTTCTTGGCTATGAGTAAATTTTAACGCCTTAGTGTAGTTTTTGGCTTTTTATGTTTTGTGTGTAATTTCATTACCTTTAATAACTTCTGAAAAGCACATTGTAAATTTGACAAGACACTCTCACATGAAGATTTATTATATATAACATGATCTTCATCAGGTTTGCATGAAATTATAGATGTTGTTGTTTGTATTTCCATTTTTGTCTGAGCACTTTAAGGACTTTGAAGTTGAGCTTCAAGGTGTTCAAAGCTTCAACATGATGTGGTCGAAAGCTCCAGAAGAGATACTGCATGGACGTCGAGGTGCTGCTGTTTTCAAAGGTCATTAAACTATTTACATTAACCTGGCTATCATTTAGTGCAGGTCCTCTGATAAACTGCGCAAACAATCCAGTGTGTCACTGAATAAATCAATGACCCACATTTTGCTCTGGTGAATGAATGGTGAGAGAGTCTGTCCATGTCTGTCAGGCACACTTTTCACTGCGACACTCAGTGACACATTGTAGTGCTTCTAGGAACTGGTCTGTAAGGTCAGAAACATCCACTTCAGCAAATAATGTCCTCTGTGGAAATGACCTTATGAGGCCTGAGTGCAATTTGTGACATACTCATCCAAAGTGATCCAAAAAATGTATTTAAATGTATATGGAAGTGTGAAATCCACTGAGGATTTAAGGAGTTCTTACTCAGACCAGTGTTTCTGAGAAAGTGCCCTTTAACTGCTGCTTTTCCTCTAGAGACCTGAGCTAAAACAACTTCCCAGCCGCACAGATGTTCAATTTTGACACCTACAGACACCCCTGTCTAGGTCTTACCCAGACAGAGGCATCTCATTTCATGGATCTGAAACTAGATCCATAAACGTGCACAGAAGAACAGTGACTGTGAATGTAACAGCTCCCTCATGAAATAGTTTTTTTTGTCCACCGAGTATTCAAGAATAAGCTGATACATGAGTGAGTGTAAATTTCACAACCCCAGATTTTTCATCTGCACAGAGATGAAACAGTCTCGCCTCCGAGTGAGGAAACCCAGGAAGTGATTAGTTTATAGAGCGTGCATGAGTTATGGTCTTGTGGTTGTGCAGACGTGCTCTGCTCTGTGGCAGTGCGACGTGGGAAAAGTGAACTTTTAATGCCGTGCGACTTTATGGCTGTTCATCATGTTTTGTTTGACGTGTACAAAAGTGAGCTTTACCATTTCCCCTTACAGTCTGGTGTTACACTCACAAAGGCTGATGGATTTAGCAGATCCGAGAGTCGCCTATATTTACCCTGGAGAGGATTCTGTGGGTCAATTAACAAAGAAATACATTCTCACGCAGGCACCATATTTATTGTATATTTTATGGAATGACACAGAAGCTAATTTCAGCCATAATTAGAAAAATATTCACAAATCCTGACATAATTCAACATTTGTGTTACAAGTAGAGACTAATTATTATTGGTAGGGCTGCAGCTGACAATTATTTTCATTATTGATTAATCTGCTGATTATTTTTTTGATTCATCAATTAATCGTCCTATAAAATCAGTCAATAAAATGTCAGAAAATAGTGAAAAATCTACAATTTCTCACAATCACAATTTCCTGAAGCACCATAATAAAGTGAAATAATTTGTTCAGATTGCTTGATTTGCCTGAACTACAGTCTGAAACTTAAAGATATTCAGTTTACTGTCACACAAGACAAAGAAAAGCAGCAAATCCTCAGATTTAAGAAGATGGAACCAGGGAATATTTGGAATTTTTGATTGAAATTTGACTAAAACGATTAATCGATTATTAAAAACTTTGCCAATTTGTTTTCTGTTCATCGACTAATCAAGTAATCGTTTCATCTTTAATTACTAGTCATCCACTAATAACTTATTAGGAGAGAACAAAAACTAGATCTAATGGCAAAGTTTTGGCTTTCAAGGTCAACAACATTATGAAAATTGTTGGGTTTTAATTTATTACATTTACTTTATATACTGTCATATCCACTGTTTCATTAGATTTGCAGTGTAACAAATGCACAGCAATGCATCCATTTGAGGTTAGAAAACCATATGTATTGATTTAAAGAGTTGGGATTGATTAATATCAGTTATTACATTATACTTTTTCTTTTCCTCTTTCCTCCTTCACATATTCATTTGAGGCTCAAGTTTTTCTTCGAGATGTCGCCTTGCTGTCAGCTTCACATATGTTCAGGTGGAACCAGTTTAGTTAATGTTTTACAATTTACATTTATAGGAGCCGTTTTACTTTTTAGACTGACTGAAATTAATCAAATTGTATTCACTCTCATCACATCTAATCAAATACAGGGGAGATGGGGAGATTTTGTAACACACAATCTTTGCAGAGACAGACGAATCAAATAATTTTGGGGTTAAATTATTACGATCAGCTGTGTGAACACTTTTTCAACCTGGCACTTTTCATTTTAGAACACAATATATCTTCATTTAGCCTCAGGTTCAGAGAAAGCCAGGAACTTTTATATGAATAAATTACATTTTTCTCTGTTTTTTGTGGTTCTAGGAATGGGAATGGTCCAGACTGAAATGTCTCAGCAACTATTGGATATATTACTATTTGGTGCAGAGATATTCATGGCCCCCAGAGTATGAATCCTAATAACTTTGGTGATCCCGACTTTCCCTCTTGCACCACTACAGGGTTGACATTTTTGTTTTTTAGTGAAATATCTCAACAACTATTGGATGGACTGCGATGAACTTTGGTAGAGACATTCATGTTCCCCACAGGGTGAATTGGTGATGGTGGGGGTGACACCTTAAGTTTTCACCTAGCACCATCATCAGGTCGAATTTTAAAATCCAGTACTTGTAAGATAAGATAAAATAGAACTTTATTCATTCCAAGGGAAACGAAGTACGAAGTCAGAAAGAGTGCAAATATGAACGACTGAACACAAAACACTGAAATGTCTCATCAACATGCCGATATTCATTCAACTATCAGTGGGTAATAATAAGATATTTGTGCTGCAAAGAAATACGGGAGTTTTTTAGCCCATCAATCTATCTGATTTCCCGGAAAAGACAAAGTAATGACTGTGTAGGCAAGAACGCAAACAAAGAAAAAAGTTCACCACATTCATGGAACTGGTATTGTTGTGTACAAGTGTGAAGCGTCACACATCACCCCCCCAGCGCTGCCTCCGGCTCTGTGACCCTCTGTCACGTCACTCTCTCCTTTCATCTCCTCAGACGTGAGATCGTGTTACAGGTCTGACCGTGATGACACCACAAACAAGGAGGAAGAAGCAGCCAGCAAACTTCACACACACTTCTATTTGTTACATATTAACAATTAGTCAAACTGATTATGTGCACCAGCTGAAATGATATGTGAAACTAAGCGAGTGAGTGTGCCTTCAGGCTCCTGTATTCCTTTGTTTGACTGTTCTGCCTTGATCGTCTTGGGTAAATGTGAAAGATTTAATAACCCAAAGTTGTTGCAATATCTTCTTGAAGAAGAATCTATCAAATCTGGATTTGAGTTATTCTGCCAGCCACCTCTTGTCCTTTCACTCGCCTGCCAAGGGGAGATCACGCCACAGAGGAGCACCAGCCTGACGCAACAGCACTTAAATTATAAACCTGACACTGTGAGTCAAATACCACAGAATACTTGAAGAACTGTTCGCTCCTCCCCCTGGAGAAAGAGTATCTACAGCATCCTGTAATTGTCAGCGGTTTCCCAGTGATGTGCCTACAGGGCGGGGTGGTAACAGTGTGTGGATTGACAGCGGTTAGCTGTGTGTCATACAGTTCTTTCCTCGATCCTAGATCAGTGGAGCTGTTGATTCACACACATATCCCTTTCTCCACCCTCCGCTGCACCGACGCAGCCGCTAACAAACAACTTCACACACTGTGGAATGTGGCTAAACACTAGAGCAGAGGGAGAACAGGTCTTAATGAACCACAAACAGCCGCAGGACTCTGGGGCGCCAGCACCTCATATAACAGTGACTATTATTATTATTATTATTATTATCATTCCTCCTTTTGCTCTATCATTTCTCAGATAGTCTGTCTGTTGCCAAAACAACAGCTTGTTATCTGAGGAGTGATCAGCATGTGCTAGCAGAAGGTTTGCCCCGCTGAATTCTCACAGCAGTCTTCACATTTGGGTGAAGTACTACAGGTGTGAGCATTCCTTTGCAGAGGGATGGGAAGATTGTCTTGCGAATGAGGGTAGGAAACCGCCCCACCTTTGAGGCTCAAGATTCCCGAGATAAGGATTACCTGTGAACCAAAGGTCAGACAAAAAAAAACTATCTCTATTCCGTCTACTTTATCCTTCTATAGCAACTCACAAATAGCAGACATGCTGTTCTTTGATATGACCTCTGACAAGGATAATCCAGGACCTTGTTACACCTCTTTAAGACTTAATTGCTACCTGTCACAAGGCAGGAATCTTCCCTCTTTTACAAGGCCCATAATAGCCAACAGCATCAATCTCCTTTGTGGTGTAACTCATCAACCTAAAAGGGTGGATAAGTAATTTGGCAGATGAAAGATAAGAGGGGAACCATGTGAGTCAAACGCAACCACGTAGAGAAGTAGCTTGTGGTAAAATTCTTTGTGTGTTTCTGGGCGGTGCCGCACCGCACCGTTTTGCCTTGAGCGCCAAAGGAAGCGGGGGCGCAGCAAGCTGGAGCGGCGAGGAACCTGACGAGAGGTGTCCGCTGGTGTTTCTCTGCTTGCCTTGCCTGCCAGGCAGATGGGAGGTGGTGTCACGTCCCCTGGTGTCAGCCGCTCCCCCGCCCTGAATCGCTCCTCTGTTCACCCGTAGAGTGATGGTGAGGGCGGCGAGCTCATCGCAGCATTTCAAAGGTGAGTGATTTATATGGCAGCTGTTCCCCAGTGTGCTGTTCTGAATGCCCGTGCCCCATGTTTAACAGCTGACAAACACATGCTTTTTCTGTCACGGTCGCATTTATGGCCTCACACACAATTCTATTAGTGCAACCTCAACCATACAAGGATATAAAGAAGTTTTTATGATGCAGTTATCTCAGTCAATCAAGCAGGGTGACTACTTCAGCACTGCACACACCAACATGACAACGCAGGCATCAGCATGATAACAATCACTTAAAGAGCAAACTGTTCCAACGGCTGAACTACTCTCAAGGACAAAACTTTTATTTGTCGTTTTATTGTTGTTTACATTCAACCATCACAACACTTTTTCTTCATATGATGCGCGAGCTCCTTAAAATGAGAGAAGGCTCAGAAGTCGTTCCTGGAGTTGTTTGATATTTGAGACCTCTCCATTAACCCACAGCAGCACACTGGGAGAGTGTAACCTTATTTCACGCTGGCTCTCAAATAGTGCCGAGAATTTGTGAGGCAGTTAGTGGCCGTCATTAATAACGGCCTAGGCTGGGTTGACAGCTGCTGATTGGAATGAAGAGCTGCTCTACGGTAGACAGCTACAAATTTGCCTGACAGCCAGGTCTCCATTACTGGGCGTCAGCTGCCAAAACAGCAGTAATCAGAGAAGGAGAGAGGAGAGAAAACACGCTTTCTCGCAACAGACACCTTCCTTTTCCCTCTACTGTTCGAAAACATAAACACACAAACACGTACGTACACATATAACTTCCTATGTTATTGCAGCAGATATACTGCTCAGACAACTGCTGAGCATCTGACAGGCTCATCTGTTTCTGCAGGCCACTATTAAAAGGACCAGACTGGTGTCATTTTGACTTCTTGCCTTTATTGGAGATCGTTCCTGCCGGCTAAGTGTCATTCAGTGAAGTTTCTGAATTTTTGAGCTACATTCATACTCACGAAAAGAGCAACCTTGTCTTCTAGATTTATGAGTATATACCAGCAACAGCAAATATGGTTTGAGAGAAACGTTTTTAACAACATAATGTGGACATTTCTTTAAATAAATGTATCAGCAAAGTCACAAAATGCTGACACTGAATGTATCTGCAAAACATTTACTGACAACCCATTTAATTTGTTTCCTACAGTATCTGCTCCAAGCAACTCTACAGCATGATTCATATTTTTTAGCTATACTAGCCCCCCGTGGCAACGTCCAACACTTTGATTCAGATAGAAATATCTCAACTGGATGCAATGACATGAAATTCTGCAAACACATTCAGGTTCCCCATCGGATGTTTCATCTAGATCCACCATCAGGTCACTTTCACTTTGTCCAATATTTTCGTTTATACCTGCAACGAGTGAACATTACTTGTTAAAAATCAGCACGTTAACATTGTCACAGTGAGCATGTTAGCAGGCTGATGTAAGCATTTAGCCCGAAGTACTGCTGTGCCTAACTAGCATGGCTGTAGACTCTTAGCCTTGTTTATGGTTATGTTTAGGCACTCAAAGCACTTGGTTATGGTTAGGAAAAGCTTGTGGTCTGTGGTTAAATATAGAAAAAGTCAACGCTGACCCGCGTGACTTGACATGTCTAATTTTACAGTATTTAACCAAAGCCACAATCTTTCACTATCCTTACCCAAAGTGTTTTATTGGCTAAACTTAACCACACGAAAAAAGCAATGCGCGTAAACCAGCCAGCAATTATGTTTCCTTCTGAACATATTTGGCAAAACAAATCTGTAGTCTATAAACGTAATTTATATGAGACAGGGTTGAAAACTTATATCAAGTCTTTGCTGTTTTGGAAAACATTTGGAGGACTTACATTGTTCCCCTCAGTCTTTATTTTTCCTGCACAGAACGCCCAAAGAGAGCAGGCCAGAGACGTTTTTGGCCAAAGGCGATGCAGCAAAGGAAAAATATTCATTTCTTGGGAGAATAAAAGTAGAAGAGATTTAATATTTATGTGCAAAATGTCAACGGGTAGTCGCAGAGTAATACAGTAATTTCATCAGAAATAAGCATCTGCATAATTTTCACAAGGGTAAAATTACAGATGCTGGGCAACTTTCAGGCCTCACAGAGTGTTTTCCACAGTCAGGCTGAGATCTGCTAAAGCATGCATCGTCTACGCTTTTGCACACACAAGTTGGTAAAGACAGGGACCATCTACAGTAATGTCGAGAAGCCAAAACGATACAGATATGATCCTTGAACTGCCTGATCCAGTAACAGTACTTGTATAAGTGAGGAGAGCAGGCGCAGCATTTTTTCAGTGGGAGGAGTAAAAGTGAAAGTCTGTGGCCTTGAACAGTTTGATCCCTGTAATGACAGAGGGCTTTGGTATGGGTCAACCTGTCAGCGCTGTGCTTCCACTGATCCCTGCTGCTCCCCACTGCAAAGCATGTGAACATGGTCATCCGCACACACACAGAGCTTGGAAAAATGTCCCTGGGTGTGTCCCACTGCCCATCAGGGAAGCTGTATCTACTGATCCTGATGTTTTGGACTAATTGAGATATGAGGTGAAAAGCAAACACACTTCATTGATATACAGCACTGCTCAAATGTTGTTTTATGGATGGGGCCATTAGCTCATTGTGGGTTCTGGAAAAATATTTGGGACACTTAATTTTAGCCAAAACTCTGTCAGCTCAAAAACAGATGTGGCAGCACATTAAAATGAATCATTTCTCAAACTTCCTCCCGGTGCTGTTCTACACATAAACTCCTGTATGCAGGCGTACAGGACAGATTAGATATCAGAGACACATAGATTACAGAGACACATGAGTAATCACTGATGCCTTATTTATTCTAGAAACTCCGCTTCTCATCTTAAACCAACTGAACAAACAAACAAGCCCACAATGCACATCAATCCCCTGCATGCACATACAGTACACATGAACACGCATGCATACAGACTGCAGAGCTTTCACAGGAGGCGGCATACGACCAAGAATGGGAGGCTTCATTTTATAGCTGCCTCTTCCTTGTCAGCTTTACTCCTGGCAGCAATAAAACACTCCATAATAAAAGGCACTATCCCAGAGAAGCAGCAGGACTGCAGCTATAGATAATCCACTCAAGCTCACACGGCTCGCACAGCGTTTGCATTTCTTGCCCCAGAATTCATTTTGTAGGTTTACCTCAGCGCTCTCTGCTTTTAAGCATAATGGAAAGCAGAGAGCTATAGCTTAGCTGCTGGATCAACGGGAACAAAGCAATATCGTGACCTTAGCTACAAGTGGGAGAGCAAGCTGGTTAATTAGCACCTACTACATTATCTAAACAAGACCTTTAGAGAGAAGAGATAATTAAACCTCCAGATAAAAACTAATAAGGGAGAAAAGCTGTCTGGTAGTAAATTAATATGTGCATTTTTGTGTCATGTAGACACGAGTTATTACAGTTAACATAAAGAGAACAAACTTATATCTGCTTCTATGCACTTATGTAGGATAGATAGAAAAAAAGGAATTAAAAATAATATTCACAGGGCATAACTCTAAACATCGTCCACGTGTTTCACTGAATGCTCTCGCCGCCTCTAAATCATTCACTGCAATTTATGTCCGTACTTGTAAATCTGCGGTCAAGGTTACTTGGAAGCATAGCAGAAGTAGGCATGTGCCATTATAGCCAGAACAATTCACACAATATTTATGACACAGGATGTCCCATCTGGAGCTGCTTCCTGTCTGCTGCTCCCCCACCCACCCCCCCAAGAGGACGGGCTGCCTGGAGCTCTAGTAACACTTCTCTGGGACATCTGCTCGTCTCCTCTGGGTGTAACGCAATACAGTCGCCCACAGCAGAGGAGCTCCAGCTCAGACAAAACAGATATGTTGATATGATATTTAGCGCTGCAACTATCGATTATTTTCATAGTTGATCGTTTCATCCAGAGCTAGAACGATTCAGTCGATTAGTTGATAAACAGAATAATAATCAGCAACTATTTTGATGATCAATTAATCATTATTAAGTATTAAGGAACATGCCGAAGTTTAAGCTTCTCAATTGTGAGAATTTGCTGCTTTTCATTGTCTGATAGTAAACTGAATTGGAGTGTTGATGGGGGTAAACAAGCAATTTGATGACATGGGCTTTAGGAAATTGTGATTAGCATTTTTCACTAGAGATTAATTGATAATGAAAATAATCATTAGTTGGAGCCTTAATTTAATTTATAAATTGTGTTTACATTCATTGTTTCTCATCAGAACTCTTTGTGTGTATCCTTGATGTCTAGCAAATGTGCTGAATGCATTTCCTTCCTCATAACACATTTGCAAAGACGGTTCATCTTAAAAGCTTGAAACCTGCATTGTTTACATCCATGTTTACGAGCTTGCAGTCTTCTTCTCGCCTGCCTTTGCTGGCACATTGCTGTGTTTCTTGGCACATTACCACCACCTGTAGGTCAGTGAAATAGCGCGAAGCCATTGGTGGGAATGTGTGCACGAGACAAACAAAACTCATAAAAAAACGACTCCATAGTGCTACTGGAGGTGAAAAACTAAACATAGGATACCTTAGCTAACAAATATTTTTATTACAGATTAATCCTAAATTGTTTTCTCAGTTGATTAGTTGGTATATAAAATGTCAGAAAATAGTGAAAAACTTCCATCACAGGTTACCAGAGCCCAGGATGATGTCTTGAAATTGCGCGTTTTATGTAACCAACAGTCCAAAGCCCAAAGATATTCAGTTAACTACCATACAAAACTACAAAAACCAACAAATATTCATATTCAAAAAGCTGGGAACAGAGAAAAATGACTTCAGTGATTAATCAATTATTTAAATTGTTGCATATTAATTTTCTGACTAATCAATGAGTGGACTAATCCTCACAGTAATGTTTCGTGTACTGTATATTTAACCAGTGCACAGGGTTCACAGCAACAGAACTGGCAGGTGTCATGCTGGATCACCGCAGTGAAACATCAAGGGGACGGTGGATTATTTGTGCTATTGTGAGGGTGTGTGTAGATAACACCGTCAATAAAAATATCTGTACATTTGTCACCTTACGATAACCATCTTTTTATATCCTAATTCGTGGGATTTGGAGGCCTCGTATCAGATGGTAAAGGTAGGTGTGGCCTGAGGGAGCAGACTCTAACAAGGCAGCAGCCCTGATTTAACACAGCGTGAAACTGCTGTTAGTCATAGATCGCCATGACAGCAGCTCTCATTATCGCTACCTGGATATGCATGGCATGGTTGTCAGAGCGACGCAGGCACAGGGGACGGCCACACATGATCGCCACAAATCAGCCGAGAAATGGGATGTCTGATCACTCTCGCCAAATCTGATAGAAGTACAGAAATTCAGCTCTGGCTGTTCGACTTTATGGATGTTACAAATGGAAATGCAGATGCCATATTAAGGTGCAAATTGAGAGGCAGAAACGTTCAATTGAGTTTATTTTCCTGGTTCACTTTCAAATATGAGGAATAAAAAAGTGAGATAATGCCCTACTTTCGACATGACAACACTAAAAACAGGGAGCATGTGATGGACAATGTCCTTAGTTTTGGCACCTTCCAGCCACTCAAATCAGCCAGCCTCTCATCCCTGTGTCCTTCTGTCAAGTGTTGCTGGGTTGCCAGTTCCTCTCTCCCCCTCTGCTGCGTGTGCTGAGGGCTCTAGGACTGCAGGTGCACAGCCTGTCTGCCCACTACAGGTGGGCCCAAGAGAGAGAGCTCACATCTCACCCTCCTCTTGGCTCATTAAAACCTTCAGCTGTTCCTCTCCCTCCTCTCCCTCTTCCCCCTCTTCCCTCCTTCAGCCTCATACGGCTGCTCACACCACGCTGATCACACCAATCAAGCTTTGATTTACAGTATTTACACCATCCTCCTGTCCCCATTGTGGCTACAGGGAATCTGAGGAATGCCCCTCCCCTCCCTGCCCTCAGTGCAGCCAGCATCCTGCTAAATGTGAGCCAATCAGTGGCGGTGGGTGGAGTGCCAAGCCACAGAGCACTTCTTCCCGTTGGCAGCCTTCCCTGTGGTGGCTCTGATCACAGCGCAGTGTTAACAACACGTGACCTGGCCCCGCAGCCCACAGTAATTGAGGTTACATCCCAGGCAATACCTTGATGAATAATTAAAAGGCCAGAAACAGAACTCAGAGTGACTTAGCCAGCGCCCTGGGGTCTAATAACGTGCTTGGACTGTATTAGGTAATCTATCCACTGGTGCCAGTTAGTGTCGCACACACACACTGACGCATAAGCACACAATTGGGCCCAGATAAAGGCAACACAACAGTATCAGTCACTGTCAGGGCAGAGTGCTGTGTTATGGCTCTGCAGGAACAACATGAGGAATTATTTCAGGGTGAGTAGTGGGCACTTACGTGGAGCAAAATGCAGCAAAAATGCTCTCTGGTATCATGTGATGTGCAAAGACGTGAACTGTGTAAATATGAGATGCTTTAAATCAGATTACAGACAAATAAAACCTAAACTCCTGGACAATATCATCGTTTTCCCTCAAAAATAAAGAAATTTAAAATGTGCATACTGTATACTTTATTCGTGTGTCAGTGTTGTGTATGTGCGTGAGTTTTTGCATGTGTAACAGGAACTAGTTTGTGACCTTGACCACTCTGAAACCTGAGTGTGGAAACACTAGCCCCATTTATAAGTTGCCATTAAGCCTGCAAAGGTGATAAAGATGTACCTCCATACCAGCACCAGCCGTTAAAGCCACTAGCGTCATTCACAGGGTAACAGAGGTCATTCACACTATGCTAAAATATGACTTGTTTTATGGACTGCAACCCTGAGTATAAGATTAGAAACTGCACGTCTAACTGAATCATTTCTGCAGTGACATTTCAAGAGACAAAACACAGTACAAGAAAGAGCCTGTAAGAGTAAAATAAAAAAATAGGTGTAATCATTGGTGTATACAAATAAAGAGAGAGGGAACAAAGAATATGAAATTGCAATATCAGAGAACAATTGAAGTTACAGAGCCACTGAAGTAATTGTGAGCCAAAAGATGACAAATTCTGTGTGTCAGCATGCAGCCTCAAGAGTAAGTACAAAATAATCGTAGGATAAATGGCATCAGGCTGCAGAAAAGTGTGCTGAAGTACATGAGGGCATACTAATTTAAAGACTAAATGACAGATTTGTATAGGGACTACTGTGTTTATACTGAAGCAAACTGCTGTTTACATGTTCTGTGGGTGCAATATGTTAGAGGGAACAGTGTGGCCCTCTCCTCTGACAAGCCCCTGTGTGTCACAGCTTCAGCAGTGAGCAGAGGGGAGCTGCCAGTGCAGAATAATTAAGACCTCTGTGGAAGTGACAGGGTCACTAGGAGGTATGCAGCATAGCAAAGCTCCTCTTCTCAGCTGCTTCCTCTGTGAGCTGTCACGGCCGCTGCGTATTTATAGCAGCATGGCGCAGCACTCTCCTCTCCTCTCCCCTCTACCTCCCAGACAGATGTCACCTTCAAGCCACCATCTCTGGGGCTAAACACAATGCTTTCAGCAGCCTAACAAGCCGCACACACAGGCAATCAACAGAACAACAGGAGTCTGAGAACAACATCAACGTCGCCTCATTCACGCTGACTTTAACAGGCAGGCAGGCAGCAGTCCGACTCTCCCATTGTGACCGGGCTTCTTTACATAACGGTATAAACCAGAGCTACTCAGTTACTGTTAGTCTGCAGCATGAGGGCAGTTACAGTTTCTGCCACTGTAGAACAATATTTCAGCCAACACACAACCCCAAAAACTTGTTCTTAATAATTAAATTCCATGCTGATGCTTTTGGGTACAAGTATGAGACTTTTAATTTGATTCCATCAATAAATAATATTTTTCAGTGCTTTCTAATCTTTGTGCATTGTAAACAAGGCAAACATGTCCTCACGGCAAACAATAGAAAGATTTCCAAACTCATTTAAATTTCAACACAAAAATATATTTAGAGAATAAACACGGGAAACAGCGGAATATCTTATGTGTGTGTGTGTGTATGTGTGTGTGTGTGTGTGTGTGTGTGTGTGCGTGCGCGCGCGCAACGTGGCTGACTTTATGTCTGTGCCTCAGATAAGAGACGAATGGGGGCCTCTGTAATGTAAGCCTGGCTGACTGAATGTGTTGACATAGCTTTAATTCAGCTTGATACCAGACACCAGTAGTCTGTCTGAGCCTCTGAGCACAGGGGGTGTTAACCTCTCAGAGATTCTCAAAATACACAAACACCAAGCACGACTGGTCAGGAGGGATTAAAATAACTTTTCAGAGTGCCTTGCTCATATGCTGGCGTTTCCACACTTGCCTTGGGTCAGCAATATAACTTATTCAAACATAGCAAAGCACCAGTTTAATGATGAGTAAACCTTTTGCTTTAATGATCTATTAGACATGTCTTTTGTAGATATGATTAGAAGCACATTTAGCCCGCTACTATCGCTCTGCTCTGTGTGTCCAAGAAGCAATAAAGTTCAATTACAGCGTACAAACACATAAACATCTTGTACGGGTAACAGATGCAATTTATGACCGTGGCTATGATTTGATCCTTTAACCTTAAACAGATTGCTAATGTGTCAGACTATCTGCCCAGTAGTGTGTTCTCAAGGCTTGGGTAACACAGCCTGAGCCTCTGGATGAAGTGCCGGTTACTCAATATGAGCATGTCTTGCAGGTCATAAGCCTGTCACTGCCAAAGTGGGTTTCTTTTACTGCCACAGTGGCGATAATCAGCTGATGCTGGCTGTCAGTCGACGTGGCTATGGAACAGACAGGGGACAGACTCAGAGGACACATGATCGCCCTGCTGACAAGTATCCCTAACCCCAGCTGCTCCGGCGGCTCCTCTGTCATGTGGGAGGAGCACGGGGGGAGACAGGCTGAGGGGGAGGTGGCAACAGGGCCCTGCTGAGAAGGGGAGAGGGAGAGAGTCTTATGAGAGCACAAATTTCAGCACCCCTACGTTGCTGTGCACTCCACCCCTCTCAGCAGGCAATTCCCCTTTCCCTTCCCAGACGTAGTGCTTCACTAAAGCCCCAAGAGAGCAGGGCACCGGCTGGACGACAGGCCTCAGTAACCACAGGCCCTGGGATAAGCCAACAATCAGGTGCTACATTGTTTAAGAGCGTTAGCTCAGATTAGACTGCCATTGTGAAATGTCACAGTATCCTTCCATATGTGTGTCCTTTCATACATACTGTATATATACACAATATGTGTATATATAGCAGTGGAAAATAATAGCTAAGCGCATTTACTTGGTACTGTACATTATTAGAAAATACAAGCTTTCATTAACCAGGAAAAACGTTGAGACTAAAAAAATATTTTTCAAGAGTGTCTTGGCCAAGATAGGCAGCAATAACAATGAGTTAAAGACAAACAGCCTTAGACTGATAACACAAGATATGCCAAATCAGAATTGAACAGAACTGCGATTATAAAACCATAAATAAATATAATACATGTATAATACAATCATACAAAAGACTGCATCCAAGACACAACCTAAATGGCACCTTAAAACAACCTAAGAGTCTAAAACCATGAGAAGAAATAATACCAATGTGAAACAATAAAAATGCCCCAAAACAACAACAGCCTGTATTTAAGTACTTGTACCTTGATTATTTAAATTTTGTTACTTTATACTTCACTACTTTTCAGTGGCAAATATTGTACTTTCGAGTCTAGTAGTTACCAGAGCCTGACAAATATTGGATTTTTGAGGCTGATACCAATACTGATACTTGAGAATCAAAAAAGCACAATAACAATATATCGGCCAATTTCCTTTTTACATAAATGCATAATAAAACAAATACTTTTGATAAGAATCCCTTAAATTTGTTTAACAAAGACCAAGATATGTATCTATCTAACAGGAAATCTTGCACCATGACCAAATATAAGATTAAAATCCTATTTACAAGTTAAGGCATTAATAATGATAATATACATGATAGTAAAACACTGAAAAGGGCTGTTCTGCACATTTTTTAGTATATTCTGCTGATATTACTGTACTTTTACTTAAGTAAAATTTTATATACATACTGTATTTATATTGGGAAGAAACAAGCGTCCCTCAAGTCTCCCAATCTGTGCACTCAGGTGGCAGTTTTCATTTGGATTCAGCAAAATGAGAATGTGTTGGATAATGTTCCCAGCTGTAAATAACCCTGCTGCATCTACGATTTAAATATAGAATTTGGTCCTGCTGCTTGGAAAGCTATGCATTGCCGTGAAAAGTTCAGGCCCATTAATTAGTGTAAACTTAACTGTGGCCCCTTATAGACGTGGTGTACTTGCTGTGTGCTGGCCTACACGCTGACATGCTCAAATGATCCTACATCAACACACATGCGGCAGGGTTCATCTGGAGACCCACAGTGCACGACGAGTGGGCTGTGAGAGCAGGGGGGGTGACCCCTTTGGGTTTGATTGGCAGGTAAATGGCTCAACCAGAATCTTCTTTCCAAGGAATGTGCTCGTGTCTGTCAGAGCAAAGAGCAGCTGGCAGGAGTAAAGACAGAAGATCAAGTCAGCTTTAAGTGTTAGAATAAGATCCTCACAGCTCTCCCTGCCATTTAACAGCACACCAGACTGTCTCACTTTAGACGCTCATTAGCAAACCAAGGACTTGTTATTGCAGTGCAGAGGGAATGCCTGCTCATGAACAAGACATACTTTATTCACTACAACCTAATGCTGTGATTACACTGATAAACCCGCCGCTTAAAAAGGAGCCTCTTACGGACACACAGTGAGGCATGAAACACGTTTTCATAAACTCGAGTAATTGCGATCTTGATTTCTCAACTCTTAACATCAGGCTATCATTCACATAGCGAGGGACTGAAATGCTATTCTGATGCCTCCTTGAGCAGATTCAATGCCAATGTTCTGCTGAGCTGCAGAGAGAAACACACACACTCACACATTCCCCCAGTCCCCGCCAATTGCAAGTGTTGAGGTGTTGAGTGTTGATGTATGCATATCCTCTCACATACAGCAGTTAAATTACCAGTGAAGAGGCCTGAAGAGCACTGCTCTCAGGCTCTCGCTGCCTCACTTCCCCCTCAGAATGAATTAACACTCATGTCACCTCGGATTTTAAAAAAAGTCATTTAAGGAAGGTTTAGCGTCATTTCTTCATAAGGAACTGGAACAGGGCGCTCCCCGTATTCACACCTCTGCATTACCACCTACAGTATCATTCTCATTTTACCAAGAAAGTAACTCAAGTGCCTTCTGGGGTCTGTGACCTTGATCTGTCCGTTTACAGGACAGGACAGACAGCACTGACACAGCTCACCAAGTCAAAATATCACATTACTAATGACGACTGAAGAGAATTTGTCTCAGTGATGAACGCATAAATTTACTGCATGAAAAGGTCCTGAAACCTGGATTGCAGCCTCTTGGTCAGATGATTGTTGGTTGTAGTGCCAGACTACCCCCTGAATAAACCCTTTTATCTTCAAATCCCCAAACTTTCCTTTAACCCTAATCTATCACCTCAGTTATCCTGCATGATTAATCGGGGGCCTTAAATAACCAAGGCAGGTTTGATTAATCGAAAGGGGTGAGGTGTTGAGATCTGGCCCTACAGTGAATGTGCAGAGCCAGCACACGCCTCGTACTTCTGTGGCCACTGCCATCTGTCTCCCAGTGGGACTTGTTCCTCCATAGCGCCCCTCGCGACTATGCAACTACATTACTAACACATTTCTGACACATATAACACAGATGTCCTTCTGTTACAGGAAGTCATGCATCCTACTGTACAGACTGTTTGGAGCAGCAATTTGAAAGCTAAAACAACAGCATAATGCTTTTCAGGCAGTTAATCTCCTTAGATCATCAAAATGTTTGTGCAGCATTGCAACATATAAAATTTACTTCTTACTTCATAATGAGTTGTAACTTTAAAGGAAAAGTACATGATATATAACGTCACCTGAGCCAGCACGTGTCAACTGTCCTGTCTAGTGAGAGCTCAGACAGAGGCAGAGAGGTCCACAAATGGTTCCTCTTGGGCAGCAGCCCTGGTGGCAGACAGACAGACAGGGCAGACAGGTGGCACCCATTTGGCTGTGGTAAATCTCTGCTCTGCTGGCAGAGAGCACGCTTCTCTCCAAGCAGCAGTAAATGTGAACTAATACTGTACGCCTTTCACTCTGAAGGTGAGACGAGAAATCGCTCCCCAGAGGAGCTGAGAGGGGTTTCTATGAGTCTATGTGTGAGTCTCTGTGTATGTGTCGACGTATATTCGTGTATTGTATGCACACGCATGTGCACATTTCAGGGACTATGCAAATCCCAGTCAGTCCAACAGGAATAGAAGCAACCAAGGCTGATCCTGTCAGAGATGTTTACAGTCTCTTGATGAGACATATGAATGTGCTTTACTTAGTAAAGTAGCTAACCTCTGTTGTTTTGCCCAGCAGTCATGGTTTTGGGTCTTAAGTTGACTTACACATAAAGTAACACAGTACCTGTATTGTAGGTATCTGTGGTGTTTCTGTAGGTACATGTATCCCGTAGACCTGTGGTTCCAAACCTTTTTCACCTGTGACCCATTATTATGAAGCCATATCTACTCGCAACCGCTTGTCATAGGTTGCATGTCAGTGAGTTGTACACAGTTCAATCAAAGACTTATTTTCCCTTCTCATATTGTTTGATTTGAATATTTTTGGAGGCCTGAAGAGGCAAGAAGTTATAAAGTATTCCACAAGATGAAACTAATTTGAGAGAAAAGTCAGAAATATAAACCTGTTTCTTATTATTATTATTTTCTAAACCAGTAATTATCTCATGACATCTTAGATTCATCTGACAACCCCTTGTGGAGGTCAAAACCCCAAGACTGGCACCCACTGCTGTAGGTTACATGTAGCTTTTCTTGCATTTCTTTTGGGCTACATACACAGCCTAAAATGGTGACTGGTTTGCTGGAGCCTGATGCTTGAACAGCTAATAGTGTTCGTTTCTAAAGAAGAGTTATGAAGCAAGTTGAAGAAGGCTTGTAACTGACTTACAGTTTTTTATGATGTTGCTAAACAGGCAATGAAAGCCTAAAAAGTGCAAAACTATGATCACCCTTACAGCAACATCCTCATGCAGCCTCTAACTGCTTGTCACATGTGGCCAAGTTTTAAAACAGTACTGTATATGGTCAATAATTGGGGAAAGCGAGTTAATGTATACATTTCGCAGTTAATCTGTGAAAAATACAGTAGCATGTAGCATGAAGTTTTCTCTCTATCAGTGGTCAAGAATTTTAGACTCACATCAACCAAGAAAACAAACATTTACCAAATCTAAATTGGGAAATACTTACATTCATTTACCAACTCTGGAAAATTTAGGGAAGATCAGGTCAGAAAGACTATAACACAGTCTGTAGGTACTGCATCACAATGTCTTCTGTTTCTCATGATAGTCACCTACACTGCAAGGTGAAATAAAAAACGCATTTGTACACATTTGTAGGTGAATAGAGCTGGTGTCATGGCTCTATGTGGACACAGGGCCTTTAGATCTATGATGGTAAACTCATAATATTGAGGTGACTGTCACTGTAAAATTTATGATCACCATTGGAAATCCCAGTTATCAATTCACAGAACCGTGACCCTTGTTCTTTTAGGTATCTGCCCTGTCATTTTTTCCACATTTGCAGGTCGTGTGAGCCATAAAATAGGAGATATAGACATCTAATCACTGTACTCACGTCATATTTTCAATGCTGTATCCATATCTTGTATCTAGAACTGGCTAACCAGAGTGGACAGCAAAGGGGGCCAAGGCCTATGGTGCTGATGTACTTGCATAAGCCAGGAAACAATTTAATTAATATCACAGACAAAACAACTAAGAATAGCTGATTAGGTCTATAATTAAAATCCTTGTAATAATTATGGCTTGTTTCACACTAGGCTTAAACCTCTCTGTATTATTGTAGTGCTACATTTTCCACCCCTCTGATAATGGCACCACATACCGGCCTAATGATATCATAAACACTGCAGTTTAATGCGGCTATTAATACGAGAACTTGAGTCTTATTAATTACACACTGATGAAATCTGACAGAGATGCTCCTGGGCTGGACAGCAGCACACTATTACCACTGCCTTTCACATTTCAAGGTAGTAAACACAAGCCAGTATAATGTAGTGCGACTCTCTCTCTCTCTCTCTCTCTCTCTCTCTCTCTCTCTCTCTCTCTCTCAGTTACCATTTTGTCTTTTCTGCGTGACTAGCCATGTAAGGCTGACACAGAGGTATTTTTTGTCTCCCACACAGGCTTGGACAAGGTCGGTTTAATTTGCTGTGTAATCTTTGGTCCATCCCAACGCCAATTATGAGATGAGCTTGAGTAGATACATAACTTGAGGCTCATACTGCAGAGGACGGCTCAATTACTGTTAGAAAAGCAGATATGAACTGTTGATTTATGAAAAGTCACACAAAAGTGATTAAGATACTATTTTCATTCACGTACTGCTTCTGTTGATGGAAGGTATAGATATATTATAGAGTCCCAGATCTGTAGTTTTAATTATGATACAAACAGAACAAGAACAGTGTTAATAACTTCCCATTTGCGATAGCAACAAAATGTCTATATCAGGAAACGATTATACAATTATAATGTTATGCTCTTCCTTGCACAGATATAATAACATCTAAATATTCCCACTGCTATTATGTTATCATTACAGTGATAAAGAGTGCTGCAGCTTAACACAGTTTTACTGGTCAGTGTCTTATTTTCCACTGCAGGGGGAGGGGAGGAAGTGAGAGGAACATTCTGTTAATTGGACATCGAGTGAGGCTAACAATAAGCTATGCATGGTGAGATTTGCCTTGGAGAGCCGGGGTAAGGATTTGGAAGAAGAGGAGTTATAATTGGCCGTAAGATGAGGAGCTCAAGCCAGCTGTACACGTTCAAACTGTGACATTGGACTCTTATTCCCCTCTTCTCCGTGAAAATGAGCTCAAGATTCGGAGCCTCAGGAGACATAATACATGTCACAGCCTACAATAATGGTTAATTTGAAATCATGTAGCACCCCTCTCTCTCGCCGTCTCCCTCGTCTCCCCTTTTCTATTTCACTTCCTCTCTCTCCCTCGCCTTCTCGCTCTCTCCCTGAAATAACCCATTCATCCTAAAAATGGTTTTCATCGTTTTTTGCCTCCACCCCCAGCCCACCCCCGTACGCCATTAGTCCCATCCCTCCATGCTCTAACGACCAAATGCATTTCCTAGATTTTCTCTATAGCAACCCTTATTATCCTGGAGCTAATGTTTTAAATTCAATTGCAACAATCCATATCCAGGCCAATTTACTGTCTCCTTTTTAAAGGCGGCCCTCCCAACACAAGCTTTAGAGAGCACGTCTGTGGAGCGAAGATAAAAGCGGCTGGCTCGCCATATATACAAGCATACCATTCCAAAACAACGCTGCGTTTGTTGGTAATATATTCACACAGAATGTCTTGACAATACACCAACCACCTCCTCCACATTTATAAAACACTAAAGCAAATGGGCTCAAAACATGCATGCGCATCCTGAAGCATATACATTCATAAATGTGCTCACACACACACACCCTCACATGACCTGCATTGCTCTCTTTCCAGCTGTAGGCAAAACTGCAGCAGTGGCTATTAATGTTTCACAACATAGTGTATCTGTGTCTCTGTCTCCGTTTTTTTTCAAGGGCACACTGCCAGAGGGAAAGCGTGGGAGGGGTTTGGTGGAGGGTTGGGTGTTCAGACACAGACAATATTTCCCCCATCTCTCGTGCCTCAATGCTTCACTGCTCGCCAGACTCAATCACATGTGCGGTGTGCTTTCATGAATTAATAACGGGCACTTTGGAGGCCTGGCAGGAACATGGTGACCACACGTTGATGGAAGTTTAATGAGCAGCACGGGGACCGCGCCGCCATGGCACTGGCGGGTCTCTCGGCGCACTAGGCCATGTCCCCGGCCCTCCCCACAGAGCCACAGTGTTTGGGCTCTCATTACCTAGATAAATATATCTGCCCTCTGGATCAGCCCACAGGCCCTACTTCCTCCTCCTCCCCCCCAAGAGATGCTATCACGGCCCTGATTACACTGCCCTGCCCTTGGGACAATGGCTGGGCTGGAATCACAAGAACACAAACATCAGTCTCAATTCACTCCTCCTGCTAAATATCAGGCCTTAGCACAGCAGCCACTCGGCCACAGCATGACATAGGTTCAGGATTGTCCAGGCAGAGATCACTGAGAGTTGTGACTGGAGTAAGGTTCAATGCTGTTTCCAATAGGCAATTATCTCAATCGGATCACATTTGGATTCAGGCAGTAGCACAGGGTAATTACGGAGGTCAGTAGCTGAGAGTGTACCCCCTCCCTCCTCCTCTTTCCCAATGTCTATCTCGCTCTCCTTCTTCCTTGCTATCCAAGCTCTCTGGGGACTGCCCACTGATGAGTCTCTGAGATGCAACACGCTCATTGATTTAAGACCCGCCACAGGCATTGATTTGAAATGGCTGAGGTACCAGGGCGCAGAGCACCCTGCCCGTCTTAATGACTAGATCAAATGCATCACACCTCCTCAACTGGCCGGTCCAATACTGACTACATTCCACACCAACTACAATCACACAACTAATTCCCTTTTACACTATTGAATTTATTCTTTGCTCCGTCTTTACTTTAATCCATAGGAAGTGATTTGATCATTGATATTCACAATGAATGAAATGTTGGTGAGACTGCTATGAGAAAACAGCTCATTTACTCAAGTGCTGTACTTAAGCACAATTTTGAAGTACTTTTCCTTGTGGTATTTGCTTTACTGGAGTATTTACTTGTACACTTGAGTATTTCCATTTTATGCTACTTTCTATACTGCTACATTTCAGAGGGAAATATTGCACTTTAGGGCTGCTACTGAGGATTATTTTAATCACTGTCTAATCTGCTGATTATTTTCTCAATAAATCATTTAGTCTATGAACCGTGATGCCTTCAGTTTGCTTATTTTGTCCAACTTACAGTCCAAATCATAAAGATGTTCAGTTTGCTGTCATATATGACAAAGAAAACTGCAAATCCTCACATTTGAGAAGCTGGAACCACAAAATGTTTGACATTTTTGCTTAAAACGATTAATTGATCATCAAAATAGCTGCAGATTAATTCTCGACTATTCAGTTAATCAATTCATCGTTTAAGCTCTATTGCACTTTGTACATCACTACATGAGTTAGTTAAAATGAGCTCCACCTCAACAAGTTACAACATTAAAAGAGTACTCCGCAAATTTAGTATTACATTCAGAATCGATGCAGCAGAACCAGAGATATCGTCTTTTTTGTATTCCACGTATTCTTCATCCAAAGCCTGGCGCCTGTATTACCCACAATGCAACATGACCACTGACAATTTGGCCGGCGATTTGGGTGCGTTACGCTAGTAGCGGCCAATGTAGCCTCAAGCCGCTGGCCTCACTTCTTTCTAGCTCCACACCCCAGATTTTTTTCATTTTCAAACTTGTAGTCTTCAGCCCCAACCGACGCTGACTCAAGTGACGTCGCTTGAGGCAAATGCAGCTCCCTTTGAAGCCACAAAATACTTTACACAACTTTTTTCACATATGTAGTAGTACTCCCCAAGACCTGTAAACAGACTTTAATGTGTCGGGGGAGTTCCCCTTTAAAGTGGTGCTTTTAACAAATCAATAATACAAAATAATTTTAGTAGAGTACTTTTGACACTTTCACTACACTTCGCTGACAATGCTTAAGTAATATTTTTAGCGCAGGATTTTACTTGTATTGAGTATTTTTACACTGTGGTATCTCTGAATACGTCTTCCACCACTGCTCAAAAAAAGGACATGCACAATGCACATTAATATACCATAATGGTCTGTTGGTGCAATTTGTATTCAAAGAGTAACTGATGGCTTTGGAGGCAGATGTAATATGCACTTGTAATGAAATGGAAGGGCCTCCTTGAATTCCCCGGCGTGGAGGGGTCTCTTCGTTTTCTTGCCTCTTGCACCTCTTGCTCTCATGTTTATATAACAGTATAGTCTCAATCATTCTCTCCAGCTGGTTGAAGGTTACCAGGGGCAAGAGGGGTAACAAATGGGCTCTGCGCACCATCTGAGAGCTAGCAGGCTGAAGGCTGGATAATGGCCTGTCATAATGGACAATATAGGCAGAACCCTCCTGAGACCAGGAAACCAAAGAACAAGTAGGCTGAATTATTCATGGTTACCATGGCGGCCCGCACAGCTGCATTACATTAGGCTCTTCATTAGCCGTGCTGTATTCTACAAAAAGCTTGAAACTAAAATATGACCAATATTTCCCATTGAGGGAAGACATTATCATAAGCTCTCAAGGGGGTTTATTCCTGCTTAAATGTGCCTGAGTGCTGACCTTCCTCACCACAGTAATAATGTGGTGGGGATTAAAATGTGATTCCATCCACGACAAGAGCTTCTCATGCTTATTCTAATGATGGCTGCGCTGTGACAGCTTGGGCTCGCCTGACACTGCAGTCATTTCCCACTAATAAGACACTTAACACAGGGCCTCTCGCTCCTCTCCACTCTCTGAATACTGCAATGTGCTAGACACAGGTAGGAAGGAAAATTGCACTCTGGGTTATATTTGCTTTTCACCTACATGAACAAATCTGTCTGTCACTCAGATTACATTTAGAAGATAGTATAGAGAGTGGCGTAGCACTTTCTATATTACAAAAGGTTGTATGCTTTCTGTACACATACACAGAGGGAATGATTTCAGGTTTAGTTAAGAGTTCAGAAAAAAGCACTCTCCAAATTTGCAAGTGAGAATAGACAGTGTATTTTCAATCCTACGCAGGAATTAAGGCCAGCATTTAGTTTATACGTCTAGAAATTTCAGAGCCTCTCAGCCAAATGCCTGAACTCTGCTCAGTTGTTGTCACATTCAAATCTGAAGACTCAGATTTATATTCATTCTGCTCTGCTATCACAGTGCCAACCTTCAAGACTGAGACAACAGTGTAAGTGAGAGGTGGACAGCTCTTTATAGCTAGCTACCGGAGCAGAATTACCAATGTAGCTCATTCAAGAATTAAATGTTTTGATTTTCATGCAAACACACCACCGCTGCCGCAGGACACGAGGCTCTCCTCCAAGAATGATGAAGAAAAATCTTTCAAAAAATACAGAAATTTCTCTCCATGGGTCCATTGGGCTTGAGTTGTACCCACAGCCACATAATGAAGTCACAGCTTTCAAAAACAGATTGTACTTATATGTTCAAGAATTGCACATACACATTGTACATAACACTTGCAAAAAGGTGCAAAAAACACAAATGCTGTTTCTGACATTTAGATAAATAAGACATCCAAAGCCACTAAGTATAGATTTTTTGTTATCATAGCATCTTTGAAATAATTCTGATGCCACAAGTTTTGGTTTGTAGAAAACTTTAACCAATCCCACTGACAATTGGTGCAGTGTCCCTGATTACACCAGTGAAAACAGACTTATTGTCTCTCAAATTATGGTAAAAAATCAAATCAAGTTTGTGTGCAAAATCTATCTATCTATCTATCTATCTATCTATCTATCTATCTATCTATCTATCTATCTATCTATCTATCTATCTATCAATCTCTGTCCAGCAGCTATATGAGGCTGGTGTTTTGAGGTAAAAGCTAACATCAGCATGCTAACATGCTCATAATGACAATGTTAACATTCTGATGTTTAGCAGGTGTAATGTTTACCATGTTCACCATGTTATTTTAGCGTGTTAGCATGCTAACACGTGCTAATTAGCACTAAACATTAAGATTGCTCCTTTGGGCACAATGAATGTCTACAAAATTTCATGGCAAATCCATCTAGTTGTTGTTGAGATATTTCAGTCTGACTGACAGGACATCCACATCCCTAAAGCGATGCTGCTGGCAGGGCTACAAATGACTTCCAGCTGAATTTCTGCTGGAAAAAGATGCCATGCTTCACAAATGAAATGTTTTTTCACGTTTAAAAACATGACAAAAACAACCTTAGACTTTTTATTTAATAACATACATCATACATCCTCCTACCTACATAAAGTACACACTGCTGTATTGATTGTTCCATAATTCTAACAAATGATCTTGTTCAAGCGAAATTGTGTGAACAGCCTGCACCTCACAGCTGTTGAAACAAGGGAGAGATGAACGCAGTGGCACGTCAGCAGTGCTGCTATTTCAGTCATTGACCGTTGCACACACAGTCCATCATTTATTCATAGGGGGCAGTCTGTTAGAACAGCATGGCTCATGCTGGCCACTGTACCTCCAAACCTGCAGCTCAGGACCAGCGAACAGCCGGGCGGACGGTTTAATGGTCATAATACCTTGACAGTCAAAGTGACCCGTCAGGTGGCTCTCAATTACCAGAAGCATCTCGTTTTACAGCCGCAAAAAAAAAACTGTTTTAATTTAAGCAGCTGGTGAGATATTTGACAGCAAGACTGGGGCAATTAGTCGTCTCACGTTCAACTTAATTCCATAAATGGGACCCAGACACATGTTGACACACACGTACTTATTCATTCAGCCTCACACGGATGCCACAAAAACCGCACACACACGCTACACGCAGCCAGTCATGCATGCATGACCTTTCATACATAAACAAATACGCACAGACACAGAAACCCATCCACCCACTCAATCACACACATTAAACCGCACACACACAGACACACACACAGACACACACACACACACAGAGTTAAGGATCCATTTTCAGGGGAAGCAAAATGATTAGCACTGCTGAAACATGAGCGGTTATTAAAAAGTCAATACATTGTCATTATAAGTGAAGATTGTTCCCTCAGAGTGAAGATATTGATCCATTCATGTGCTTACTGGTCATCGACCCGGCCAGTAATTTGCTCCAAAACAGATCTGAGATATGAGGTTTCTATTCCATGATGACCTGTATCTCTGTTACACTCACCTAGAGCTGGAGCTTCCACACTGAAACGGTTTCAGTGATTCAATACCATTTAAGTATGTCCAAGGTCATGATCTCACATCTAATCACGCAGTTATAAGAGGCTTATATTTTATGTAGTTATTTACCATCTCACCACAAGGTCCATTTATTAGCTGGAGCTATGATAGAGCTTTCGATCATATCACTTGATCTTCATCAGCAGATGCCAAGAGTTAGCCAAGTGGTTGTGGAATCGTAGATGCTACAATGTACATTTACAATTAACTAATGTACAAATTCACACCTATAATTCCAGCTGGGCTAAACTCAATCTATTGATGAAGATCAAGTGATATGATTGAAAGCTCCAGAACAGTGACTGACACCGTTTTCTCAACTGGTGTTTCCAAGATCAGGAGCAAACTCTGATCCTCAGTATTTAACCTGTTACTTTCTCAAGCTTGCATCTGGTTACTTTTACTTTTCTTTCAAGTGGTGATTTGTTTTTTAAGTAGCCGAGAATTAAAAAAAGGCAAAATAATGTAAGTATTAGTTTTCATAGCCAATCACTGAGCAACCTCAGTCAATATGTTAAAACTAAAGTTTATCATACACTACTACCACTGCTAACCTTGTGTATACAGTATGTACTGTATAGGTACTTACAAAGTAGTGAAGGAATAGTTTTGACATTTTGAGAAGCACGCTAAATATGAAACTACAGCCAGCAGGTGATTAAAATGTCTGCCATGCAAAAGGTCTACTGCAGAAGATGGCATTGTCAAAAGTCCCTCATCCAGTGGAGTTTACACACATACTTTCATGAAGTCTCTACCCATTTTTAATGCTTTACAATGTTTACAAAAAAGAAAAATATCTAACAGGTAGGTAGGCATATATAGTATCTACCCATTAGTTTTTCTGATGGTCACTTCAGTAAAAACTACAGTAGTGAAATAGCTTGATACAATCCATGAAATAACAGTTTAATTTTTCAGATGCATTAGAAAAGTAAAGTGGGCTGTTTGAGGAAACAAGGCTTTTGTTCAACAGTTGTGCTGTCTTTTAAAACAAACAAAAAAAAGTCCCTGAGTCGTTTGATCAAATGAAGCCCTCTGCAAATCAAAGCAAACCGATTATCTGTGGACTTCCACCTCCTGTGCTTTCACTCAGCCTCTGTGACAGTCCTGTTTGTCTTAGAAACAATGCATTATTTAATTGGATATTATTCAGAGGTAATTCAAATGCAGACCTAGTCATAAGAGAGACCTTGAAGATTTATGTTTGCTTAATCCTTTGAATTTGTGTATGCTGTGTGATTCAGCAATGCACTGGAGCAAAACCCAATCATTTGAAAAGAAGAAAAAAAATGCCCTCTTTAATATTCATAATCCCTTTTGAACTGTAAACTCCATCTGTAGTTTAAAGTGATGACTCGTTCAAAGCATAATCTTAATCCTTTTTTACGCAGCTTAGTTCTGAAACCAAAGGGAACTGGGGGAAATTGAAAGCTGCCATCAATGCAATAAACCAGAATCAAATACAAGCAGAAGGGCACAATCTAATTCTCATACAAGGGCACTAATGCTGTTCATCTGTGTCCCTCACTGCAAAGCAATGTATTGTTACACAAGATGAGAAAAAAAATCCAGAATCTCCACATTAGAAAAGTAGATTCTGTAGAACTGTGAATAGCGCAAGAATCCAACAGACACAAACCATTAAAAAGTTCCTAGCAGTCGTTGGTGTTTAATTATATTTTCACTTTCCCTTAGTTTGGGTTTCCTTAGATTGGCTTTGTTGAGTTCACTGTTCCACGCTGCGACTTTGTGTGTTAAATTTAGATCACTGTACCGTTTTGTTTGGCCCAAAGGGGACATTGCGTCATTCAGTTTGCTAAAATTCACTAAAATACTGTAATCCAATTATTACAAGAAAACACATTAAGGTCACTGTATGAGTAACCATAATTTGATTAAGATAGCTGGGTCTGAATTCAACGTGGCCAGGCAAAAAGCTTGTGTTAAGGAGGTCTGTGAACTCTACTCTTAACCAAGTGTTTTTGCATGATCCTTCCCTAAACGTGACCACATTGTAGTTGCCATTCGCAGATATCGCAGGAAGTGAGATTTTTAGCAACGTTGGCACTGCAAATAGAAATTGAACTTAATCCGGGGTTTTGCAGAATCGTCCAAATATTGACGTTTCGCTCTATTTTGCTACTAAACTGTGAATTTTACAGTTAGTCTGTTTGCTACCTTGACTCGACTATCAAATAATTCTATGAAGTCAGGCCATTTCTATAGCTAGGGTTTCCATGACTCATTTAATGCCTCGATCTAAGTATTACTTTAATGTAATTGCTCACAGTAAATGAGTAATTTGTGTGCATGTAAATCTGCTAATTAACATGAGTGTTCCCTGCATGATCACTGAAGCTGGGGTTAACAATAGTCATACATATCATTATTGTTGCTAAGCTGCAGACAATAGAATATCAGTTGCTCAGGATCAGGAAACATACAGGTTTGCTTCGTGTCTAGATCTCACTAAGGCAGAGTCACGCAACGCATTAAGAATGTGTCTCAAATGCGTCTCGAATGACAACTTTCCTGCTGGACATGCAAACAACCAGCTACACAAACAACATATTTATTGCAGGGCTACTGTACTGGATTGCATCATATACAGAATATACACAAACTGTATGTTCCTGTTAATCTATCTCTGACAGTGGACCACAGCGGTGGAACAAGTATTCAGATCTTTTACTTCACTTCAAAAATACTCTATTACAAGTAAAAGTCCAAAAAAGGTTCAAACTCTTACTTCAGTAAAAGTACAAAAGTTTTAGCATCAAAATATACTTCAAGTACCAAAAGTAAAAGTACTCATTATGCAGAATGGTTCATTTAGAATCATATATATTACCGGATTTAAATAATGATGCATAAATGTGTTCATCACTTAGGTGGGGCCAATTTTAATTACTTTATATACAATACTGCTAGGTAGCTTAACCTATAATAATAAATAATAATTTATTAGTTGATTTATATTTTATATTAATAATCTAAATCTGCAATGTAACCAGTAACTAAATCTATCAAATACATGTAGTGGAGTAAAAAGTACAATACTTGCCTCCAAAATGCGGGAAGTATAAATTGGCAATAAAATGGAAATACTTGAGTAAATGTACTTAGTTACATCTCACTACTGCCTGACCACTTCTAGATGTGATTTATATGCAGGTACACTTGTATTTAATACTCCCCCACTTGTGATCAGAACATTCTAAACTATTCTTTGTACCGAGTATGAACTGACTTTAAAAAAATAATGACTCATCTTTTACAAAACAATATAAACGATTGTTTCCAATAACCTCGTCTCAACTAATTTGAAATACGCTCTGAAACTCTGCAGAGACATTACGTCTAAACATTTTGTTGTCCTTATCTGTGTCTGTTTTCACTTAGCTTTAGTGCGATGATGAATGGAGCACTGGGAGTTATGGATGGGTTAATTAGCAGTGAGAGCTCATCTCATTAGACGGTGAATGGCATCAGTGCTGAGTATAACATGCTGTCAGAGCTCTGATGACACATTCCTCCACAGACCTGCCTCAGCAGCTCTCCATGTTTATTGGTCTGTTTATAGACGGTGACTGCCTCTTCGCTGAGACACATCATTACATCCCGGTCTCTACATCACACTATTCTACATCTACACTTACAAAATGGCTTGATGTGTCATTTTGCGACAATGAATATTCATATATTCCTACGGGAAACATTTTATCAACTTACTTCAGCAGTGATGTTGCTGAGTGCCTCAGCAGGATTCTAGCTAATGTCTCTCTTCCTTTATTGCAGACATATCCCAAAAGAAATGATCATAATGCATGATTAACATGTATTGAGCAGGAACAGAAAATATCCCAAAGGCACAGAAAACGAGAGATGCACAAGGACATAAAGTTTTAAAGCTTTATTGGTTAAATACAAAGTATCTGCAAATATGGTTTGGTTTTGCCAAAATCACCAAAAACAAACTACTAGTTAATAAATATTCTTCTGTTATTCTTCATCAGTAACTGATGCAATTAAGAAGGAAGACTTCACAGCAAACAAGTAGCCCTGATGCATCACTATATCATTGGCCAGTTAGTACAACCATATTTCACTAACTCTGCAGTAGAATTAACCACATACTCACTGGTCAGAACTGGGCCACCAGCAAAGGCCTGTAGCTTTGAACCAGGACACTATGGTCCTGTTATAAGATCTCATTTACACTATGTGATCTAGAAAAGCGTCTTAAATAAAAATCAACTTATGTTTCGAGAAATTGCAGGCGAGGTGTCTTAATTTCAAGGGGCATCTTATCTCCTCTATACATGTGCTGTATAATGAAAAACATTTCACAAAACCAGAGAGAACATTTCCAGCTAAGCGAACCTGAATTAGCACAATATTTAAAAGGGAATGACTCAGTCGCAAAGACATGAAAAAGACATCCATGGCACAACATCATACCTATGCAAGGACAAAATAGTCAAAGCTTTGAATATTTATTTCCTCAAGGGAAAGCATGCCTGAAATCTTCTGTGCGCAGTAAATAACTCAAGCCCATTCCATGGTTTAGAAGTCCCACGATGTGAATACACAGGCTCACATTACTTTAAATAAAATTATAAAAATGAAGTACTTTGCCAGATTTGTTTCACCTTGTTAGGTAATGTTGTTTAGCCTTACATATATCCATTTAACAACATGTGTTCAAAGTCATTTTCAAATTCACAACGAGGCTTAAACCAGGACTAAACTATTCCTCGTCTCTTTGTTTTTCTACTTCCTGCACTTTTGTGGGTTTTGTCCACTAACATTAACACTAATGTCCAGTTCCAGTATAGCAAATGTTAAGATTTCTTAGTCACTCTTCATGTTTTCTATATTACACACTTACAGCGACTTTGTGAACATGCCTCCCTACATTTTGCAATCTGCCATTTGACTCTGTGATACATCAAATTAGAGTCTGATCTGACAGGAAATTTCCACTTATCTGTACTGGAGGGAAAGCTACGTTTCTCACCATATATCATGTAGTATGAGGAATTACATATTGCAACTAAAATATTTTAACCCTAATCCTTAAAAAACTAAGATGAAATTGAATCAAACGGGTTTGACAATTTGGCATTTTACAAAAAATATTTTGAAAAATTAGGTCTGTCACTTTTTATTGGATACGATATAAAAATTTGCGGTTTTCACAGGATATAAAAAACAAAATTGTCACGTTTAATTCCTCACTTATTTAGTGACTCAAGCACTGAGTCTAATGACCGCATGTATTTTCACCACAACCGTCTGTTCATTCCAACAGATTTTATTTCCACACATAGATTCCCGCATAAATGGTTTGATATCAGATGCAAAGTGTCTCCAATTTAGAATCTAATTAAGTTTGATCTAACTGTGTCATGGAGCAGGTGTGAATCCCCCTCCTTCCACACTGTCTGCTTATCTTTGACACGGGAGGCAATCCAGCACCAAGCCACTGTCGCATTTCCATAGCACCTTGCTAACCATTTACACGTATTAATAATTTAATGATTCTGGCAATTGGACATCCCATTTCTTACTTTCTAATCAGAAAATCCACAGGAGCTTTCTCCATATTGGTCAAATACAGATCATTTGACAAATCATCCCCCCTAGCAGGCTTAATGTCTCGTGCATATTCATAGCTTTTTCAGATTTCCAATCAAAGTGGCTGGCAGGTCTCTGGTGTGAGCTGTGCCTCTCACTCCTCTATGAATCATTCATGCTGTTTAGCTCACAGTTGTTTGGGTGCATCTGGCTCGGGGAGGTATGGGGTTGGCCAAATGGAGAGGCCACATGGCGGCTCCAGATGTTTTGCTTTTGTATATGCACAGCTCATCAAAAACAACAAGCAGTGCCACCCTAGAGTCTTTGCCATCTGGGAGACACCAGACAACAGCTTCTCATGCTCCCTGGTGAATTATTGGAGGGCTCTTTTGAAAAGATATGAGTTGTTTTCAGGCAACCCCCTAGTGCTACATACAGCAAATACGAAGATAGGGGCACCGAGTGTACTGCTGTTAAATTCTGGGCAGCAGGCTGCTAATTTGAAGAGGCCTGGATTCAAAAAGCATTCACCCAGCTGAAGTGTCCTTGAGCAAAACAGCAAATCCCTGAGAGCTCGGGAAGACGTCTTGTAGCTGCTACGTGCCTGACCTGCCTGTGTAAAATAGGGTAAAGCAAATTGACTTCGCTCTTAAGGGATCAATGCAAAAAATGATCAACAGTGCTGTTCCAACACTAACTTGCCTTTTACTTTTTATTGAATTGCATCACAACACAAATCAATCAAAGTAATGAGAGGAATGTTTGAGAGCTGAAGTTCACTTTTCACACAAAGTTTTTGAATATCTGTCAGGTCACATTATTCTGAGTTCTGTGTTCTCCGCAGGCTCTTTGTGTCCGGCCCCCTGTGCACATCACACCCATCCCCAGATCCCTGCCACTCTCAGTAAAATCATTATTTAGTCCTTTTGTAAGCAAGCAGTGTCCCAGATCACAAATTAATCTTTCATATGTTTCCAAGATCTAGCCTTCTGTAATCCCATCTGTATGAGACACAACAAAGCACAGCCAGAGAGCGCCCATGAATTATTCATTCATTTCTCATGAAAGGCTTTCGTTATGTCTGTCATGTTTCACTCTTGCAAGGAAAATCCATTGATCCTTGCCTTTTCTCTGACAACAAGAACAAACAAGCGACATCACATGGCTGTACATTTTCTCACACTCCCGACAAATACATCTGACAAAAATGCATTGGCGGTAAAGCAATGTATAATATGCATACGTGCATAATGTGTACACACATTACAAATGCTCACTCACACATAGTGTATGCACACCACATTAAACACATCTCCATGCTCTTAACTAATAGCTGCGAGTGCAACCTCAGGGAGAATCTTTGAACTAGAACACAGCGAGGCACAGTGGATTAAGTCACACGTGCCTTGCCAGTAATCATTTATCTCCAGTAGTATTATAATATAATGGGCATGTCTTCTTTCTGACAAGTTGCCTTCATAATTCAGTGCAACAGAATAGAGAAAACAGCATTGTTAACAAGAAAAGGCTTTAAATCACAAGCATGGAGTACATTTCCTGTGAAATATTAATGTGGAAAGTGTGTTTGTGTACAAGGAACAAAGGGCAGAGTGTTGTACATCAATGGGCTGACAGTGCTGGAGGCTCCACAGACCGGGCTCTGCTTACCCCAGCTATGGCGCACTGTGTATGTATAGGGGGTTGGTGCATGGGGGAAAGAGAGAGAGGGTCATTTATAATATATAGGCCTGCTGGAGCGTGAGGTGTTGGGTCTGCTTAGGTTAGTGTGCATAGCTCTGTGTGGCTGGTCTTCACCTCGCTCTGTGCACTTGCCTTATTTACTTTAAAAGCTTTCCTCTGGAGCCTTGTTTGGAAACTTGGAAGGCTGGATGGATAAGACAGATCCAATTCACTAATACCTCCATTTTTACAATGATGAGCCTATCGCCTTACAAGACTGGGACCAGGCACAACTCTCCCTTTGAAAGTCACACAGCCTTGTAAGTCCACATTAGTGTCTTGTTACCTGCAATGTAATGAGGTTAGTCGGGCGGTTGTCTGCAGGGTGCTCCAGTAATGCTCTTGGCTCTCAGGTCGGAGGAATCTGACTGGATCCTATTAAGAACAACACAGTGGCTTTATCTCCATTCACGGCAATGAAAAACTAAACATCAGACACATTTAAAAACACTGTATAATAACTGTACAATTAGCATTAATCTTAGTGCACCTGTAGCTTGTTCTATTCTTGTTACTCATGCTTATTTCATAATACACTGCAGCTCTGATATGACAAGTTGCTTGTGCTGATTGTGTGTACTTGACTATGTAGATTATACAGCAGCTTGCAGGATAAGAGTGCTGTTGTTGGCCCAGGCTGCCTCCTCCCTGCCTGTCAGCGCCAAGCGGAGATGAGCTTGTGGCCCGTTCTGTCTGCTGTTAATCCTGCCTGTTCTGCTTTGTCAAAGCTGCTGTTTGAACAATGGAGCTGTCTTCTTGTCTGCTAATTTAGGAACAAACATTTGCCTGCGTAGCAAACAAGCTCTCCCAGGAAGTGCTATTAATAGGATAATTAAGCAGACGGTAATGAGCAGGATTACTGCTAATTATGACAAGATTTGTTTTGGCATTTGCCTGAGAGGCAGCTGAGTGTTAAAGTCTGCACAGGAGTTCATCGCTGCACCGAGCGAGCAGGCACCTGAGTAAACAGACTGGGACTCACTGGGGGTATGGGTGTGCTGCGTGCACATGTGCATGTGTGTGTTTGTGGGTGGATAGGTGGGGGGGCGGGATAAACAAAGGGAAGATAATAGCAAAAGCACAGCGATGCCAGACCAGGCTATCACTTTGAAACAAGGTCAATCCAACCTGCCTCTATTCGACTTTATGGCGGTGAGGGGCTGCCAGCTGAGCAGGTACACAATATCCATATCCTGAAGCTGGTGACAAATGCCCGTCACAATTTCCAATGTCTCTAAAATGTCTGACCAGCAGTCCAAAGATATTCAATTTACTATATTATAAAAACAGAGAAAAGCAGCAGATTCTCACATTTGAGAAGCTGCAACCAGTGAGTGTTTGACATGTTTCAGTCATCAGTGACTTAAATAATTCATCAATAATAAATGTTTTTGTCAATTAATTGTACATCGACTAATTGATTTGGCACTTTTTCTAGCTTTACTGTGATTGTACAGCTTTTTATTCTGGATAAGAACCAGTAACAGTAATATATGATGATTATGGAATGTGATTGATAAACAAATACAGACTAATAGACTTACCAGAGTAAGACAGGCAGTAGTCAACTCATTAGACACACTTGTGGAACATCTGTTTAATTTTTCATCATTTTCTTTCTTCTTCTTCATTTAACATCTGACAATAAAGGACGCCGCTAATTAAAATCTTTATAGTAAAAATAATCTTTACTGTGTACACTTTAGTTATGTCTCTCATATGGATTCCTGTATTTTGACCTTTAAGTTTTCATCCAGATCACATTATCACTGACTTCTCCGATCTTCTAAATTAAAGTAGAGGGTGTATATGTGACATGAATTCATTCGGTGCTGGCTGTGTAAACATTTTGTTTAACTTGTGTGAGGCTTTTCTTTCCTCAGAATAAAATGTCTCACTTGCAGGTGACAGGAAAAAAAAAGTGAAGCGAAGAAGCAAATGCCTTTTTTCGAAACACTCAAATGACTGCACAGTATTGTTTTCAAAGAGCTTTGTTAACGAGCCATTTCTTTCTGTCATTAGATGCTAAAAGAAATTGTGTTTTGTTTGTAGTAAACTTGAATTCATTTCATGTGTAGGAAAAAAGTGATCTTTTTTTCTCCTTTGCAGCTAACAAAGAGGGCAAAAAGGCAAATCTCCAGTTTTACACTAGAAGTTTGATTATTTTTCAGCGTATTAGTGTCTTATTAGTTGTAGTATTATTGTCATTCTCTCACATGATGAGAGATTAAATTAGACTGTTCCTTCCTGGGAACGCTGTAGTCAGAAGAATTAAACCGTGGGGTGACTTTAACCGAGATGAAACCTTAATTCACAAGATTCAATCAAAAACTGACAACAAACAAGCCTAGTTGAGGTGAAGGGGAATCTTAATGCGATTGTAGCTAAAGCTCAGACAGTGAGCCGCCTCTATTAAAGCATGCCACACGGCCCAGCAGCTCCAGATAAGACAGCTGAGTCTGGGATTTAGAGCTTTGGCTTATCGTCATCTTCACACCACTGTCTCACCAAGAGCAGAGAACACGGCCCCCAAATCCTCTGTGACTGGGAACCAAGTTTGTCTTTGGGCTGTAGGTGCAGTCCAAGTCCTGCACAGGTATGTTAATGGTTTATAACTCTCAATTAGGGGCCTTGATCTCTTAGACTGCTCAAAACACACAGCAGCTTTGGCACGCCAACAATTTCATTCTGTAGCAGAAGCAGGGATAAGATTATAGAGAGGGAGAGCTGTGTGGAGCACTGTTTCAGAAATAAAATTGCTTTTATTCCACCCAACATGTGTTCAGTGAGATTAAGGCATAATCTTACAACGTTTAATAAGAGCCCGTTTGTGGCCTTCCGGCTGAGGCAGAAAAAGTGGAGCATGCCTGCTCTACTTTAAATCCTGTTTATTGAATTATAAAGAACCTTAAAGGATCAGAAATGTGACTCATACATTTAAATATTTTATGGTATTTTCACGTCAAAGCACATCGTCAAGTAAAGTATGCTGCGTTGAGAAAACTTTTTCTATCCAACAATTTCATTTTCAAAATATAAATGAAAAAATATTTTGAGATATAGAACATGACTTATTTTATGTAAATTCGTACAAAAAGGTACAATATCAATTACCAAAGGATACTGGGGAGAACATGAGTAATGATCCCTTTTATTCAAAGATTCAACATTTAAGTGAAAGAATGATAAAATGCAGCAGTCACAACCTACATCCAAATCCTGCTCTATTCTCAAACATAAGGCCATATTGGAAATCCCTAACCTCAATTTATGTAATCCAAAGCCCTTGCATGAACTTCAGCTTGAGCTCTGGTTTTCAAGAGGTATTTGGAAGTTAAAGTCTCAGATCAGATTTGGACAGATTAGAATTAAGAGTTGGAAGTCTGGGAGGGGTGGATATGAGGATTTGCACTGCTCCACGAGACGGCCTTGTCAGTGATAAGTTATACTGAGCCACGGGTAAGAGGATTGCCCAGACTAATCCGAATCAAAAGACATACCATGTGAATTACATCCCGAAACAGGTTCGCTTACAGAGATTAGGAACCTGCATGTAAATCCTGTCATACTCCACTTGGCGCTGGAAGATGAGCCTGAAAGAACAAACACAAACATGTGCTTTGTACCCTGCTGCAACTGCTGGCACCGGGTCGGCTACCAAAATCGTCGGTTTCCTTGATTACAGCTTTCTCTTTCTTATTCTTTAGAAGATTAGATATCCATTGATGAGACTATCTAGGCCAGGCACACTAATTATTCACACCACATCTAAGAAAGTGCTTATACTGAGGGTTGAGAATAACCCTCCGCTAGTGAACTGACACCCACAGACACCCACATAGCAGCCTGCTCACCCCTCCCTTTCTCTTCCTCGTCATTCCTCCCTCCCGCCATCACTAAGCTCTAGTTCAATGAAGCATTTATTTCTCTTCCTGTTTGACATGGGTGATTCTATCAAGGCATCTGGCAGCAAGTGCTGTAATACAAGGCTTTCTGTTGAGATGTCAAAGAATGTTACTCTCTGCCGTAGTGAAAGAAAAAAATAGCTTACATTTTTCTCTTTTTTTTCCCCTCCAGAAGTACTGAACAAACAAGACTTGTATCCCTGGCCCAGAAATGCTTCAAAGAGCACATGTCTGCTGGGACTGGCTGTGAAATGTAGAGCAGTGTTGGCTGCTTAGCTTTGCATTTCAGCCAGAGCAAGCTCATAAGAGCACTGCAGAAATCTGGGCAGATCTGTAAACCAGGGAGAGTGGAGTATGAGGCACCACCTCTCTCACTGCAACATCTACAGAAGGTGGAAACATGTTACATGTTGCAATTGCAACAACAACTGCAGTTTCATAACTTATCCACTACTCACATATTTCATACTGTCTGAACTGCATGCCAATTGCTGTGGGTAATAAGACACAGTGATCCCAGAAGCCTCCGAGTTACACAGGGCCATAGGTACATGCTACTGATAAAAACTGATGAATAATATCACAGCTTAAAGATGGAATTAATCTGTTGGGCCCTCATGTGCACAAGGGAGATATACTATGGTAATTACCCTACACATCAAGTCTTGTGAAAAATGCAGCAAAGCAAAGCTATTTTGTTGTAGATTGAATGGATGTAAATGCTTTAGGGCACAGTGTAAATGGAGAGCACTGAGACGAAAGCAGTAGGAGCCGGCATAAGAAAAACCATCAAGCGGTGGTGCAAAACTCTCTGCAGCGCTATGAAGCATGCCGAATAGAGGTCTCTCGCTGCAGTATAATGGCTCATAAAGCTGCAAATGGTATTTCCACTTCATTCAGTCTCAGGGCCAGGTTCCAAGCAGCTCCTCAACGATGGAATTGAACCCATTAGCAATCGATTAAAGAACCAGCAGGCAGTCACCACTGTGCCTGTGGGGACGACGGGGTCTGGCGGGGGTGGGGGCCTGTCGGCCAGCCGAGGCTCCTGGGGATTGAGGTCCAAATCTTTGTTTATGTAGAAATAGTGGTGAGCACTTTAACCTCGGATCCCACCCCTGTGGAGCAGATTAAGACAGTCAGATTGTGAGCGGGATGGTGCTCTGAGATGCACAGCAAGGCAGCTTTTGATTGACACATCACATCACTGATGCACAAGGTACAACACCTCCCTGAGATAAGACAGCACCCACAGGACACCTGTGACTCCTCGAGAGATGGTGGGTTACCAATTTGATGAGCATATTCATAAGTCCTATCGAATGCTTGAGCCGTGGATGTTTACCCAGACAACGAGATATGAATGATGAACAATTTGACCTTTGGAAACAGATTAGAATTTCAATCAAGTGACCACAAACCAATCCATAAAACTGTATGAAAATGGAGAGTGGAGTCGTGTAATTACATCAGGCTTAACACATCTTAAAATGCTCTCTCTTGGCTTTTACTGGTCCTTTTGGCACATAGTGAACATACAAGTAATAAGATATAAATTTATACAAGTGTATAAATCAGAATTTATTCTACTCTCCTTCGTCCCTGTACTATATATGCTCCATACATATCAGCCTGTCAGCTTTTGTTCTTGGGGCCGACCTTTGTCTGCACGGGCCTCATAACTGACATTTTCAATTACACTGCAAACAACTTATCAATATGCATGGATTTCCCAGCCAATATCAGAGCAAACAGAGTCGTTTGGAGAGCTGAGTCTGTCAGGGGAGAGAAATAGGGCAGACATGTCAAGGTCAGGATTTTGTTAATGAGGGACGGGCCGCTGAATAATTGAATGGGCTGAGCAGTATCGACTGTTGAAGCAGAAGCGTTTAAAGCGTTGGCGATCGTTAAGGAAAATCCTCCCAGCACTTTATGTTCCATGGCAGTAATTTATGCACGGGCATCCAAGCGGGTGCCCTATGGTTCACAGCACTGAATGCACAAAGCAATGAGTGGATTAGCCAAGCACACTCTAGAAACAGCAGCCAAGCGTGCAAGTCATTCCTGTGGATGAAGTAATGGCTCTGGCAGTGCAATTATTCAGCTGTGCATTTTAAATACACAGACAAATGGCAACGGGAGAAGCGTCGAATATTTGCTCTGTGCACCTAGCAGAAACATGGAAAAATAGCTAATCGTGAACAGAATGTCAAGGCTGAAAGTGATCAATCTGCAAATTATGTATCACACGGAGCGCACTCAAATACAGAGCAGCTGCAGCAGAGACAGAGGGCGATCCAGAGTAAGGGAAACATAACAAGTGATTTTTATACTCTGTAAACAGGAGGAAAAAAATGATCTGATGAACGACTAAACTGATGACATCAGCTGGTACCGCCTGGCAGACACAACTGTGATATCTGGCCACAGAAAACAAAATTCTGATAATTGTGGGATCAAAGCAGCAGATGTAAATGCATGTAAACAAGCTAAGTAATACTACTTTAGCCAAATTCCCCCTTTGTTTTGAGCGCAATCTCAGCCATTTTTTAATCTGCACCAAGAACTGCTCAAGCTGTTGTTGTTGCAGCAACATACTCGAGCAGTTCTCAGGCCTTTAAGCCTCCACCCCTCTATCCTCTCTGTAGGTTGGGAGCTTTGGGGGGCTTCTAATCCCTCTATGTAATTACTGCTCCCTGCAATGGCCAGACCATCTCTGTGTAAATCAGATTAGCTGACCTAAATCGCTCTCGTTTCTCTCTACCCCATCAAACAATTCCTTATCTACACCCAGAGAGCTAAACAACACACAGACACCACTCCTCCAACCTCCCGCCCCCAAAGACATGGCCTGTTTATTTGATCAGCGCAGGAAAGCAAACAGTTTCTCCATGATACACAAACAGGCTGGGCTGGGCCGGCCCTGCTGGGTGGCCAGAGAGCAAGGGTAGGGCTGAGTCGCTGGCGGGGGCTGAAGACATGCAGATAACCACCTCCATCACGTCCACAACTTCCATACCGGGGCATTAAAGCAAAGGAAGCGAGGCAGACACATAACACGAACAACGATGTTGCTCAATGCGCGGTAAATAAAGGTCACCGAACATGATAGAGATGTATTACTCCTCTCTGTGCTGCCTCCTCGCCTCCTTCCCATCCAATTTATTCCTCAGGTCATACATTTACAACTTTGAGAGAGGAGGAGGAGGGGGGGGGGGGGATATAGAGAGGAAATGCTGCTCTTCAGTGGGAATAGAGACAGGCTAAAGTAAAGAGGGGGAACAAATGAGGTCTGTGATCCTGCCTGTCCCCTCCTCTCCCCCCTCCCTCCCTCCCGAGCCCCAATCAGGCTGAACCACTGCTCTCAGCGCGACAGCCAGGCCTTTGTTGCTGTCTGAATGGAGGTTAAATATCCCTCGAAATCAGAGCTCTTTGGCTTTCTGGACGCATAGTCAGAGACCCAGTGCCTTTCACATGCTAATGCCCGTGTTTTTTATTTCCTTTGTAACCATGGTTAGACAGCGGTATCATGCTAAAGGGCGATGAATAAAGCGGGTGAATTTGTTTTTTTCCCCTCTCTCTCTCTCTCTCTCTCCTCTTTTCTCCCATCCCTCCCTCCCCCCTTTCCCCTCTCCCCCTCTTTTATCACCATCTCTTCGAGCCAGCCCACATTCCATCCCCCTCCTGCAGGGGTTTAAAAAAGCACAGATGGTCTCTCCTGACCTGCTATTCATCATTGTGTCAAAAGCTTTGTCAGAATAATGCTCCACAACAACAAGCTGAAGGATTTTATTTGTTTCTATTGATGAGGCCCGTTAATTTCACAGACGTCTCATTAGGCTTAAACCACCAATTAATTTCTTTTGTTCTCATTAAATGGCTAATTCTAAACATGAACCGCACTGACAATGAGTGCTGCTCAGAGCCAAAGCCAGACAGCGCTGCTCCCGCCACGGAGCTGCTGGAGCGTGAAGCAGGCAGGTAGAGGGAGAAAATTGAAGAGCAGGAGGGAGCACGAGATGGGAGGGAGGGGAANCAGGAGAATGAGAGAGAAAGTGGTGGCAGGAGCAGGAAAGAGCGAGGAGCAAAGGAGAGCCCTGACAAAAGCCTCTGTTAATTTGTAGACGCCCTTAACACTAGGCATGGATGGCAACTCATTAACTGCTTGCAGATTTTTTTTTTTTATCCTGTCGGGGGATCAAGTGGTCCTCAGGAGTAAAGGTTGCAATCATCTGTTGGTGGCAGCAGCCAGCACTCAGCTCTGAATAAAAACGAAAATAAAAATGATAGCAGAATGAATCAAAATACAAATGGGAACAAAAGAAAAAATGAAAAGCGCAGACTGGGAACCAAGGTAGTAATTTTTCTATTGGAAGTGTGCTCACAAAAGCTATCTTGTGCCTGCACTCCATTATAGCAGTGCAAGCTGTCATTATGGCCAAGGATATATGGAAGCCTCATAATATCCAGAGATTGGTAGTTTGTTAGACAGCACTGTACAATTTGCTGCAGCCTTGAAGGATCCTTGAGCCTCTCTTGACAATTTACCGAGGGAATTGCCGGAGCGTTGCCTTTTGTCTGCTGGAGACACAGGGGCAATTATCCAGCCTCCTGTAATGTTTCCCTGACTTTAATCTCCTGGCTGAGAGCGTAAAGCAGAATGGGTAAGGTTTCAGAGTGCCTCTGGGTTCTATTAACACACAACTGCTGTTTCTGTTCAGGCCAGGCAGCCAAGAGAGGACTGCAATCTGACAGACAGGCCTCCCCTGGGCTTTTAGGGAGAAAACATGATTATGTCATAATATATTTTTGAAAAGAGATCCATTTGAAAGATTGCCCCTCTGTCTTTTCAATCTAACATGGCTCTGCTTTTGTCAGGCACAGTGGGAGCACTGGGAATGACAGATGCTTCAATGAACCAAACAGGAATAGAAATAAAGTGTTTACCAGGAAGGAAAAAAAAAATCACCAGAGACCGGAAGCAGGGGGCAAGAAATCCAGTTTCACTAACAATTTCATCAAACGAATCTCATTAGTCTGGTGTCACAATTTTACTGGGTTTACTTAAATGTATTTTTTAAAGTAAATACTCTGCAGAGCTGTCTGGTTTTACTCATAGCACATAACTACTGCCACCATAAAGAAAATGAAAACGTACACTTAAGCAAAATATTAGAGCACAAAAAGTCCATTAGTTGATTAATAGATTGACAGGAAAATTAATTGGCAACTTTTTTGATAATCAATTAAACATTTTAGTTATTTTTATGCAAAAATACCAAACATTCTCTCGTCCCAGCTCCTCAAATGCTTTTCTTATATATATATATATATATAAATGTAAATATAAATAACAGCAAACACTATTTTCCAACTATATTCAATCAATTTATCAATTAATACATAAAATAATTGGCAGATTAATCCACAATGAAAACAATAGTTAGTTGCAGCCCTAAAAAAAACTCTGGATTTTATATAATGATAGTCCAGTTGTTTCGTTCCTGGGGCCCAGTAGGTGTGACTGTCCACTCCACTAAATGATAGCAAACATATCACTTTGTGGCAGAGAGAATACCACTTGAGCGTCACTACAGAGTATTTGGACAGGGCTGAGCTCTCCAGCACAGAGATCATGCAGCCACTTCACTACTTATATGTGTAAGAGCTTTCCAAAACACCAAGAGACAAGGGACAAGGGTGGGCAATCTTGTGATCAAAGTATATGCCTTTTGGAGTGTAGGCTGCTCTCTGCACCTCTCCAGTGAAGACTATAGCGCACTACAGCAACACTGAAATGAGAGCATTCACTGTGAGGAAAGCAAAAGGTCCAGTGTTTCCTAATAGAGTATGAGATGCTACACCACATTGCTCAGATAATGGGTAAAAAAATACGACCTTTCCCCCACACTAGTCAATCTGCTGTGCTGTCAGAACAGGACAAGGCAGAGATATAAACTTCTTGTGAAATTAAAATTAGGATGTAAGATACATACTAATTAATGATTCTTCAATTCAAATGACTCAAAGTAGTCTACCAGAACTTTTTTACAGGTGAAAATAAGAACCATCTGCAACATAAACTTTCAGAGGTGTCACTGTCACTGTATTGCCTTTCTCTTGTTTAATCTTTTTAAAAAAATAATTAGTTTGAGGGTATCTGGTGGATCTGCAGCACAATACACAGCTCTTTTTTGTTCTTACCCTATTTTTTGTCCTTCAGTTTCTAGGAGGAGTTACCAGGAGAGGAACCCATTTAAAGATATAATGTCTGTTAAGTCATGAGGTAACACAATGGTAATTGAGACTATGGCCCACTGATGAAAGCCCTTGCATTTGCAGTATTACGACCCGGGTGTCGGCAGCGACTTTCCTGGAAAGATCACAAGCAGTGCACAGTTAGGCTTTTAACAAGGCTTTTAACGCAACAGACTTGCTCTTCAACTCTCTAGTGTGTGAAGCGGCGTACTGTTTTTTTCTG
>NTHP01000196.1:763928-781607 GCA_003416845.1 Oplegnathus fasciatus | reverse complement strand
AAAAAAAAAAAAAAACCCATTCACACAGTGGTTTGCATGTGCAAGCCCACATATTGGCATTACAGACCCCCCTTGATTTTCTGTTGGGTCTTTTAGTCTTGGCTCTAACAATCCAAGCAGAAGTAGAGAATTGGACTATGTTCTTATGTTTGGAGCAGCTGTAAAACACTTAGGCCACTCTAGTTTCTTAGTCTGCACTGTAGCCCTCCTCTAAATAGAACAAGGCAGCATGGGCTTTCGCATGAGAACCTGCTGAAAGCCCTCCATTGAGAGGTAGATCAGCGGAAGGCGAGACAATGACCCCCTCAGTGTCCAGCAATAGGCACTCAGAAGTACAACCTTTCATCTGCACATATTCCACTGTTTGATTAAGTGAGGAAGAAAATTCTACTTGAGCAAGGAGCTTAAGCTACAAATGCACACAGGAAGTACACACTTCAGCAATGTGGGAAAAGAAAGACTATAGCTTTTAACAAATGAGCCCGTGAGAGCGGAGCATGGCGGCTGGCTCCATGCTGAAAGCATCCGGCCCTGCTTTTATAATCTAACAACAACATCTCTGAAGAGGCAGCCATATGAAGGGCTCACAGCTTCACGCACAGAGTCCTAGAAGAGCCTTGCTCTAGAGTGGAAGGACTGGGCCATTCACCTCATCCTGCCCAAAAGTACTCAACTTCCAAAAGACCACTCAAGAGAACTCAAGAGCAGTGTTTGCGTCATATTTCTGAAGTATCACTCTGAGACAACTGTGCAGTTTTGGTGTTGCCACCATACATGGATACAACCCTGAAAGAAGAGGTAGCTGACAGTGGCCACAGTTGGTTATAGTACACTGTGACTTTGAAAGCCGCACCAAGTTCATCCCTCAAATATTAATGCAAGCTCAGTAAAAGTTAAAGCTACTGTCAGAGGTCCCTAGCAGCCTCTCTAACAGCACCCAGAACGTCTTCCTCTCATGTCTGCGGCTCTCCTGAGACAGTTGTCAACTCCTATCTGGATGCATTTACAGCCATTTACTGTCAAGGAGAGTCTGTGAGTAAGTCTGTGTGTACTGCAAATGCAGACTAGAGCAAGGGAAAGCCCTCGCTAGCAGCGCACAGGGCAATGAACACTTTGAGGACACATTGCTAGTTTTCAGTCAAGAACAGCAGAGCCAAGACACATTCAGCATGTCTATACATGCAGCGTATTTCCCTCAGTTACTGGTGCAGTCAACAACAGTCGCTGGTTTACACTCCCTGTCCCGCTGCTGGCTGCAGCACAAAAGCAAATATTAATCTGCGTCTAGAAATCTAAAACTGTCGTACTTAAAGGAGTAATTTGACATTTTGGGAAATAAGCTTATTCGTTTTCTTGTTGAGAGTTAGATGAGAAGATTGACATTACTCCCGTGGCTCATGTACGGTAAATATGAAACGACAGCCAGCAGACAATTAGCTTAGCTTAGCATAAAGAGGAAATGAGGGGAAGCAGCTACCCTGGCTCTGTCCAAAGGTAACAAAATCTGCCTACCAGCACTAATTAACACATAATACCTTGCTTATTATATCCAAAAGAAAGTGTAAAAATGACATGTTTTATGGTAGGTTATGTGCTGGACTATTTCTTGGCTAGGAGCAGTGACTTCCTGAAGTCTTGTCATCACTGTGAGCAACAACAATGAGCAATTCCTGGAAATTACTATGCTTTACAATTGCTGATACAGATTTTGTCGGGACAGAGCAAGGCTAGCCGCTTCACCCCGTTTTCAATCTCTATGCTAAACTGAGCATAGCAGTAGTTTCATATTTACTATATTAATGTCAATCTTCTCATCTAACTTTTGGCAAGAGAGCAAACAAGCGTATTTCCCAAAATATCAAATTATTCCTTTAAAACGTGCAACAGTAGCAAGGCACCAGCACTACAGAAATTCAGTCAAGATGATTTTTATATAAAAACAGTTTATTGATTTATCAACAACTGTCAACTGTACAATCCTTAGGGATGATGAAACGTGTATGCTACACAGTCTAACTTGTGTTTATGCAGAGACCATTCCTGTCAATGAGAAGATTGTAGTCGAATATTATGAAATACTGAAGAAAGCAAAACAGAGCATACCCAAAATGTCAAATGTGGTGATGGCTTTGTCTGCCACCTTTAGTAACCATGAAAGTCTTGCATATCAGTCACAGAGAGTCAAACGAGAGAGGCAATAATTAACTCTTAGACTGATGACTAAACTTTGCCGAGAGGAGAAATGGAGATTCATACAATAGTCGAGTCAGCAGACTGAACTCAAGTCACTGCTGCTTCTCCATGAAACCCATCAGTCCTCCAGTTGATAGTTATCCATTTTAATGTCATTGAAAGCAGCCAGTGTTCAGTGATAGGTCTTCATTTCAAAGTTGACCAGGGCCAAAGGGTAGAAGTAACTGGAAACCATGATTTTCTCCTTCTTCCAGTCTGAAAAAGGGGCCTTTCCAGAATTCTCCACTGCTGAAATCCATGGGACAAACGTCTGTGTTACAGCAAATAGTGAGGAAAAAAATGCCGTTGTCAGGGAGAAAAAAAAAATCCAAATTAGATTTCCGAAAAGGTCATTCTGGACAACGAACATGAAAAAAAAGCAGAGGAGGGAAAAAACTGAAATAGAATATCCTCTTACAAAGTCCTAATCTAATTTCCATCCCCAGAGGGGACAGAAAATCACGGAGAGAACAAGAAAGAACCATCACAAGCGTAACTGGACACCAAAATATAAATCTATAAAAGGCCTTTTATTACTCCATTATGTACACTTTTCACAGGACCTCCAAGGAAAAGCTCCAGAGCGAAGCGCCGCTTCTAGTTGTGTCATGGAACTTTATCTCCACATTAAAAAGGACGAATAAAAAAAGAAATATCCAACAAACAGAAAAAGCAAGACATTATTTTCTTCTTAGTGCCTTGGGGAACTGCACTTGCTGTACAAGTGTTAGTTGTATGAGTGAGGAAGGGCAGAGCCGAAGGTCACAGCATCCAGGGCCACAACAGCACCAATGTCCATTTCAGTCTGGCACTGCCAAACTTCCTGCCCATCCACCCCGGGGGCTGCAGGCAACATCCATGCTGTCTGTGTGAGGGAAGGTAGATGGAGGAAGAGTCTACTGTTCCTGAGCACGAGCATGCTCCGATCCAAAGCAGTCTGTTCTAGTAGATCACTTCATATACAGTGGCCTTCTTGTCACCAGAGCCTGTCACAATGTACTTGTCGTCCGTCGAGATGTCGCAGCTCAGGACAGACGAGGATTCCTTGGACTGAAGAAGATAAAAACATTTTAGTCTTGGAGGCAGTTAACATTTCTCAACTACATTTGAAGTTAAGTGGAGAGGATTAGCTGACTACAGGGCAAGATTAGATTGCAATGACATCAAGTTCTGGCCTGATGCCCCTCAAAAAGACTTCTTTGTCAGGTCAATAATTCAGGTTCAGTTTTCACTGATAGGAAAGTCCTGTCAGACAGCGGTCGCTGTGCCCTTCCTCTCAGAGACAACTGTGCATACTTTTGGACTGGCTGCAGACAGAATGTATTGATCTGCATACCTGGAATATGCTGGCGCCATAAGGAGTCCTCCAAGCATTCAACAGATTGTCCTTCCCAGTGCTTACGAACCATTTACCTGCAAAGAAAACAGCAGTGCAATCAGGCCTCCTTGGACTAAGAAGTGGTGGAAAACACCAACAAATGAAGTGTTCTGTCACCTTGAAAACATCACCTTGAAGGCATTCAGACTGTGAAAAGGGAACCGTAGTTTTAGCACTAAATGAAGGACAGGCTGAGGTCCCTTTGTGGTTAGCAGTTGGCATTATATATGTGTGTGTGTGTTCATACCACAGTAGGCGAACTTGAGGGAGAGGACACAGCTCTCGTGCAGGTGGAGCTGATACTTGTCCGGCTTTGAGTGGTGGAGCACCTCCACGTTGCTGCTCTCCATTCCCACAGCAAGCCACTCTCCAGTCGGACAGTAGCCCAAGGAGAAGATCTGGAAACGGGACAGAACAGTAATTACTGACAGCTCTGGGGCTAGAAAGGAAACAGCCCTCTATGGTGAGTCTGTGGATGTGTGTGGATGTCATCCATCTCTTCAATGTTACAGGGTTGTACCTGTGAAGTGAAGTCATGCTGCTGCAGCTGTCGACCCTCCCTCAGATCCCAGGAGCGAACAGTGTTGTCAAGACCGCCTGTCCACAGCTTAGTGCCATCATGGGATATGTCAATACAGCTAGCACCGTCCGTGTGACCCTGGAACTGCCTACAATCAAAGTCAGAAGGCATACAAACATTTATTGACGTCTCCTTTTAAAATGACTCACACAGCATCAATCCTGTGGCGGGGCCAAAGCCCACACAGTGTGAATAAGTGTTTGTCTTCCGACCTAACGAGAGTCTGGTTGTGCAGGTCCCAAACGGCGATGTTTCCATCACTGCAGCAGGAGAAGCAGACTTTGGCATCGGGGCTGATGGCCAAGGCATAGCATGCCGGCGCTGAGGAGGTGAGCTCAGCCTTGATGCGGGGTGTCTGAGAGGCCAGATCCCAGATGGTCAATGTGCTGGCCTCGCCTCCAACAATCAATGTGCGACCATCAGGCAGCAGCTTACAGGAGCGGATGTAGTTATCCCTGTTCTGTTGCACAGAGGACAAAGCGAATCAATACATGTTCAGGGCAGCGGAGCCAGAGAGAGATTTAGGAACAAGTCGGTGGGAAAGAGGATGAAAATCCTCCTGTCATAATAAACCAACCTAAGGGTATCCTCAAACCTACGCTGTTTTATTTTGAACAGAGTGGACATGTTTTTAGCTTGTTGCATTTACACGTTTATTCAGCGATATCCACATTTAAAGCCCACTATAATTTATCCGAACAAGTCATGTTTATCATTTTCTTCCCTAGTTGTTGCCAAAAGTACTTTCTTCTATTTTACACAAACACTGAGTAAAAGCATCAGTTGCATTTGCTGTAAAACTGTCAGTGGGATGTGTGCCTGTTGTGGTCCTCATGTATAACAAAGGATTATCCCATTGTTAGTGGAATGAGGTTGTGCATAAACAGTTCATTACCTTTCGAAACAACTGCACAAAAAGAATTAGGTGTAAAAAATTGTTGATATGGACGGCTGCTGATTCACTCACCAGACAGTCCAGTTGGGACACGGGGCTCTTGCTGCCAGGTTGGCTGATGTCCCAGATTTTGACACAGCCTTTGCCACCAGTGTAGACATGACGCGTGGGGTTGCTAATGGTAACAGCGCACACCACCTCGCCGTGGCTCAGCGTGTTGATCTGGCGGGCGTGGCGTGGAATACCGGGGCCGATCAGGGCGTCGGGCGGGAAGGGCACGGGCTGCATCTGACCATCTGCACTGACGTGGAAGGAGTAAGCCCTGATGGAAAGGACAGCCACGTGTTAAGTGTTTTATGTCACTGCTGTTTTTAAAAATGTATGACGATAACACGTTTGGTGAGACACTTACGGTTTGCCACCGGAAATGGATGTGAGGCTGGCTGGAAGGCCGGGAGCTCTCATGTGGGTGTGAGGATCAAACCCCTGAAAAATGACAAGATGGAAACCTTTGAATAACAGATCTTTTACTGACCAGTGATCACAGTCAAATCCACATGGTGTTATTCTAAAAGGAATAGTTCGACATTTCGGGAAATACACTTATTATATTAGTAGCTCCGTAGTGCTACTAGAGGCCTAAAACTCCACAGGGAACATTGAACAGACAGATACGAGAAAGGTATCGATCTTTTCATCTAATTCTCAGCAATAAAGTGAATGAATGTATTTCCCAAAATGTCAAAACTATTCTTTTAACTATGTGCAGCGCTTTAAGGTGATCCCAAATACAGCTACATAAAAGGGCAGGAGAGGGCATTACCATGGGGGAGCGTCCGTAGGCTGCAGCTGCTGCAGCGCTCATCTGAGGGGAGATGTGCAGACCAGCATACACACCAGGACTAGTCAGGCCTCCATTCATTTCATGATGACCCATCATGGCAAAGGGGGTAGGGTAGGAGCCTGCGATGGACAGAGGGGTACGCAAAGCTGGGGCTGCTATGGACAAAGACAGGAGAAGGATATTGGTATGTGACATAACAGTAACATTGGGAGAGGATGGAAAAAGGTTATCTCAGTTGCTAGAGAGGAAAGAGAGTGGTACCAACCAAGAGCCTCCATGCCTGGTGGTTTGCCCAGGATGGGTCTGAGCCCGGGAGTGGAGCTGGTGCCAGGGGTGGGGGCATCATTGCGCGGGGTGGGGGTGTTGGACTTGAGGCCAGGCGTGGAGGATTTGTCATTCTGTCGAGGGAACGAGAGAGCGAGCACAATCACAATCCCGGAAACCAGGCACTGTGCAGACTGACAATTTGAGAGCAAACTGAACTTAATCCAATCTAATTCTGACAACCCTCATAGTCCTGCAGAGCCATAAACTGCTATTTATTCTAAAACCTATTATGGCCACAATGGAGATGGGGCCGTTTTTATCCCCTTACTGCTTTGGCTTTAATCTTTTAGTGAGGCAGAGGGAAAAAAAATCCTGGAATAGTTAAATACATTGAGCTATTAACAGAGAAGACCTGACTGATCCTGATGCGGGACAATATTATCCCTGACGTTTAGTCATGCACTTAAAGCACCGACAGCCATTCCTAATCCACTGCAGAAAACGTCCCAGATTTATTTGCACATATCCCTTTGCTCTCTCTGCAATTCTCATTTAAACCCTTTCTGTCCTAGTTTGTTCGTAACTCTTGGTGTCTTACATGACTGAGCTCCTTGGCCTTGGATGATGGGGTGCTTCCAGAGGATGCCACTGATGCAGGGCTGTTGGGTGTGTCCTTCTTTGGAGGGCGGGGCTTATCGATGCCATTTTCAGGCGGTGAGTGGGCTGGGCTTGCCCGCGGAGTGGCAGGGTCCTGGTGAAACACGGCAATGGATTTTGACGTTTATGTAATAGCTCCATCTCAGCACATGTCAATATGCCATTTACAATTACCAGCTGCGCTGCTCACCTCATTAGACACATCTACCACCAGGTCATCACTTTTCTCTCCATCACTGTCCTGTAAAGATAATTGGCAAATTAGTCACTTTAACAAATCTTTTTTTCCAATGAAACCTTAATACGTCTCAGACCACAGGAGGGTCTAAGGAATACTTTACATTTTGGGAAAGACACTTATTTGGTGCTGGTTTTTTTTAGTTTTTTTTTTACCTTTTAGAGCCAAGCTAGCTGTTGACCCCAGTTTACAGCCTTTATGCTAAACTAAGCTAACCAACTCCTGGATGTAGCTTCATATTTAAAATGGACAGACATCGCCTTAGCGTATTTCCCAAAATGTAGAACAGTTCCTTTAATGACTTACATATCTGCTCATGCTGTCCTTCTCCTCCACTTTGCGTTTCTTAGAGTCCAAACTGTAGTCAGAGGAGCTGCGGTGCTTCTCACTGGCTGTACGTAAGCTTTCTGATGGGGATATGGAGTTATTCTGCAAAGAGAAAAACCAAGCATACTTTATTACCATTTCATCTTCCATTGTGAAAGGGAGTTCTGAGTCATTCATCAGCTACAAATTTGCAGAGAACATGCTGTGCCAATTCAAACACTGAAAATGCCTCATTCACACAACTATGGATGCTGTAGACTCTTAAAATGCAGCTGTAGGCCAGCTCCAAGCAGTACCCTGACACCAGCCAAGCCCAGTCTCACACACAAGCCTATCCCTGGCCAAACAACAGAATGGGCCGTTATCTGAACTGAAAGGAGGAGGGCTTGTTTTCTGAGCTGGGCTCCCTCCTCCTCATAACTGGACAACAAACAGCCTCACAGGGACATGAGCAGTGTGTTGTGGCTGAACAGAGGGCCTTTTCTCCGGAGTCAGTCAGGCTAAGTGCGCGAGAGAGGGGGGGGGNGGGGGGACACAGACAGAAAGAGAGAGAGAGAGAGAGAGAGACTGTATGTTGTGGGCATTGGGCATTGATTGCCGCAGCGTGCTTGGGCACCATGTCAGCTCCAGCTTTGAGCTCTGATAAAGAAAGAGAATCTATATCCTGCCAGTGGGCACAGCAGCGTGGGACTGACTGGTGCTTCTTCATGGAGCCTGCCTGCCCACACAAGCTGGGACAGCTCACTCCAAACACCAACAGAATGGGAGGAACTAGGCAGGTGTCCAGCAGCTTTCACAGGAGTTTGCCATTTGCCTGTAAACTGCCAAGTTCTCCTGATTCCCTCTGTCCCTTCCTCTGAAGACCAAAGCAACAACATGGACTAAGTCAGTGGCAGCCCAGAGAAGTGAACAATGGCCGATGGACTAGCAGTCTGGGCAAAGGGCCACTGTCTGCATAATGGCTGACCTTTAAAGAGATGCTTAGCGTGACTCATTAACCAAAGTCACCACTCTGCTATCAGATGACCTGGGACAAGAGCACAGAAACAAAACAGGCCTGCTAATCGCCCCAGGAGTTCCATTTCTTCAGACATGACTGCACCCATTCAGCTGGCCCAGCCTGCAGAAACACAATCTCACAGGCCCATCACAAGCCATCAGAGATCGCAGCCATTCAAATAAAACACTTTAGCAGGTCCAGCCAGACGGGGTGGAGAAAAAGAAAACAAAACAATTCTCCATTTGTGTTCATAAATATTCAACACATGCCAAGGAGGAGAAAGAGTGAGCTGGTAAACAAGGGAGACAGTAGAAGGGATCAAATAAATCCTTTAAGAAGGGGAAGTCCAAGTCTTTCTTTAATTGTGATGAAATTACAAGGCTTCTAATCTCTCCAGCATGATACCAGTCATTTCCCTTCTGGATTAAAAGCACAGGACTTATATTCCAAACCTCATTTCCAATTAATCATTTTATTGGAAGCAGATTACAACAGTGCATGAAATCAGCGGCAGCATGCTGTTAGCAGGAGGTTTTACTTGACATTTGCAGTGGAGATGAAAATGCGATGAGTTATGAGACCAACAAGCCCTGCAACAAAAATAGTTGGGGGTTTGGACACTCACCGTGTTCTCTTTATCGCAGACATCACAATGCCGGCCGAGGTGATGATGAAACCAAGTGGAGCAAAGAAAAAAACAAGTCAGTTAGCATATCATAACAGATGCTTCTGGCTGAATGTGTGAGAATCAACTGCAGGGCACAAGGCCCCTCTTATCACCGTGTGTTGGAGCTGCTGAATAGCTTATGCAGTCATGGGCTGGGAATGTACCAGCTCATTACCCAGACAGAATGTGAACAGACAGGATGTGCTCCTCACCTAAGGGCCCTACGATTCTGCTCTGGAGAGTGAGAAGCACTCCGCACTAAATTGTTTTTTCCCTGTTTAACATCTACGCACTAATTAATATACATTTCAATTCTTCTAAATAAACTGCTTAAGCAGCTAATGCCCAATTGGGCAGCAATATGCCTGAGCTTAACTCCTCACCTCTGTGTTCGAGATCATGGTGGTTCTTCTCATCCTTCACTGGGAGGTGGGCTTGGCTGCCTAGGGCACCTAGTGCCAGCAGGCCTGATCCGGAGCCTGTCACAGGGGGGATGCCAGGCGGTTGCAGGCCTGAGGGGTGAGGAGGCAGTTGGACGGGAGGCCCGTGAGCAGCATGGGAGAGGTGCTGTGCCTGGAGCTGCTGCTGCTGCAGGTAGACAGGGAGATAGACAGACAGACACCGAGTGGGTCGGAGGGAAAAGGCAAGGAGAAACCACACACTAAACATGAGGCTGATCAGTTAAACCCTGGATGATATTAGCACATTCACACATCTATTACTGTCAGGATCAGACAGCAATCCCCCCTCAGTGCTATTTCCATACCAGGCCAGGGTGGCATAAGCCCTAGATCTGTGCTGAGGAGAGTAGAAGTTATGACTGACGATCAACTGCTCAACACGTCTAGTGCATGAGACGCAGGGCTCGAGACACACAATCACACAGCGTTAGTAGTGCATGATGAGTTGAAAATAAAATAATAGAAATATTTTTCATTCTACATTAACGACAAACAGCAAAGCAAAGTGTGATTCAACCACTATTTAACACAGAGGAAATGAAAACTAGCGCATTTCACACTGCAGCACCATGGCACTCTAATGCCATCAGTGAGCCGAGCAATCCTCTTAAGGAACATGAAGCTGTGTAGGAATCTGTCAGCCTGTGGGCTAAACAACTACCTGCTTTTTAAACACTTCAAAAACACAACCAGCGTCTATTTACTCCTCTCATATTCACATTGCTGGATTAACAGAACATGAATCATTTGCACACCCAAACTTTAAGAGACTGTGAGAACACTAAGTGCCAGAAGCTGGCACTCCTTCCCTCTCACTCTGAGTATTTGAGTGTGTGTTTGTGTGTACGTCTGGAAGGCTGCTCTGGGAGCCAGGACCAGGGGTCCCATGCTGGCACTCAGTCAACCCTCCAATATTCACCATCAATATTTGAAAGGCGCAGGGAAATGGATGGGAGTTAAAAGGCACTCAGCATGGAAGTAAGCAGTTTAAAGCAAGGTTAAATAATACTTAGCTGAGACACCAATAAAAACATCAGCAATTTATTACCCGTCTACGAGCCAGCTGAATAATTCAGCTGCTGTTACAGCATGCGCCTCCTCTCTTTTACAAGACGGACTTCAATCAGTGACCATTTATGGCCATTTCAGGAATATTAGGGACTGTGTAATGACTGGGGAGGTGGTACAACACATAGAACAATGTGGTGGACCTGCCTAACATGTAGTTAAAATACATTAACTGAGTAGGAACTTGATTTCAAGTTATTACTTATCTTATTATTTTAAAAAAGAGGTATTAAGTCACACATCTTACAAAGGGCACATCCTACTAAAATATGTCCTTAAAAATCATATCTGGAGGGTCTTTTTAATTGCTCATTGCCCTCTGCTGTATCTGCCCTGAAGGCAGAGAGGACCAGATTGGAAAATAGAGGTTTTTAACTTGCAACCTTGTCCTTTGCTCCGTAGGGCAGATGTCAATCCAATTACAAAATGTACCCAGGACACAGAGAGAGAAAGAGAAAGAGAGAGAGAGAGCAAGAGAGAGAGAGTGAGTGTGTTATAATATTGTGTCCATGAGGGAAATTAAGGAGCCAGTTCATTGGCAGGGGAGAGCCATCCTTGCTCATTGTGTTTAATGAGGCACTGATGGGTAATATGCATGGTTGATCAGCAAGAGCCCTCATTAGAGGGCCATAAATGAAGACAATAATAAATAAAGAAAGGAGTCTGGCCTATTTCCTCTAATTTAATATTCTAAGATAAAGACCTACTCTTTGCCCTTTTTTTTCTCAGTGTAGCTGTAGAAAAAAACCCACACACAGGCAAAATTGAGCAAATGTATTATAGTAGTCTCTTGTGTACTAACTACACTAACTATAGTGAAGCACATAGCACTTGGACAGAAAGTGCCATGCAACATGCACAAGCCCTTCAAGCCCAGATGTGTGCACAGACCAAGTGCTTTAACAACAGCACGGCACATACAGATATGCGTGGATGCCACTGACCATGAGAGCAGGATATGCAGCTTGCTGCTGCTGAAAAGGAGGACAGAAATCGGTCAGGGCTACAGCGGCTCTCCACTATTATATACTGCACACGATGGTGTTACAGATAAAATACATCTCTTTTACTTTAAAACCCTTTTAATACGAAGGTGGGGTGGGTTTATCCAAATGGCCACTCGCTGGGAGAAAGGTGGGGTTATCTGAACTACTCCTTGGCTGACTTCAGTATTTTGTGTGTTTTCTAATCAAACACACAAGCCCCCACCTGTCAGGTTCATCTCCACGCAAGCAGCTGCCCTAGTTGCATCCTATTAATGGGGCCCTCAGCCCCATCAATAAGGCATACAGCTGGCTCCTGGGTGCTGCCTGTCTGCCTGGCACGCTCTTTCACCCCATCTTGCTTTACAATATGCATGAGGATTTTGGCATGCCTACAGAGCTTCTCCTCAATGAATAACTAATGGAAAGGTATTCGTAAAACATACAGTAGCTACATTTCCACCTCCTCTGACATGAGCAACCGGCATGACTTGTGTGGGGGCCGGGTGCCAAAAAGGACCATTAAATAAAATCATGAATGGGCTTGTCCAATATCTTATAAAATGTAGTTTTTTAATGCGACTTATTTTAAATTACAGCCAACAGAGAGCCACAGTGACAAGTAAAGCGATATTCCAGCATTATATTGTTCCAATGTGAAAATCACATACACAGGAAGGAGCCACAAATCAAATCTGATTTTCTAAGGAACAACTGCGGCTTGCAGCTGCTCTGCTTTGATTAAAGTGTAATAAAGCATCTGCTTCAGTCCGAAAGATAAAAAACAACAACAGCTCTCCATCACCTACTAAGACACCTCCTCTGACAAATTCTAGGGAGCAATTATCCTGGAACAAAAGGTCACCAAGGGGGCATTAATTGAATTCCAATATGTGCCTCAAGTCATCAAGTCAGCCTTTTGGGGCCAGCCTCTTATGCATGCTAAAGACTCTGCTAGATTTAACTGTAGTAATAAGATCACTGATAGCCCAAGCTTTGTATCGAGGGTGATACCAATCACTTCTGTTTTAGGAGGGCAGGGTGAGTATAGCTGATCAATGAAGAGCAGATGGTGTTTTGAAGCAGTGATGAACACCATACATTACTGCTCAGTGCTGTGGTGTGCAAAGAGAACTGCGCAGCAGAGCTGTGATGGCCGACTGCTGTCTGTACTGCCTCAACTAGCTCGCAGCGCTGGCTGTGTTCTGCTCACCCTCAGCCTTTTAATTCCCACAGCTATCCAGGTCAGCAGTGAGGGATGAGGCTCCTCGTTAAAACCTTAGCCAATTAAAGCAATACAGGCTGCAAAGGGGATCTCAAGAGCTCTCAGGCTCGCATTTATAAACACACAACAAGGCAGTGAAGATGCCACAGAGACTAAGCTGGAGCAACAGACCAGCTCTTGAGAGCTACACTTGTTGTGTATATATATTGTGTATATATTGGTGAAGAATATACTGCTAAATTGGAAAAAAATATATTAACACATTTGATTCAAGAAGAGGCTAATCTGCACTATAACGTTAGTGGTGTATCACATTCTATTAACATAACAGTTCAGACTACTTGCATGAAGAAGACATGGACATGGAAAAGTACTGTTCATAGCTAGTGATCATTTAATGTGCAGGTTTGCAACTAACAAAAGGTCAAATAAAGGAATAAAAGGGGGTATACACACGGTGAGAGGCAGATTGGGAAGTCCACGTACCCCGATGATAGCATTCAGCTCAGTCATAGTCACCTGCTTAGCCCGCTCCACTGCCTGAGCAACCTGCTGTTGGTGCTGTGGGAAGACATTTACAAAAGATGATTTGGGCATGCCAACATCTATCACACACCCACACTCACTTATCTGTGAATTTCACACTTAATTTTCATAGTGCTGCTGCAATTTTAAAAGAGAGGGCAAATGCCACACACAATTACTCAAAATTGCTTAACCTGAACACTTTTTGAAAGTATTATCTTTAGAATACAGGCAACAATAAGAGACTTTATTTTAGTACTAATCTGTGACACTGTTTGAGAGTCACATTCAAAACTCACCTCTTGTGACAGGAAAGGCATAATTTGAGCTAAAATTGCATTGAGCCGTTTGGCAATCTCCGTCTGTGAAACAAAAGAGGAGCAAAATGAGACGGTAAAGTATGAAACAGACAGTGACTTCATATAACCCCGCCTTTAATGTTTACACCGATTAAGTCAATTACTGCAGCAATCAGAACTGCTTGACTCAACATCCTCTAAACAGCGTGATATTGACATTTGAAATATTTAAAACATTAGGAGAGCCCAGGGGGATGGAGCACAGCTGTGCTGAGAGTGCACTCCATGCTAAACGGATATGAGCAGGCAGAGTGCTGCTGTGTTGAGAGGATCCTTTCTCACTCTGCCCTCCTTCTCCTCATCTGCAACTGTGCTGTCCTGCAGTTAACCTCGCAGTTAAACCACACAACCACACCCCAGGAAGTGAGGCCCACTAACCAGACTGCACTGTTTACTTACATATGACAGTGTAGGCAATTTACATTAAGGGTTATAACTGCAGTTTGAGCAAAGATTACAAACCATAATGACCTCGAGGGTAACACACCTCAAATCTATACCATTAGAAGACAGCTACCAGCCTGTAAACATTAGGAGTGCAGTATGCTAGAGCTCTGCCTTTTCAACACTGAAGCCAGGGCCATTTCTGACTGCAATCAGCTGCCCAGCCCACCACCCTCCCAACCTCCCATCCATCCACAAGAGCCCTGCCTCCATTCTTCTGCTTGTCTACCAACTGCCATGGCAACGGCTGCAGCCCTATCTTGCTGGGATCATTATGCAAATGGAACCTCTGCTTGACCGTAACAGGCTTTAAAATCATATTACGTGCTTGGGGGCAGGTCATTAAATTGAATTTTCAGCCTGTCGATCACATGAACGTAGCAAATGAATGCTGGATAAAAAGAGCAATGGGAGGAGGTGTGATACATCCCCTCCCCTGTAAAAACACTGCACAGCCAGCTTGCTCTGCCTCCTTCTTCTTCCAGGGATGGGAGATGAGACTCTCAGGTTCAAGCTCTGCGCTGGGAGCAGAAAAATAACAGTGCCAAAGCTACATCATCTATGGAATTTATGAGCTGCAGTTCAACCCAAGGCCACTGCGGAACACAAACACATCACAGGGATTTTCTCTGATTTTTCATTTGGAGCAGCACACACAATGTACTTTGCAGACCGCCAGCTTATTTATTACACATGGCAGAAATGCCAGGCAGTTTTGGCAGCCAGACGTATTACCTCTGAGCAGAGCCAGAGAGATTGGAGAGTAATGTCCAACAGAACGAGACCTGCTGACCCAAGCTGCAACATGGATAGCCACTTAGCCGGGCAAGCCAGCAGGACAAACAACAAGCTGAAGATGAAATATCAGATGAAACAAGTAAAGCCCGGGATCAGAGGCAATAATGTTAAACAAATATATGGTAGCATGTGTTACAGAAAGTACAATAGTCCATAAGATAACACTGATTATAACTTGATTACTGTCTGCAGACACCGAACTCCAGTCTCATCTGACACACAATAAATGTGACCTACAACCAATAAAGCAATGAAAGGGTTAGATACAGGTTTTATGGGCATTAGTATTAATGCCATGTAGTAAGTGCTCTAGCAAGAGCTCAAGAACGCCCTCAGAAATGGTTGAAAAGCTACAGAGCCTGTATAATCCATGTTTGTTGAGATAAGCCATGTCAATAGCAGTCGAACATTTGACAGGATTTGTGAAAAGGCCTTGAGCGCACAGTCCATTCCTCTGTAGCTTAGTGTCATGGTGACAGCTGGCTGGGAGAGGTCAGGAGGTGGCTGATCCACTGTGCCCTAAACAACTGGCAGCCTCCACACTCTCACCACACAACATGCAAATACGTGGAAAAGGCATCAACTCAGCTCGCCACTGCTGTCAAAATAGATACAGTGCAGTGCTGGGAGGATTTTTTTTTGTTCAGCTGGCAGATAAAAATGGGGCTGTTGTCACTTTAAGTAGATGACAGCTTGGCCCTTGAGAGGCCAGCTTTGCGCTGCTGCTACACAATTACAGGTACTCGGACCTGTGTAGCACCACTTTAAGAGCACTCTCAGGCTGGCTTGTCAATGGTGTGCAGAAAGGTATTCGCCTGTTGCTATCAGCAGTGGGAAAATGGAGTCGAGACACTGATGAGTATTAAATACAGAGGGAAAACCACTGGTGGCTCTGGTCACATGATCCATTTATAAACAATACTTGACTAGTCAGATTTAGAGGGCCTCCAATTTGTCCAAGATGACAGCATCGCCCCTTTCCTGAATTTTCTAGTAGGAAGAAATTAGATTGGTGCTTCACTAGTAGCTCATCTCAGCCACAAAATGATGCTTGTTTCCACTGAACTCAGATGTTGCACAAAGCCTCAGAGCCTTTGTTAATGTGAAGCAAGTCCAGAACACATTTCTAATTGGCATCTGAAGTTATCTGTATTGATCCAAGTAAGGCCAAAAGCCTGTCTAAAGGGATGCATGAGTCATTACTATGATTAACCTTGCTGGCTGGAGCAGGCAGGCAGGTGATTTTCTTGGGTAAAGGACGACTGCTATCTTTAAACAATAAACCTATATTCTAAGAAAAACAGCATAAAACCATAACCTTCTTCATTATGCCACATCTTAAAATCAATAACTTTCTGTTTATATAAGTGGTCACACCCTGTAATTATGACACTCCAGTCCAGTCCCACATGACAGATTGGGGATATATGGGAGCATTGATGGCTTGGAGAGCCACAGTTTCTCCAACCACTTTTCACTGCACGCCTCTTTTGTACGAACATTGCAGACAGTCCGCTGGCTGACCAAGTTTGTTTTGGCCCTGTGCATGGCAGATAGTTTGCTACTTAGCAAATGATTCCTGCAGCCACGGGTCTCATGTCTGCGTTACGACTTCAGGTAACAGCCAAATCTGATTGAGTCTCACTAACACCCAAACCCGCGTGCAGCTCTTGGAAACAAGCACCAGATGATGGTAATTACTGGCTGACATCACGTAGCAGGAATTAGCCGTTTGTATCTACATACTGTCACGGCTGATGGAGAGGGATCAGATGACACTTCCACATCAGTCCATCTGAGCTGTGCCGGTGTGTGCATTCTGAAATGTGAATTATGTCACTGCACAGTAATGAAAAAGGCACAGTTCGAGGAATGGATTTCCTCACTATGGAATAAATCTCCTGGCAGGAAAATAATATGCCTATGTGCATCCAATAATCCATCCCAACCCTGCCTGTTAACCACTCCCCATCTTCTCCTCCTCCCCTGCCTGAGCTGTAAGCTGGGGGAGCTGCACGGACGGGGCCCACACTGTTTGCTCACAAACACGCCGTTCAGCAGGTTAGGGCCCCACTGATGAATTATTCAAGCACTTCCATCAGCTCTGTTGAGGTTCCTGATAAAAGTCAGGCGCTAAAATGGATCAGTCGATTAACCTGTTTACACAGAGCTGGGCTGTTGCCCCTCCCCCAGCTCTATTCTCCGACTTGTCTCCGGCTCCCATCCCCCTCCTCTTTCCTCTGGTTGGCGATAAGTGCCTGACAGAAGCTATCAGAGCGGCCCGAGCCCTGACAGACATGTGGCAGTGTGACACACGGCCCAGACACTGATGGATCACCCTACCACACCAATCCGCCATGCCTCCAACGCTGTCATTAACCAAGCTAGGCTGTGGCAGGAGAGGGGACAGCCTCACTGGTTTAAGAGCAGCGTGCATGGGAATCTCGGGGTTACTCATTCATACAATCTCTCAATCTCTTCAAGCATCAGTGTGATTGATCTGTGGAGCAATACAAGATAGGATCTTTTGATAAAGATAAGGGCACAATAAGTGACTAAAGGACTTTTGCCCCCGACTTGTAATTACTGTTCATCTTAAAAAGAAATACTGACCCCTCAGCAATCCTCTCCCTGTAATCATTAAGTCAAAGGCCAAGCTTGCCAAAGTCTACCTTTAATCTTATCAAAAGGCTGAGACAAATCCAGGCTTTACACCACTGGGAATTTTTTT
>NTHP01000196.1:687531-757189 GCA_003416845.1 Oplegnathus fasciatus | reverse complement strand
CACACACACACACACACACACACACACATTCCTTGCAACAAAGGGCCTACAGTGTATGGTGGAGAGATGAATTGCTGCACTGTATAATCAGGATGACTCATCAGACAGTAATCAATGAAAACAGGATGAAAGTCCTTATCAAAGGAGAAAAATGCAGACACGAAGAAATGAAAATTCTCGCTATCAACAGTCCCACACTGATAAATATAAGACATTAATAACAATACAATATAACAGTGCATGGTAGAGTTTGCTTTATGCATGTGTGATTTCCCTTTAAATCAAAGTAGAGGTAAAACTCAAATGCAAAGAGAGCTATCTTTTTAATACTTTCGTTTTTATTGTGTTTTCAATTCTGGAAACCACAACAGGAACATTTCATGTAGACTTTTTCCTAAAAAAAAATATCCTGAACAGTATCAATATCAGCATTGCTCTTTTCCTGGAGAACCAGCTTCACACTTCCATGTTCCTATTACAAGCCACTGTTACAATTAAAAGATTGCATTCTGCCTGTTAGACTATAGCAAACTAAAATCAGACACATTGCATATATGAGTCTTGCAAATTATTACTACAAAGCATATGCACTCTTTGTTATTCTGCCAAGTTTAGTTCAAGTTTAGTCTGCCAAGACTCTTCTCCTTCGTGCCTCAATATGATGCAAGGTTCGAGTTTCAGAGCGAATTCTGTCACATTCAAGTTTCTTCAAAGAAAACATCATCTGGTTTGTAGAAATACACTTCAGTCAGTGCTTCAACTTGCTAACAACATACTAAAGTAATGATGAAAAGTGAAACCAAAAGTGAGACCAAACCATGACTTTGTGTGAGAAAAGTATTTGATAAAATGTTATTATCCAGAAAGTTCACAGGATAATTAAAATAAAAGGCTCAGGTTAACAATGAAACAGAGCATTTATTGTTTGTTAATCTATCCATGCTATTAGCAACCATGTGGTCCTCATCTTTCAATTAGAGTTTAGTCATGTAAATCCCAGTGTTTTAATTCAGCACATGGTTCATAATATTAATTTCTGTGCGTGTTTACAACCTGAGTCCATACAGGTGAAAATATGCTGAGCAGCTAAAACACAGAAAGCCTCAGAAGTTCTGCTCTGTGTTCAGTCTGTAACACGTCTCAGTGCTGACCCAGCAGGACTCACGCAGCTGAGACGTGAACACCTCTTCCTCATACTGCCTCATCCTCGTACACAAAGTTGTTGTCTTGCTAAGTTATTATTGTCCCGTGTACACCACACGCAGCAGATCTGGAGGGCGGCCAGTTATATTCTTATCCACTTAAATTCGGCAGTCTACTTTCAGAGAGGTGATGGTGGCGCACAGTAGCCCTTCTAAACCTCATTTTTTTCACTCACACTCTTCACACTGCATAATCAAGAATCAGAATTGCCGTAGTGAGAGCTTGTTCAACAGACCCTCAGCTCGGGAAAATGCACAGCTGTATCATTACTATTTTGACAACAAACTGCAGATTACAGCTAGTTACAGGCCACAGGCTCACAGCTAGTCTGTGTATTGAATTATTCCGCACCGACAGTCTCCTTCTGGATGTGCGCCATAACTCAGGACACAAATACTATGAAAAGATTCAGCATTAAACTGATCAGAGGATCAAGCGGTACCAGTTGATTGAGAAGACCTTGAGCTGCTCAACAAAGATTTTGTTACTCTAATCCAGTTTGCTAAATGGCTAATGTGATTAAAAAGATTCTTTAGCCCTAAATTCAGTTATGGTTCATGATTACATTCACATGGCATGGGAATGACTTCACATGACTGTCTCAGAGGAAAAGATGTTGTCAAGGTAACAGCCCATGCAAGAAAAGTGCAATTGCTACTGAGGTCAGAGTCTGTGAATTGTCTGGCCGAGTGTGTCATGAGGGTGAACATCATATTCACTTACATCAAACAGAGATGTAACTTCAAAGATTCAACTTTGCAGAGATGAATTTGTCACAGGGCGTAATGAATGGTAAGCAGAGCTCCGTAATGATAATGGGATCTGTGCAGTATCTCAGAAATCTCCTCATGAGACTACAAGCTTCTGTCCTCATATACCGCATTTCACCACTTCTGCCTCACTGAGGAGCATTTCATATTCCCTGGCACACAGTAATATAGCTCCTCTCCTCCATGCCAAATTGACTCCACAAGTGCTCCTATACCTGCTGACTGACACATGCTCGCTGAAAATGATTCCTTCACCAGCAGCCAACATTGCTGCTTGCTCTGGAGGGGTACTTGATTCCATTATTAAGTTGAAAAAGAGAGACAGAGCGAGGGGGATGGGGAGGAAAAAAAAAAGCTTGACTGGGTAGAGAAGAATAATAGAGAGCTGAGGAAGTTATCAGGGCAGGGGAGAGTGAGCTTGCCGTCTGACAGCAGATCAGAGAGCTCCACCAGCTGGAACCCCGACTCATGAGCCCGGCACAGCAGAGCCCAGCGGTCGACCTGAATGATGAGCTCTGCTGTGCAGGCCAGGTCAGAGCAGCAGCACCTATATACTGTAGCATGTGTCAACTCCACATTTGCACCACAACACATTACTGTACCATCAGCGGTGGATGAAGTATTCAGATACTTAACTTAAAATACAACATATTTTATGTATTTTAAGTACTTTCGGATTGTTACTCCTTAAAGAAAGCTGTGTTTAGTTGTTTCAGAAGTCAATGAGTTGTTAGCAGTTCAACCAAAGAGACATTTCTTCTCTAAACTTCTCACATGTTTTCAAGTAAATAACTGTTTGAGACCCAAAGAGGTGAAAATGATCAAATATTTCACAAAATAAGCAACTTTTCAGTACAAACACAACAAAATTAATATACATTTGAGCAGCATAACTTTGTTTTCTCTTCTTTCCTCTGCCATTACTCATCTCATGGACCCTCAGATTTATCTTGTGACCCTTTGAAGGGGCCCGACCCCTAGGTTGGGAACCACTGGACTAAACTATTAAACTGTACATAAAGTAGTTAAAACCAGCTCCACCTTGACCAGCTACAACAGTAAAATGCTATTTATGCATTGATGCATCAGTATTAATAATGAAATGTCACATAATCATATATCACAGGAGCCATTTTTCTGCAGAACAAGTACTTTTACTTTCATACTTTACTGTATATTTTGCTGATACTTCTGTACATTTACTTAAGTAGGATTTTGAATGCAGGACTTTTACTTTTAACAGAGTACTTTAAAGTACTTTAAGTTTTTTGTGTTTGTACTTTTACTTAAGATCTGAATACTCCTTCTACCGCTATACTTAAGAAAAAGTACACTGAAAAATACTCCATTATGAGTAAAAGTCTTGCATTGAAAATGTTGCTCAGATTAAAGTATGTACTAGTATCTAAATCTCTTTAGGTGTTTTACTATTACATTATTGGTTTATTATTACTAATGTATTTACATTTAAGCAGCATTTGACTTTTGTAGTCAGTCTATTTTGAAGACTGCAGGGTAGTTTGATCTGTCACAATGAATCATATGTTATAAACTGATCTTATGGTTTGTGTGTAGAATCTTCATTGGAAAGTAACTGACACACAAATGTAGTGGAGTAAAAAGTAGAAAGTAGCAGGAATTGGAAATACTCAATTAAAGTACAAGTACCTCAAATTTGTGCTTAAGTGTAGTGTAGTGATTAACTGTACTGAGTTATGTTCCACCACTGTTCACCATTCAGCAGCCTTCATATCAGAATCAGTAGCCTAGTCACATATGATCAGAGTGATTGATCTTATAGGTATGTTTGGTCCCCAGAATATTGCTCTCAGTGTATTTTTTGTCCCCTAAACAAGGACACATAAGGGTTAAAGAATTATGGAGACAGAAGCCCTGAGAGAGAGAAAGCGAGACCAAATCAACAAATTAATGCCTGTCCTATGAGAGGCTAAGCCTCTTATTTTTATTTCAAATGAGGATAGAAATTGACTTCCTTATTAAATCTAATTATTAGCCGGTGCCCTCCAAAAGTCTTCTGAAATCGCCTGGAGCGACCAGCCTATTAGCATAAACACCACCACTGGCAAGCTTAAAACAAATGGTATATTTAGTCAGTGTTAATGGGATTAAAGTGTGCTGGATTCAGGAGCAGTTCTACTAACAGTGAGCATCACATCTTCATTATGGATGCCCTGACTTCTCCATTTCCACTCTCTTTGTTTGCATTTCATTCCACTCTGCTGCCTCCCGCTCATCTCAGTTATTCAACAGATTGTGTTCAATCTTGATCCAAAAATCCCAGACAATCATAAATAATAAAGGATTACACCAATCTCTGAAAAGCTGGTGGCTCGCCAGCGGCAATGCGCACACAGAGAAATAATTGTTGGCCATCTGTGCACCAGATTGGTAAGAGAAAGGGTAAACAAAGAGCACAGTGTACCTGCTAAAGCTTTCTCCCCTTCCCTCTCCCTCCCTTTAGCTGGGGAACATGAAAGGCTTTGATGACGCTCACCCCTGCAGAATCCACTGGCTCGCTCCAAGAGATTTTTTGATTAGAGAGGTTTCAGAACCACAGACTGACAAGCCGCGCCTGTCAGGAATCTAACAAGGCTTGGGGTTATCTCTCTATCAGCAGCCAAACAGTGCTGAAACACTGCACAATGCCAGCCAAATAGAGTAAGGATGGAGGATAATTGACCAGGCAAATGATCACATTTACATGTCATACACACAGCTCTCCAGAAAAGAAAGTGAAGTCATGAAAGCTTACCCTCTGCAGTCTCATAAATCACTCCTCTGTGGGCTAAGATTGGATTTACTGGCACAGTGTTACTAACACACTGCCAGAACCACTGTTAGTGATGCATAAACCTACACCGAACATCACAGATCCTTAAAAGGGAAAATTGATCTTGTTGCTAAAGATTGTGCAGGGGTCAATCAATGCATTTTGATGTGAGCTGTAAAGTTAATAGTATACTTTAGATTTATGGGTCAGAGAATAAATCAATATGAGATGGATTTCACATGGGTTCCACCATTTATTCAATAGCCTGATTAACTCCAATTTACTGTCTCATGATTAGGACTCATTTGATATGAACCATCACATTTACCGTTTAGATAATAAACACAAAATGCAGGATTTTCCACATGCAACACACACCACATCACAGCTGTTTCCCACCTTTTAACTGGAAACTAAAACAAAAGCCTGGGTTTGGCATGCTGTTGCTGCTTCACAGTCTGTGCAGCGAGTGAAAAATGACCTTACAGCTTCCCATCCATCCCAACTGGAGGACCCTCATTATGGTGTGAGATTTATATATGTATATGCAGAGAGAGAGAGAGAGAGAGAGAGAGAGAGAGAGAGAGAGATAGATGGTGCGGGATTCTGGAGCAGGGAGGAGACAAAAGATAGGGCACAGTCATAATGAGCTGTGTTTATGTGTAGCGTTGCTTGGCCTGTTGACAGCGGTTAATGAAGTTACAGTTAGTGGGGGGACCTGCTGGCACTAATTAAACTTACTGTCATTAGCAGTGTTGGAAAGAGGCGGCGCTGCAGCAGGAATGGGAGGAGAAAACACAGCAGATCCATCAGAGCAGCAGCAGCAGCACACACACACACACAACACTGAGCTGTATGTGTCGAGGGGGATTAGATATAACTTTATTGTATACAGGGAACTCCTGACTTTGCATTTAACTTTTATACAATGATACAAATCCTCTTAAAAGCTGACTTACTCAAAAACAGAGGCGGCTTTCTTTCAAGCAAAAGATTAACAATATATCTACTCCTACAGGGAAAAAAAACAGTGATATAAAGTGATATGAGGTGTAGGATTTAAACATATATACAACAGTCTATCAAGTGCCTAAAGAAACAAAGTCAACAGAGTTTATATTAAACAGCAGATGCAGGAAATATTTTACACCTAACTGAGCCTACAGTGTGGACTGGCTCCTGTAGAAGCCACAGCTCTGACATCTGGAAATGTTGCAGTCACCACTGAGCTGTTAGAAAGTGGGAGAGAGCTCGATTGACTGTCACAGAGTCTGAGTGGAGCTCAGTGTGTGCCATCTTAACCACAGCTCCATCGTAGCCTGTAATCCAACTCACCACCAAAGCCACCGCTGTTGGCTGCCTACGTAGACCAAGCCTCACTGTTTGTTTATGCAGCACGTAGACCCGGCCATTAAAAGTGGGAAGCCTGTCAAAAATAAAAAGAGACTTTTCATGTTTGAGGGCTGCAATTGTGGCTCTTGTGTGATGTTTTTCCTCCACACTGACCCTTTGCTTTGAGGTCGGGAAGCCGCTTAACCCTGGGCTGTGGAGCCAGCGGATTGGCTGGGCCAAACGCAGTATTTTTGAATGTGGTGGCGTAGTGGGTGCCTCCGGCAGAGGTACTGTGGTTGCGTGCAATGACTATGGCTGTGTAACCAAGGCAGCCTACACATCATTATAATGGCTCCTTAGGCAAAGAAGCCAAAGATCCTTCATAAATGTGCACATCATTTCCCTCATTATGTCCTAGTTACCTTTCCTCATGTTCCCCAAACCTCACTACAAGGCAAAGTTCACCATGTAACAAGCTATAGATTGTACCGATGAAGAAATAAAGGTGTAGCAACATTCTTGTACTGAAATACTTAAATAATCTGTATCAATACCTCTGCTCAACATGCAACCCCCCATATACAGAAGCTGCTTACAAATGATACAAGCTGTTTAAAATAGCTATTCCCAGCTCACAGCCATTCAAATACTAAAGCAGCGCAGGGAGAATGTGGAAATTTGCTATGTAGTTAACTTGCGACAGCCACCAATTAGGTTTACGATTCGGGCGCCTTTGGGCCACTGTCGCCAGGCCTCAGTCTCCCTCTGATGTCATTACACAAATCTGCTGCAGTCTGACAGAGCAACAGGGCTGTAGGACACAGGGGGAGAAGGAGAAGGAAAGTTGGCTCGGCTCCTCTCCTCTGATAGCAGCAGATAAGCCGGCCTTGGGGCCTCTTATCTCATCTGTGGATCCTGTGTAAATGTAAGTTTTAGTCTGGCAGATTACATCAGCACAGAGCCTGTTGGGGACAGAGGCCGGCCGCCGGGGGACCGTGATGACTCCCCTCATGCGACAAATGCATCCCCTCCACCCTTCATGGACTAACAAAGCAGGACCGGAGTGTACTGTGGGAGACGGCTCCTCTCAGCCAGTTAAAGTGAGTCCCCGAAGGAACCGGAATTAAAACTGTCAACTTCCATTTAGTCCAAAACGTTCACCCCATAGCATTTGCTTTCACTGTCAGCTGCACCCTATGTGCAGTGATAGTGACATTAGTGGACAGCATGCCTCACTTTGGATAAACGTCTGTATTACAGCTGTGTGACGGTGTGTGTCCTGACAGGAGAAGAGCCGACCAGCTGACGTGGGACAGGCCCTCTGCGGTCCAGGGGCCACGAAGCGCCATGTGACTGTGAGAGGTTCATTTTAGGATACATAAACACACCCTCCCTGTTTGGCTAAAAGTCTCTCTATCCTGTATGTACAGCACATTCCAGCCAGACAGAGAGACAGACAGGCCACATCTGGGGAGCGACCAATGGAAGGCCGTTCCCCTTCCTTCTTCTCTCCCTTCTCCCTGCTCCCTGCGTCTGTCATCCCACCCAGGGAGGGGAAGTGGTGAGGTTGGAGTGGTTGGCCAGACAGGGCCAGCTGTGTGACCACAGACCTCTGAGTGTGTGTATGTGGGAGGGAGGGAGGGATCCACAGGCCTTATTACAGACCCGACTACACACTGGGCCTCACAAACAGCTACTTCACAGCCAGCGGTAGCCACCGAGTAGCAGCAGAAACATTGCAGGATTTGTACTGTGACAGCATGAGAATGTGTGCTTGTGTGTTACTATCAATCACAAACAAGTATATCTAGTATCTAATGTTTTTAATGCATACTTAAATGTACGGCTGGTTCATTTCTACATGGAAAAATAAAAATAAACATTGCTGTTTCATAGATAAAATAAACAGATTAAGTCACTGAAATGACAGACTTACTAAGGTGATAAAGATGTTAAATGACCCTGGCAGTTTTGGGAGGAATGTGTTGTACCAGAGTCCGCTGCCAACTCATATCAGCTTAAAGTGACTGTTGCTGGACTGCACCGTCAGCCGGATCACAGGACAGAGGGTCGGAGAGTGATGATGTCACTGTTTTGCCTCGGTCCCCAGGGCAGTGATTTATGAGCTAATCTGGGTCTGTCTCTCCAGATTCCAGGTCTTTCTCTCCCTGGGGAGCTGCTAATGGTACAGTGGGATAGAGCCACCATGCAGCAGAAGTCCTCTCAGCTCACAGGCCCTGACATCCATCTCCATGATCACACACCAAAAGAAAAAAAAAGAAAAAAAGAAATGGAACAGCGTTGACTTCATTTTGCAGCACACGTAGATGTACACATACACTTACAAGCATGCACACACACTCATGCAGACCAAATGCGCACACAGAAGCAAATACAGAATGAATTAAGTATTGCATATATAACCTTGGCTATTTGCAATTTGTCATGCAGCCCAAGAAAGATAATTGAGGCAACCTCCCAGTATGCAAATAGAATGATAATCAGCCTGCGCCACTCTGCCAAACACATATGCACAGAAAAAAACAGTTACATTGTTAGCAATTTCTAATAGAGGACACCTATTGACCCATTTTCTCTTGGAAAGCAATTTGTCCCTCCAAAATAAAACTAATAGGTGGCAAGATGAATGGATTAGAGTGGGCTAGACTGGGTGCACCGTGCCACGAGGCACTAAATCACCAGATTATTAGTTTTATGAGCCAAGCCCACGAGAGAATAATTGCTAATGTTCCCAGAGTAACCAAGGGAAATAAAGGTAATGGAGCAATTTATAAATTCTGATTGGTATACATAGAGAACTTCCAGCCCATCTCCTTTGTTATTTTACTGCTCTCGATAAAATACGCCCCAAGCCACACAAACACCAAGGCCAGCTATCAAAATCAATACAATCACAGAACCGCGAGTGCTGCTTCTGCTCTTTTGTTATTTTTAGTGCAGTGCAGCCTGACTTGCAGTTATAAATCAAACTAATGTGGAAAAAAAAAGCACCAACATCAACTTCCATTTCTGAACTTCATTTAGCCTGTCTGAGAGACGTACGGATGGTGATTCACCCCCCAACACACTCTGCGTAGGTGTGTGTTATTGACAACAAAGACAAGCTCTGTCTAAAATCACACATTGCAATTTGGCTTTCAGAGATGTTAAGATTGTTGCACACTGACACAGACAGACAGACAGACAGACAGACTTAAGAGAGACAGGGGGCTGAGGCAGGCAGGTGTCCTGTTTAATCCACCCAGCTCAGATGAATAACTGTCCTTCACTCATCCTGTTTGTGTAACCACACAACTTTCCACCATACAGACCCAAATCCCTAATTTCCACCTCTTCACAGCTCTCTGATGTTTAAATTGTAAGTTGCACTAAGTCCAAACGTTGTCTGAAATGTTCTGCAGATGTAGACCCTTCTCATGTGGTTCATGAAAGCAGAGATTTATCTGGTTAGAGAGGGCTTGTTGCTCCGCGGCCACAGTCTGCCTGCCTCATACTCAAGTCGAGGTGGGTGGTCTTTAGCGTCTTCTCATCCCCGTTTCTCAGGAGGATAAACAGCACGTATCCTGCAACAATCAACTCCTGTTGTTATGTTTTAAACAAACCACCCAATTATAATTTCATTAAAATTGAAACAAGCCAGCGTGCTGTTTAAACTAGACGTGTGCAGCTATAGCTTCTAATATAATTTGATCCACCACTGTATTGAATTACACACCGAAGTCAGGGTGAGAGGAGGTAAAACAGAATACGTGTAGAAAACAATATGGCAATATGGAGGTAGGGTGTCATATCATCTCCCAGCCCTGAGCTGCTTGTCTGTTGATGCATCTGTGATAGATTTGCTCTGCTGGAGTGTTTGCAGCCGAGTAGAGCTGATGCCTTACCATATGCAGACACAGTATACACATACACACACACACACACACACACCACCAACACACTACTTGACCTTTCAACAGCAGTGATGACAGCTCACAAACTCCTCTCGTAACTGAAAATCTCCTCATATACTTTCCACCCACTTCTTGTTTTTCTGTGGTGCAACTGCATTGCTCACTTGGTGTTTTCACTTCCTTGTCTCACAGGTATGAAGTAACACTGTGAACTGTGACAGATCTATCTGCTCAGACTTGTTGGGTTAAGGTAAGTATCCTTTTTGTGTATTTAATGTTCATTCCTGAGAGGGTGATTCAGTGGAGACAATTTACCGCTGTCCTCGGGCCGATGTGTATAAATTTTTTAAATCCAGACTCCCACATATCTGCACTTTGTCATCCCATCTGTACTCCTGCAGTCCCACAGAGAGGGTGTTTTTGGGTCAGATCGTTGGTTCATCATCACCTCACATTTCCTGTTATGAAATAGCATGACACCCGACACAGTGTAAAACAGATCTTAACAAACCATGAGAGCGGAAACTACGTAGGATGGAAGTTTATCTCACAGTGTGAAGATTCAGCTCTACTGCATTTTTTTTTTTTTCAATTTTTTATGCTGACGCTAAAGCATTTTATTCTGGCTTTATAGTATCATTTAAATTGAAGCAGGTTTTAAAGCAATTCACTATCAACCTCAAATGTCAATTTAATTCCACACACAGCTTTCAAGAACCACTGACAGCAGGACGCGAGCTCAGACATGGAAATTGATTTTCCAGCGGATTGATTCCACCCTGGATCTTGAGCTGATCTACAGAGAAAGAAGCAGTAATGACACATTCTGTGATCCCACAGTTTCTATACGATGTGGTTAGGTTTTATCCAAATGCGACAAGGCCTGTAATAAATCTTGTCTTCCTTCCATCAGCCTGCCAGCAGCTGGGAGCCGTCAAGGGAAGCCACCCCAAGCAAAATGTTATTCCAGCTTGTTAGTGTTTGAAGTCACAGCAAGCTGGGCTGCAGAAGCTGCTGCCTGTGGTTTATGGCTTGTGGGGTTGCTCAAGATATGGAGTCTCACTTTCCAAGTCAGGATGTCTCACCGCCATTGAAGCCACAACTGTAGCTGTGAGATAACGCAGGCACGTTGAGAAGAAAGGACTTCAGAGCAGACATGTGGTCTTGACTCAGTGAGTGACAACACTACAGTGTGTATGTGTGCGTGTGTGCATGTGCCTCAGTTCATGTTGTTTTTCCACATCTGCCTACTGTTACAGTGCTGCAACCACTTGCTGAAACACTATTGCTTCCTCTTCTACTTTCAGATACTTGCTTTTATCCAAAAACAAGCTCTTTATGCACTTGCCAGGTTCTTGCATGACAAATATTTTTATGCTCCTTTTCATTGTGACAATAAATTAATAGGGCAGTCCTGACAAACTAGCAAAATTAATTTATTTGTCCGCAGACAAAGAAAATGAATAATGAGTATAAAAATGGATATGCAATTGTGTTTCTGTGCAACAGACGGGGAAATGTTCATACTCCACTACAAGGCCACTGAGCCACATAGCTCCTTTGATTTCTGAAATTCAATAATGTCTCGAAAATCTTGGCTCAGATCAGTGTTTCAGTGATTGGAGTGGTTGTATTTCAACCACAGTAGGTCAAAGGTTGCCAGACACCCAGTGTATCTGCTGCTCCAGTCTCTGATATTTTTTCTGTAATCTCTCATTGTGGCACTGTGGGACTAATCCCCAGATTCCCTCACAGTCACAGCGAGGACCCTCAGAGACGATCTGTAATCAAACAAGCAACTCCTGCTTTTTTTTAAACAGTTTACAACTCAAAGCACTTTTACTGCGCAGTGTGGGTGAAAATATTTTGTTAAAGTATAAAGAAAACCAATATTCAGGTGTTTTAAGCAGTTTTTAAGCAGCAATGCCACAAAAGTTCTGTATTCAAAAACATACAGAAGTATAGAATTATTATGAGCAAATAATAGCTAAGTATCAAAAGTAAATATACTCATTATGCAGTCCACTTTCAGCATATTAAATTATCATATATAATATTACTGAGGCATCAATGTGTAAACACCATTTTAATGGTTCTATCTTGTTGAGGTGGAGCTAATTTTAATTATTTTATACATTGTTTGGTTGTTAAATCTCTTTCAGTGTATCATACTGTATAAGCTGAACATGTCATTTTTATGTGGAAATATGCAAATTAACATATAGCTGTCAAATAAATGCTACGGAGTACATAGTACAATATACTGAAGAGTAAAGTTAAACAAAAAGTACCTCAAAATTGTACTCAACTACAGTACATAAGTACTTACTGTCCATTACTGTAGAAATTTGCATTTAATGGTGATAACACATTAGTGATGTCCACAATTCACCTTAATATTGTCATCAGTGCCTCTACATACGAACTAACTATTACTTTCACCATCATTTGATCTAATGATTATTTTGTTTTTGTATGTAAAATATCAAAAAATATAAATTTCCCAGAACATAAATGGCATTTTCAAATAAGTTGTTTTATCCAACCAACAGCCCAAAACACAAAGATATTTAATCACAAAGAAAAGCAGCAAAATCTCACATTCGAGAGGCTGTAACCAGAGAATGTTTGGCATTGTTGCTTAAAAAATGACGAATTGCAGATCAATTTTCTGTTGATCAACTGATCGATAGATCGTTTCAGATCTAGTTCCAATAGGTAGGAGTAAAAATCACCCATCCGCACACCCTGGGCTCGTTGGGATGAATACCCCAAAGGGAAGAGGACAAAGGCAGCTGGAAGAAAGTGTTCTCAGTGAGAATGACAGGGGAGGATGTGAAAATGTCTCCTATGTACTACTATGAATAAACCATTAGAGCTTAAGTGAAGGACATGCAGATACTAATTGGATATGCTTGGTTGATTCTATTACACTATGAAGATAAGGTTAGGCAGAAAGGTCAAGAGGGCAATGTGATGCTCCATCTGATTCAGTGATAGTTTTCTCCCAAAGCTCCCTCCATCCCTCCCTCCCTCCCCCGCCCTCACACANCACACACACACACACACACACACACACACACACACACAGACACATGACCTGGGGGTCAGCTGTCGTGGCTGCTGCTCCTGCTCGTCCTTAGGGACAGCGGGCGGACAGGCTATTGATCAGCTGGACTATTATCTGAGCTGAAGCTGTTTATCATGCTGTCTGCTCTCAGCAGGGAGCCTCCGTTTCTAATGGACCGTGGTAGGCGCTCCCCTGCACCTGTCCTTGTCACCCCTACACCTTAAGCACCATCGATCCCCACGTCACCTGTCCTTGCCCCCTGGTGTACCACTCCCTGGGGGAGGGTGGCTCCTCCTGCACTGTCAGCACTGAAATATGTTTCTCATTTGTGTCGCCCTGCTGATGAGTCTCTCCTCTGTCCTTTTAGAAATCACCGTCACCATGGTAAATGCAGTTTGGAAACAATGATGAGCATATCATCATACTCTGACCTCTGACATTATCATGCTCATCATGCTCAAGTAAGCCAGCATGAGGGAATCATAATTCTCCTCATGTTACTCATCATGTTAAAGGGCGACTCCAATAATTTAGTATGTCACGTTGATAAAGTTGGAGGGCTGTGAAAGACAGATTAAAAAAATGGTCAGAATTTAAGTAGCAGAGGCCGAGATATTCTTACTTTTCCCCCTAGTATGGGTCAAAAACACTAGATCCTACATTTCCCAAAATGCAACTTTACAGCGTCTTTCATTGGCCCTTTCTGCTTGGTAAACAATGTCTTTCGAACTCCACACTTCCAGTTTGAAACACAGACTTTCTGTTATAAATTTATCTCCAAGCCCAAGCAGAGATAAGCCTGATGACATCACTGTGACATCATCAGGGTTATTTTCTCACAGTTGAAATTATTCCACTGTTTTAACAGGCTGAGTAGGACTATCCGTGGAGTGCCCCTTTAAATTTACCCAAATTCTGTCGAATGTAGAGACTAGTTTTCAGTAAGCTTGTAATCTCACATTTGCCGTGATGACAAATATCAGCTTTTCCAGCAAGCTGTATCTTTCTGAGCATATTTTCCGTTGATGGCGAAGTGACCTACTATATGTGCTCACTTGATGGGATAAAACCGTGTCCAGTCACACACTTTGAGGCAGTGGTCAATATCAGTCCTGTGTACAGCAGAGCTGTTACACTGGCCTATTAAAAAAGAGGCAGTAAATGTCACACACCAGGAGCCGGGGCCATAAACAAGCCAGTGGACAGTGGTTATTCAGAGGTCACGCAGAGTGCTCAGTCGTCTGTGGCGGCCGGCCGGGGGAAACAAAGTGATGAGGATTTAATGATATCCAGCTTTGTGGCTATTGATAGCAGAGTCAATGGGCTGCACTGTGGGTGTCTCTCTGATACACAGCAGATTAGCAGCTCTGTGCCAGATGAAAACGTCAGAGATCAATAGGACACAGGGGAGAATCAATAATCGTCCCACTACTCTGTGGCTTTCATTTGGTGGATTGCTCTGGTCCTTTATGGCCTGCCATGCTGTCAGCGTGCCATTAACTGCATTCATAAAACATGCATCAGAGATCTGTCACGGGCATCATATGTTAATGCCTGCTGCTAATGAATATGAATGCTCTGTTCATAAGCCAAGTCTCTCTCTCATTACATTGCTTTACACCTCGCTGAGCCCGGAGAGCTCGCCTTGGATGAAATGTAAATCACTGCTTTATTGGAGTAAAATGCATGACTATCATACTAAAACGCCATGCAGATGAGAACAAAATATACTCACTTTGCAGTAGATCGAACGCTTTGAAGCCAATAGTCTTGTAAAAGTGTGAGAAATGAGTGGGCTAATTGCAGCATCGTCACCGAGCCTGGGATGAGGAAATAACAGAGTATTCAGTCATGTCCTAAAAACTATAATCAGCATTACCTGGCTTGTCGCGCCTCATTATAGTCCAGAAATCTTAGATTAATTAGCATTATTGTGCACAGTGAGTGAGAGAATTGGACAGTAATTACATTAACCTTCTGGACCACACCTTGTCTTTTTACAAGACGTGTCTGAGCAATAAAAGATTGCCACTGCATAGATGATTACTCTTATCCTTGACAGTGTCTGCCTTCCAAATTGATCCAATTAGCCATTCAGGGCTAATTTAATTACTTGGGGGCTGCTATAGCCTCTCTATCTTTCTGTCCTTGCCACCAGGATAATCATAACTCTGAGCACTGGAACAGATTATCTTTAGCACATGCATGAAGAAAGCAAATTTAATCTGATATGGGAAAACACGTATTAACAAGTCCCTCTCACAGCAACTGGATGCAAGTAAAAACACCTCTCTTTGTCTTGATTCCTTGTGTATTAATGCACTCTATAGCAAGCTTATTCTTCAGCGCTGACAGACCTGTGGAGGAGAAGCTAGTGAGTCTAGCTTTGTCACAGTTATCCGTCTCAGAAGTCTCTCACTTGGTAAACTTCTCTGGAATATCAATCACTTAAAAAAAGAAGAGTTTCATTTTAGACACTAATGAAGGTGAGAGCTAGTTCGTATGAAAGAACATATCCATATGATTAGTATGCATGGAGCAGGCTCGTGGTTGATATTAGGTGAAAGCGTCTTCATGCACACAGAGTAATCTCATCTGCTTCATTTTGAGCACAGCAGTGGGACGCCGGGCACGTACCAATCTTCTCTGCTCCGGGGACAATACGGGTTTGAGAAATGAGAGGTGGAAGCCACTGCGTTGCCAGCCACATCCATAATTGGCAAACCGAACAAGATGAGAATGAACTCTGGGCTTGGCTCGTCTTTGTTGTAATTAAGATGAAATTCACCAATCATTTAAACTCACAAATGGAGGTTTGACAGGAGGCCAAGAGCCCATTGAAATACCATTGGCTTGCAGTTTAGGCATTTATCTGTTTCTGCAGAACGGAGGAGCCAGTATTCAAGTTTCTTCAATCAGGACTGGGATTCCAGTAAACCTTTGAGTAAAGGTCAGACAGTAATATATCAGAGAAAGCAGAAAACATGTACACTATAATTGAATCTGAAATTAGATGCAGTAGAAGATATCACAACTTAACCCAGTTTGTGCAGTTGCAAACTTATGTAAGATTAGAACTTGTGTTCCTGCACTGTACATGTGAAAGAGAAGCTAATTTACAGGCTATACCTTGTATCAACTGTTGAAGAGTTTGCACAATGTGTGGAAAAGACAGCATAAAGATCTACAGGAAACAAATCTGTTGAATATCCTGGAAAATGTGTCTTTCAGTTTATATTTCTGTTGTATCTCCTCATCTCTCTGTGGGTTCGATTCATAAGCATGACATGTTAGATTCAGGCCAAGTTTTGGAGCTAATGAGTTGAAACACATCCAGAGACTTGGTGTTCACAACAGCCAGTGGGAGCCACATTAAAAGGCTGTGTGTTCGCAGCTCTGCTCATCCTACGGGGGCTTTCTTCAATGCCTGCGTGTGAGTCTCACTTGGTCATGAGCGGAGCGTATAAACAGAGCTTTAATCAGGGAATTGTTTGGGGAGAGTTCTTTTAATCTGTGATTATAACACCAGATCAATGAGGATTCCTGCTCTGAGCCGTGTCGGTGATAAAAAAGGAGGATTTACATCAAATATTCATAGCCAGCTTTCCCAGAGGATTCACCACCACAGACAACCACTGACTTTTATTCTATACAGAGCAGATGGAAAACAAAACCACCGAGCGAATTCTCTGTAAAGACCGAGCTGCTCCAAATTGGGTCTTATGTAAGGAAAGTTGCAAACTGCAGTAATTATCTACAAAGTGCTGCTTTATGATATGAGAAAACAGAACTTTAAACAGAAAAAAAAGCTTTCTTGCCATCCTCCCCCTCCAACCAGCACTTGGATGGCGAGCCAACAACATGTTCGACATGGTTACACAACAGTATTATACAGTCAATGAAAGCAGTCTCCTGAGACAAACTCAGCCTTGTCATCAGATGGTGTTTGGTCTTCGCTTCATGATTCCCTCTTAAGAACTGAGGCATAATTTAAGAGTGGACACAGTCTTTTAAGTGCAACAGCACAATGAATAATAAATGATCACTGTATTACCAAAGTGAAACAGTGAAAAAGTTTTAGGGATTAGAGCGGTAGCGGTCTCCCGCTGGTCTTTCAAGTGCTATCAGCAAATTGCAGAAACGTTTTAGGCTAAAAATGGAAGTGTTTTTAGTGATTTAGCTTTATTACATACAAAATTATGCAATAACGAGAAGAACACCTGTTTCATTTATTGGTTATATTCACTAATTTCTTCACTATTTACTATTGATTAATGCATTAAACTGCACCTGTTTTCTGAATGGTGGCCTTTACTGAAGACAGCACAGTGTCGCTTTACTTTGCTGACAAATCAGAGCCTTGACGTAACGTGGCCATTTATAACAACACAGAGCTTAGAGAACCAACACGAGCTCATAGCAATGCGAGCAAGTTTAATCTTTTTTAATGTTTGATGGTATTTGCTTGAAAGCGAAAGCAACAAGTACATAATTATCTGTCTAATTAAGCTGCCAAAACACAAGCACAGTGCTGGAGCACCTCTGAAACAGTGAGTGCACCATTCATTAGCATGTGCTATAAGCTTATTAATCATCTAACAGCCAATTAGCACACTGTTACCATTTGCAGTGGGTGTGTAAATAAATTCCTGGGTTAATTTCTTCCTCTGATAATAAAGGGAACATTATGAAAATTAGCTCTGTGACTATGTAAATGATCTATGTCGTTAATTGCATAGCAGCGATAGATGTTTGCCATGAACCGGGCTGGTGATGCAACAAATATTTCCCGGGCTGTTAGAGAAATTAATCGGGTAGCTGCTGATTCCCTGGAGGAATCCACAAGCTACAATAATGACATTTACCCAGCCCTCTGGCACACTGATAATGACAATGTCGCCGCTTGGCAGCAGGCCAGTGGGAGGTGAGGGCGATGGTGTGGGGCTGGCAATCATCTCTGAGAAAGACAGCACGGACACACACACAAATACACACACACACACAAATACATGCACACACACAAATATACGCACACACACTGGCAGAAAAACAGTGGGCTTTAAGGACTAAATCAGCTCTTGTATCACCCACTGGTAATTAATAATAATTGCTTTCTAATAAGGGCCATGCCATTAGCAAATTACCTCTCTACTGAAATGCAACCGCAGCAGAACATGCTGTTATTGGAAATGGAATCTAATGCGATTCACTTGACCAAAATAAAAAAAACACACACACACAGGCACACACATACACACACTGAATTCATTGAAAACAACTGATGACCACTCACTGCTAATGGAATTAGATGCATAATGCATTATGGCTGTCAAAATAATGTCATCACTTCCACAGACATCGAGCTGAATCATTGTGCAGGTCTGACAGGAGAACTGAGGGGGGATTTCACTGTTGGCGTTCTATTGACAAGCCAGAGAAGTGAGAGATGTTTGGATGTTGGAAAAACAAAAAGCAAGGTGGGGCTCTGTTTCCTTTTGCTTGAACTCCACCGCCCCGCCATGTTCTGGCCTTGTGATAAATGCTTCAAGCTGGTCTTAATCATGCGTGTGACAGAGGAGGAAATGGAGGCCAGTGCAGACAGACAGGATGAATGGAGCATTTACTTCAGGTGGCATCCATAAAACAGCCGTCCATGCAATACTTCCCTCGAACTGCTGACAATGTCTGGCTACTGACTGTGCAGCTCAGACACTTTAGCAAATACACTCTGCAGGGCCAACTGGATAAAGATTCACTAATGCCAACAAAATGCAGAGTATGAATGGACCTGCCCTAAGAACAGGACTAGTTAACTGTCTGATCTGCATTGTTTGCATGACTATTCACAGTCGAGCTTGTTGTTATACTGTGCTTTCATGATTATCAAATGATGAGGCATAATAGTATGAAAGGACTACATTTAGCTGGCTGGACCACAACTATTTTGTCATGTTATGTAAGTGAATGTTCTGAGTTAGTGTTTATTTATCGGCTGCTTAGCCTTGAATTCTCAGTGCAGCCAATTCCTCCCTCCTTCTGCTGCCCAATCAATTAACACATGGGTAATACCAGGCCTATTAGAAGCAGCCAAAACCTTCCCAGCCCTGTCATCTGCTGTTGGAACAATTGCTTAATATAACACCAGACTCAAAGGAGCACTTACCGGGGCCCAATCTTCTGGAATCAATAACAACAGGCAGGCTATATTGTTTCAAACAAGGAAACAGTGGGGGATGAGAGGGAGAGAGGAGAGAGATGGGAGGTGGGTCAATACAAGCGCTTGGGTTTAAGAGACGCTGGCTCAGCCATAAAAAAAAAACACGAGCCCTAAAGTGCTGCTGTTCTCTGACATGGATATAAGCACCACTTCCTGGGCAGAGGGTCTGTGTGTTGTGAGGTCTGAGAAAGGACGCGGCCTATCACCTGGCCTCTCCACAACTATGAGAAAAGTCATGAGGTTTAACCTCTGAGCTGCAACACAACAGCTAAAGGGCAGCAGCCGCTGTGCGGCCATCTACAGCTTTTGTCACCGGCACTGTGGGACGCCGTCAGGGAGTGGCAGTATCCGTGGCATTTAGGGTCAGGGTAGATTTCATTTTCTTGATGATAATTCTTCAGGAGCTGTCCATCAAAGTTGATGAAAATTCAAATTGTGCTGCGAGCAGATGATTAGAAAGGCATTTGCCATCCACATAACACAAATGTCACAGCCTCGCTAGCATTACAATGACAGGGCAGAGCCACCCAGCCGAGCTAATGGAGAGCATTTTTCTAGTAAGTGAAGCTGTCGCCTCTCTGGGGCCTGTCAATGTCAGAGCCGCATGGATCGCATCATTTCCTGTGCCAGCAAGGCGAGCTGGCTGGGGACACCACGAGGTATTGATCTGTCTGTGATCACATGAGCAGTTTGGGCTTCAGGAAAACTTCATCCTGAAGTGCTTAGCTTTAAGGACAGGATCCAATATCTTTGCACAGTGCAGGAGAGGACTGAAGGAAGGAGGGAGAGGGATACAGTGTCAGTGATTTTTACTACAGGCCTGAAACAGAAGAGCAGACAGAAATCGAAGGCATGCTGTCTATCATCAGCACTGGAGGCCTGCCCCTGAGTGGCCCAGTGGAAACACTTGTGTGAGACCTCATCACCACAGTCCAATAACCAATCCTTACAGTTTTCTGCCACCAAATCAGTTTGGTTCGATTAGTTAAGTGCAGGAATGGCGCCTAATGCCAAAATTTATCGGAGCATTTTCAAAAAGGAGCATCAAAGAGGGAGCAGATCACTGATAAATAAAAACCAACTGAGGAGTGAGACACCACATTCCTGAAATTCTGGGTCTCCTGTTTTCAAGGAGAGAGAATGCTTTCTGAATGTACGCTCATGCTATTACAAAATGATCAGTGTGGCTGAATGGCTTCAACAAATTGTGAATGTTTGTGAAAAGTGAAGAAAAAAAAACGACAGGCTTTCCGATGATTGAAATTTGAATAATTGTCTATTTTGGGAGCAGAAAAGGTGGTTTTGACTAACAAGCAACGGGTGAATGATCACACCTGCATCTTTGGATGAAGAACACCGAACCTCGACGGACGGAAAAAGGATCAAGTGAGTGAGAGAGTGAGGAAACAGGTGAAGAGGAGGTGTGAACTATAGCGTTCTCCCAGGAGGAGTGTTATCATTTCTGCCTCTCATCTCACTTCTCTTTGATGTATTCATATGAAAGTATCACCAACGCAGATGCAGAATCTCCAAATCAAGGTTTAAATGTCTGAAAACTGATTGTGATGTATTAGGGAACTTATTATTTTAGATCACTTTATTGTTATCATGCTGTCAATAAATAAATATACAACAAGAAATCTGTTTTCCTATAAAAATTTACAGAAAATAAAGAAGAATAGGAAAGATTTAGAGGGTGAATAGAGAAAAAAAAATATGATTCCTACCAAATTGAGTTTGACATGAGCTTAAATGCAACAATATCTAATGTGTTTTTATGCATGGCACCACGGGAAAACAAAATAAGCCTGTAAATCTTTGCAAAGAAACACTTAAATTATGAATCCTAGTGAATATTTACTGTAAACATATTGGTGTAGAAGCAGATGTGAATGCAGACAGACAGACAGACAGAGGGAGCCGTCTGCTGCTGTATGGCTGCTATCAAACAGCACACCATGACTTCTTCCAGCTTACAGCACGCTACCTGCATACGTCCCCCCAGTTGCCATGGTAATAGAGGCTGGCGTAAGTAGTGACGGGCCAACCACAGACATCAGAGCGGCTCTTAAGCAGAAACATCAGACGGCTGCTGGCGGAGGTGATTTATTAAGCCCGTGTTCAAAGTCCATCTGAACCATAACAAGCCTATAAGCATGCAACGGATCGAATACATTAAACTGGTTGAGAAGGCCCTCTCCCTCTTCATTATAGTGTTCATATTACATTCCACCATGCATGAAAGGCTGAATGAAAGGACAAACAATAATCTGAATAAAAGATACTGGAGTGTGCTGAAAATCAAGCTCACAATCTTATTTGGAGCATATCATGTTTATGCACAGAGTGAGCCATAATTTGCTGCTAAATAATTGACTTCCCCCATGTTAAGATCTCAGGAGACCCTTTCAGTTTATTCATTGAATGGCCTTTGCAGCATGCGCAGCATATTAGCCTTTCAGAAATGTCTTGTCAGGCCTGCCACCAGGCTGTATGTAGAGACTCTTCTCCTCCACGCCTTTCCCTGAATAATAACCTTCAACTAACCTTTAAACCACAGTGAATAATTTCAATCCTATTTTCATATCAATGGCTGAGTCAAGCCAGGCAATTATCTTTTATCCGCTATACTTTGCTGTCACTGGAGAGAATAATAAAGTTTTCCCTTGTGAAGAGCTGGAGAAGGGAGAAAAGAGAGGGAGCCAAAAAAGCGGAGCAAGATGCTGGAGATGCTATCTAAAGACATGAATGCGGCGATGAATTATTCAGTAATGACTACAAGATCTGTCATAAAAAAAAGAGCTCTGCTAACATCTGCACTGTGTTCTGAGGGGGCTGAGCAGAGCAGGGCATTGACGCCAGAACGCCTCTGAAGATAAACATGACAAATTGGCAGATCATCTGTTCAATTAGGATAGCAGAGCAGGTGTGCCGGTAAGGCGCCTGTGCCACGGGATGACACAGTTACCAAGCCAAACCAGAGGCATGATGGGAAATACCTTGTTTGTGTGACAGTGATTTAGAGCGATGCACCAGAAGGATACCCCAAGAAAAAAAAATAGGATATTCCCCTTGGTACTCATTAAAATTCGACTGCAGACGGCACCCTGCCCCTCTCCCCCTCTGTTTCATTGCTTCATCCTTCTGCTTTTGGCTCCTCAACTGCCTGACTGGACCTTCCAGGATCATTTCTTATTAATCCATAAAACATACCGCGCTGGTGATTGGATTGAAGGGAGCACTGGAGCAGCAAAACATGAGATATGGAAAAATATCACACATTTCAGCGAGCAGGCAGGCAGGCAGGCAGGCAGGTTTNAAAAAAGCAAGGGAACCTTTGAAGCGAGGGAATGTTCCCTGCATTCGTGAAGCAGGCGCTGCACAGACGGCCATGTTGGTGGAGAACAACTGGGGCAGGTGCAATGTTTCTCCCTCACATCTGAGAGCCCTCATTTCCACTCTACCCCATACGGCTTATTGGTGCAGCATGTATTTAGAGTGCTCCCTTTTCCCAGCCCTGACACAAATGAGATGAGTGTGGTACAGTCTCTTAATCCCCAGTGCCTTGTAAAGCCTTTGAAAGGAATACTTACTGCGGCATAAACTATCGTTCACAGTCTTAAAGCAAGCACATGAGGCTCTGTGCTGTGAGGGAAAGACAACTTCCTGCGTGCAGCATCCACCGGCTGTAGCATCATCAGATTTAGGTGAAGAGGAAAAGTGTATAACAGGATATCACAGGATCTTATTGAACCTTAATGACCTGCTGAAACCCTGCTGAGGGACTAATGGATTCAGCACTCTGTTGTGACTGCCCTGTGTGCCCGTTATAACCACGGCCCACTTACTCACAGCTCTCTGTGGCTGAGCGGCCAGCCAGCCAGCCGCATCACCTCTCAGCCATCTCTCAGTGGTATCACACATGATCTCACTACACGCACAACAGCAGCACTCCCTGCTCTCTACACACTGCCTTACAGCCACAACGCACGTGGAGCAGCATGAAGACGTCTGTGAAAAGTGGCAAAAAAGTGAAGGCTCATTAAACATGAAAGAAAAAAAAACTCATTTAGGTGGATAACTTAATATGCAGTCCTCGAATTTACAACGGCAAACACATCCGCTATGAAGACAATACATTAAAACACTTTGAAAAATCACATTGGGAAAAGTCATCATCATTAAAGCGTACTCAGGCTAAGTATCTTAGATGAATTATGCTCCCCGCATCAAAAGACAGCAGGAATAACATTGAGAGTGTGTCCTTTTCTCTTCTATTCTCTGGCAGCACCCTGCTGGGAAACTTGAAATTACCCTCTGTCTGGCTATTCTCCACTAATAATAATGATAAAGTTTTTTCTCCCTAATTATGCAAAGAACTCTCAATTAGCATAACTCGTCCTCTGTGTCAGTACAAACAGTAGAACACCCCGCGGGCCCATGATGGTTTCATTCTCAGCCTGTTGTGTTTTTTTTTTGTTTTTTTTATTTTTTTCCCCCTGACTTCCTCTAGTGAATTAATGAAGATGTATGTTAATAAAGATAGCTGTGGTGGTTGTGGTGGTGGTGTTGGTGCAGGTGTGAAGGAGCCGCTGTAGGAGGTGATGCTGTGTTTAGTATGCTGCCCTCTGCAGGCCCCCCACAGGGGCTGCAGCGCTGGGAAAGCCAGGCCTGAAGCCTCAGTGGAGAGGCAGTGACACACTCCCTCTCACACAGCCTGCAGCAAAGATTAAAGATGTATGTTTAGGGCAGATCAAATAGAATGCAGAATCCACAGGCCTACTGAGAGAAAACAACACATTAAAAAAGATTTTAAATAAAACCATACGTATTGCACGCTCCAGGCTTTGTCTGAGCCTGGAGTCGTGGTGGCTGATAACGTCCATCAAGCACGCTATCATCAAAAGAAACAGGCATCTGGAAAACCAAAGCTACTGGTTGAAATTTGTGCATTTTAAGGACAATGCCGTCCTGAGGGGAAACCATGAAAGAAGCTGCGAACAAATGACGGCTGGTGTAGGATCCTCCTCATGTAAATGAGTGTATAATGGGAGCGCGTTGCCACTAGGAGATGGCAATCAGTCCATACAGTCGCAGATAAGTGGTGCCTGGGACTCAAAGGTGTCATTATAGTTTTTAAAAAATGCACAGAAGTTTGAGAGGAAAATAAGACATTAAAAGCGGAGGAACACAGGCGGGGAAGTGTGTACTATGTACTACTTAGTGCTGATGAAAGTGCCTGAAGTCCTTAAGGGTTTGGCAGTAAACACTACAAACAGACAATCCCCAGAGAGAGGCCTATCACCTCCCTCCTCTTCCTCCTCCTCCACCTCCCTGTGTCTCCGAGGAAGTGCTCTTTGAGGGGGAACACCATTAAGACCACACCGAGGGTGAAGACACAGCATTTCTAAAAAAAAAACAGATGCCAGTAACCCTCGAATAGATCCACCGGTTCTGCTGACTTGTGCTCTATCAAGTATCCTCAACACTGGAAAAAGTCACAGCTGAAGGTGCGAAGTGGACACCCAGCCACCACATGACACAGCGATATCCAATCAGTGAACAACGTTTTGACACATCAGCAGCACTCCAGAGGGCCTGTGTCGACTCAAGTGTCCACATTCCTGCTCAGTGGGCGCTCGGCCCGGCGAGGAACACACACACACACACAAACTGACACAGGCATGTACAATGTGCAGGGTGGAGCAGTGTTTCCTGTGAGAAGTGGAGATGAAAGGTCACATTATGGTGTCAGATTAGACATGGCTTTGAGTACGGCCCTCTCTGAGCTTGGTCAGACACATTAGAGGGACATGTTTTCCCATCGCCTCATTTGAGGTGCGCTTGTGAGCCTCGTGAAATCCTCTCCCCTCCTTACATCCCACTTCCACCGCCTCAGGCACTCACAGAGAAAGAGAGGCGAGAGTGAGAAAGAGAAAGAGAGAAAGAGTGTGTCTCTCTGTGTGTGTGTGTGTGTGTGTGTGTGTGTGTGTGTGTGTGTGAAAGAGAGAGAGGATTTCACGAATGCCTTCATCATTTAAACGGCTGTGCTGTCGCTGGAGCGCAGCATGAATAATTCAGTGAGACTGCTCCTTCTTCAAACAGACAAATAGAACAGGATTACGCCTCCACAAAGCAAACGGTAAACACCACAATCAAAACAACAGAATTAATTAGGTAATTAGGGAGACAAAATAAATGTGAAATAATGATAAACTCTTCTGAGACCACAGCTGCAACTCTGTTACAGTATGCAAATATGCAGATTCAAGAGTTCAGAATACATTACGGGCTCAGAGGATTGTTTGGAATGAATGGCATTGGCAACAATTTTTGAAATGATGAGATTCAACACATAATCCACATCCAAGCACACTGCTGAGGAGGAATTTCAAAAGTGTATTTGCAAGACAGCCTTGCACAAATCTATATGAAGCCAATCAATCAGTGGTGATGAATATTCAAAGCCTTTTCCAGGAGATCATCAGCAGAGAATGTATTGCTTACTTAATGTTTATATTGCTTAAAAACTCTGGGCCAATGGACTCATACTCTTATTAATGCTTGTATTTGAAAGTTGAAAGAGATTATAAATCTTGTCTGGCAAGAATATATTTGTATATAAACACTGACACCGTTGAGTAGGAAAAAAAAAAACAGATGGAGGCTTACATAATTGAAGAATGAACAGCAATCCAGCTCAAGGATTTGTAGTTCATTTGCAGTCTAGAGTTAAGGCATTTATCTCCTTCTCATTCCAGCTGGAGTATTTCACTGCTCTATAGCCGATTAAAAGTGTAAGCAAAGAGAATCCTTCTCATCTCTGAGAAATCCAACCATGTGAAGAACAAGTGACAAAAGCGCGCGGAGTAGCAGGCCTACAGAGAATTTTGTTTGCCTTGTGATCTGGAAAGGTCAGGGCTAAACCCTCTGCTAGCAGCAATTAATGTCTTCGACTCATGGTGCAGGAAGTACAGTGATCATCAGCCGACATCCTCGGCTTTCATCGCATGACAGAGCCCGGCACGGGGGGAGCTTAGGTGAATATGAGCTATCCATTTCAAGCAATATTTAAATCACATTTCCAATTTGCAGCCCTTGAACAGCAGTTTAGAGCGGGATGAGGAGGTTGAGGCATAATGACAGCTTCTCCGGGGTTTATTGAAAGTGATGAATGCTCAGAAGAGGGGATTGCTCAGTGTGAATTCATGAATCTGAGAGAGAGATTATTTAAGCAGAGATCAATTTGAAAGTCCTACAGCTCAACATTGATGCAATGTTTCAAGGGCACAAAAAATACTGATCACGACCAAGTGAAAAAAAAAAAGAAAAGATCCCTTTAACAGCCTGAAAAGCCTTTTGCCGCTGGAACAAATTAGCTCTCTAAATCTGATAATGCTTCCATCCAAACCAGTTTCATCAGCGATACCAGGGCAAGGGGGACACTACATGACACACTAGAGTGGAGAGACACTGTGCAGATACTGTGCAGCCTAATCTACCCACTGTATATGCGGCAGTAGCATGTAATGATGGATGACTAAGAGGATGAAAAACAAGCCTGGATGTCCACCAAAGCAGCAGGGGTCACAAAAATAAGGAACAATCAGTGGCCGTTATGCCTTCGAGTGAGTACAAATTTACAGCCCAACTGCCTGTAAACTGCTGGGACTAACTATATTAGCCATCACTGAATACAAACCCCTGAAGACAGCATTAAAAGCTCTGCAAGACAGACTGCAATACAGTGTAGCTATCAAAGGACCACAGAAACAGATCCCCTGTGTCAGAGGAAAGAAAAGAAAATACATCACTAATAAATGAACATGAGATACAAAGAAAAAAGGAAAATCTGGGACAAAAAGAATGAGGCGCACATATTTCGTGTGAATCCGGGAGTCAAATGGAATAGCGAATGAGGAGCTGCTGCTGCTGCTGTCCTGCAGGGGCAGGGCGGCTGTTTTTCTACAGCAGCACATCCCCATCTCTGCCAGCACTCATTTACTGATCTCATTAATATCCCTACTCTGAGGAGGAGAGAGACAGCAGCCGTGAAACAGCCTCCCCCATCTCCTCCTCCACCTCCTCCCTCCATCCTCTATGTGCCTGTTCCACTGGGTCCCCCTCCCTCTCCTCTCATCTCCGCCTCTCTGTAGTTCAGTAATTGGGCTCAGCTCATTGTTATTCAAAACCCTGTAGAACCAATTAGCTGCAGACCTCCTGACCCTGGGTTGCTATGTAATGGTGCAAGCTAAAGACTCTAAGTGAGGAAGCCAAGAGCAAAGGTTTTAAATTCCTTTAGTTCCTGATTAATAATCCTGTCAGGGCGATCAGAGACATTAAAGAGAGACTCTGGTTCGGCTCCTGCTTTTATGGCTTCTCCCTCATTTCTAGGCTGTCCATTAAAGCTTAATGATGCCGGGGGTCGCTCTCTCTCCTCTGTCTTGTCAGATAAATGTACAGTTAACAGGATGATGAGGAATCCTGATCCTCCAGCAATCTGGGACAAAGCAGGCCCGCGACCCCACTGGGAAGAAGTGGGGCAGCACAGGAAGATGAACGGACAGCAGAGGCAGTGGTGGCATGGATGGTGGACCGAGATGCCCGGCCGCCCTGGAGGATAGAGATGAAAGAGACGGGGTGGATAAAACCTGGGGTGGAAGGCAGAGATGAGAAGGATGCAGATAACACCTCATGCAACATTGATGAGGAGACCGAAGGTAAAGGAAGAGTAGTGGTAAAGGCTGCACAGACAGCCTGGTGCTACAAGTGATTTGTTTAGCACGGATACAAGAGTGCAGATGTTACAGTGCAACCTTAGATTGCCTCTGAGGAAATAATAACTAATCAGCTACGCAGGAAGATGTTTGTTTACACCTGTTTATGTAAGCTGGTATTATAGGAGCATATGTCCATAAATTGATTAATTTTGCATAACAGATCAACATGTCACATGCTGAGGCCACATTTAAATACTAAGCAGCTCTCCAAAGCATAAAAGGGTTATAATCAGTATTTTTTTATATTAACAATGGATCACATACTTGTTTGTGAAAAGGGGTCGCTTGAAGTGATGAACCCACAGAGAATTATCACCCAGCTCAGCTCTAGGGGGCTGTATGGCCTCTTTCAGCTTTTTGTTTTGGTTTTACAGGCCACGACTTTACCGTTTTAGCCTCACTGTTCTCATCAGCTAGCCAAAAAGCTATTAAAACCCACTGTGTGCTACCTGCCCAGCACCACACTGCAGACAGACAAAGTTAGCAACCAGCTTGTGAACATTTAGCAGCTACAGAGCCAGATATTTCCCTCAGGAGTTGGTGGAGACCAAAAACAGAGATAAAAGAGAGTAAATACTGGACTACTGGACCAAATGAATGCTAATGTTGCTTTGTGTCTGCTGGATATGTAAAAAAGCAAATGTTTGCTAATTTACAACTAAAAAGGTGATAACAAATTAGTGTTGTGTTCACAACTTGTTTCTGGTGCCCCGAAGTGGCGAAGAATATCTGTTGTTGCAGGTTTAAAGGACTTGTTCAACATTTTGGGAATTACGCTCTTTTGCTTTCTTCCAGAGTTAGAAAATCTCATATCTGTCCATCAAATATGAAGCTACGGCCCACAGTCAGTTAGCTTAGCTTAGCTTAGCATAAAAACAGGAAGTTAGCCTGTCTCTGTCCAAAGGTAAAAAAAAACTCTAACAACCCTAACAAAACCTTTAAAGCTCAATAGGCAGATTTTTTTTAACCTTTGCACAGAGCCAGGCTAGCTGTTTCCACCTGTTTCTAGTCTTTATGCTAAGCTAGGCTAACTGACTGCTGGCTGTGGCTTAATAATTCACAGACAGATATGAAAGTGGTAGCAATCTTCTCATCTAATTACCAGCAAGATAGTGAATAAGTATATTTTACCCAGCTGTCAAACTATTCCTTTACACTGCTGAACTATCTTTATCTGTAATTTAGCTCAAGTCAAATCTGTTCGTAACCTCAAATGTATCTATTACAAGCTTGTTGGCCGTCTTTCTAGCTGTTAGTTTTTAGTTTTATAGAGCGCATAATTGCATCAAATCGTCACAAGGCCCAGAACCACCATTTCCAAAATCGGTCCATATAAGGCCAAGGACTTGTCTTGTTTGTGAATCGTCTCCGCAGGCGATTAGAATTTTTGAACCAAGAGGACGCCGAGCTCACACCTGTTTTCTGAAACCTGTTTGGAAAAGTTGTGGTGTTTGCATTCCTAGTGCTGAAGTGCTTATTTGGTTCAGTTCTCCAGGCTTGGCCGAGAGTTGTGGGAGGATTCACATGCGATGCTGTAAACACTGGCTGCTTCAAGCCCTCTGACACTGATGCATCGCCTCCCAGGCTGCTATAAATCCTTTTACAACAAACTCCATAAAGCTCTTTGGTGCCTAAATATTTATGGTTGCCTGAGTTTCCCTTGAGGGTTGTTTTCTGTCAAAGTACCAACAGCACTAAGTCATGTGGAGCGACTCCAGACATCTTATCTAGGAGCCAGAGTAAAGGGCCTGGTGGTCTGGCCATCTCCACCAGAAGAAGAACACACAGGGAGGAAAGGCCACTAATGAGTCCTTCTCCCCCCATCACTTCTCCTCACCGGCCTGCTCTGTTAGTGGATTCAATTGACCCAGCAAACAAACATACTGCTGCGTGACCTCTGCTGACCAGACAGACAAACAAACAAACTTTTCCGTGTCAAAACTACCAAGCCCACCTCTGTCAGGGACCACAAGGCAGTCAATGTAGGACAAACATGCTGGAAATATCAATGGACAGGAGAGAATAACGGACATGACAGGCCGTAACCCGACCTGGCTGCTGGATGACTCATGGATCAGGAGGTCAAGTGGTGTTATCATTGCAGTGCACACCACTGGTGTGTGGATACGAGACGGAGTTGGATAGTAAATACAGGTGTGCTGATGGCGAATCTCATAGGTGGATGCCTTCCTGAAACGTGTCATTTTGCCCATCGCAGTGGTGCCGTCAGCTGCTAAACAAGGTGGCTCCTTGAAACAAGTGTCTCTAAAAAAGCAGCAGCAGGCCTGATGAGTCCTCAAGCATCCTCCCAGTGCTGTGATTACTGACGTTTACCCTCTTTAATATGTGTAATTCCCATTTTCTCTGATTCATGAGTAAGAGCCCTCAGGGGGACCACACTAAGTGGCAGTCTGCCAAAGCTCTCCTGTAGGAAAGGCTCTAAGTCACTTCTCCCTCAGCAGTCAGATACAGCGTGACAGTTACAGGTTGTCTCACTTTACCTTTATTATTGTTATTTGCATCGTGGAGCACTGATGATAGCTTGATTATACAAAACCTAATGTTATGTGCTTCACATGCAGGTGTTACACAATTATGACAACATACCTATAAAAAAAGGAACAGGAAAATAGTTTCACAAACATTGGCTATACACGTATCGCAAATTGCTACTGATTGCACGCCAGAGCTTAGCGCAGCCAGCGTGACTGACCACAGAGGACACTAGGACAGGTATTTTCCTAATCCATTTTCCAATACGCTTATATATAGAGACTGTAGGTCATAAACACATGTGCAGACTAATGCAATAAACGACAGCATCCCTGCACAAATATTACATTTGTGAGGCTTGAAATGCTTAATATGTTGCTGAGACTGTATCAGAGCAGAACAGCACAAAACTGTTTTTTTTGGGGTGAAAATTAAAAAAAAAAAAAAAAGAAGAAAAACCATGCCATTTCTCGTCTGGGCTCAATTACCCAGATATTGACTCTGTGGTAATTTTCGAGGCTGCAGTTTCTGTTTTTACTATAATAGACAGCATTATATTGTTGATATATTAATAGTGTTCATGTTATTTTGTCTACACCCCTCCTGTATTTTAACTTTTGATGACATTCAGCTATAACCTGACCTGTTTTCCAAGTCTCACACAGTAGCGTAGTGTCGGGTTGGCTGCAGACAAGCAAAGACAAACAGCCTGTTGTCAAAATAACAGAAATTCAGAGACGAGTCAATATAATATTGGATTTCTCCCACTTCCTGGCAGGAGGTACTCTTCATCTTCACCAGCAGAGAGGATGTGAGAGGTAGTGGTTTCATTTAATGTCTAGTTAGTGTATTCTTTTCATCTCTGGGTTACAGAGTGTGCTACAGGCCAAACACAGAAGGCCCACTGTTGGAGAACAGCTACATGATGACAGACCCACCAAGAATGTTGCCCTGACCGCCATATGTAATACAGCACCCGAGTTCCCTTATTAAGGAGTGAAATAATTTCCACCAAAGTGGTTGGTGGTGCTGACAGCTCAGATTAATGCTCTCTGTAAAACAGCCAGAATAACAACTGCTCCTGCACGCATCGTGAAAACCAGTACGTTTGGCTGAGGGAAGCCTGCCAGCTCTACAAATTCATGCATATTTGGGTCTGTGAACATCTGCCAGCGCAAATAATTTATGCTGTTCTCCCAGTTAAGGGGCAATGAATCCCCTCTGAAAAGTTTTCTCCAACTTCTACAGTAAGCCTGCGCGTCCGCCCCCCTCCCTCCTCTCCCTGGTGTGAAGTGGTGCAGACACACGCTCCAACCACAGACCAAGCTGAATGAGGAGGATCCCGAGGCGTGTGGGAAAGTCCCAGGCACCACTTCAGTCGACCAAGAGCCAACTGTTTCCTGTCCTTCCTCAGGCCTCGGGGTTATAGTGCGCTGTCAAGGCCATATCCATAACATCCTCCGTGCTGCAGCATGAATGGAGCCTTGCCTTGGGTGGGATCTCCACAGCAGCCCCAGACACAGAGCAGATATCTGCATGCACGCCTCGCTGTTGGGGCCCTGTAGACATGTTTCTCCACTGGAGCGGTGAATATCTTATGAGCATCGTGGATGTGGATCAAAACATTTGAGCTCGCTGACACTACAGCACTTCCAAAAGCTCTGTTGTTGTGTTCCAACACAATGGTATCAGGTGATTAAACATCCAAGGGGAGTCGTATTGATATTCAAAACGCCACCACCAACAGATGGCATATTAATCATTAATTGATTCTCTGCCATTTCTGTTTGATCTACAGCACAAAATTCTGGGCTAATTTAGCTCCACTATGTGCTGCTCGGTGATGATAGCTAGACTATTTATGAGCATAGAGGGAACCTATCATTTTCCTGTAAAATTATAATAATACACTGCTCTCTGCTCCTGTAGTCAACACACCCCGCCGTATGAAGCCAGCTCATACTCCATTAGATCAGCTTGCAAATTAAATAACAACCGTCAAAATATTTTTGTCATTATACACCTGACAACTAATTATAATGTATAAAAAGTACCTGGAAGTAAAAAGAAAGTAGTAATTTAATAAATTAACACTTTGCCCTTTGACTCACACGGTGGAAACATGTGGGAGGAAAGCCTTGAAAAACCTCAGATTAACTATGCCAGATGTGTGTGTGTGTGTATGTGTATCAGTGTGTATCAGGAGAGGCAAAAAGCTGTCAAGAAACTCTCCTCCCCTCCTCATTATTCCTCTCGTCTTCACCCTCTCCTCCCAGTCCAAACTGCTCTCCTCTTCTCCTCCAGCAGACTGGCAGGAGGTCAGCATCAGGCCAATCTCTGGCAGCCCCAGAAGGGAGCTGCTGTCAACAAGCAACATGGATAGTCTGAACACTGAGGGCAACGCTGTGGCACGCTGAGGTCAGGAGGAATCACTCAACCAAGAACTGACCAACAGCACAGTTGGAGGAGATGTAACTGTCATGGTTCAGGCCTCCTAATGAGATATCACCATTACAGTCCTACAAATCTTAAGTATGCTGCTGCCTGTCCTGTTGAGAAATTCATTTAGAGAAAGCACGTTTTCATAAAGCTGCTATCGTACTGTGTACGTTGTTCTATTTTTTACTTTTAATTCTAGTTTTTAAAGTTGAATCCATAGTGTGTCAACAAACAGTATTTTGTTACCTTGTTGGCAATGCAACTACAAGTGCATCATATACACAGTTTATTTGGCACACCTAGCCTAAATGAATGCAGTCTAATACGACAGTCCTTCAATAAATAATACCTTCATGAAGGTTATGATGTTCTGTTTTGGTGAAACTGCTTTAGAGAGATGTGATTCAACTTTAAGGACATTTTAAAGGCTTTTTTGTATTATGTTGTATCGAGGTATTTCTAATATTTAGTCTGACCTCGGTATAAACGGGATGAATATTAAACTGAACGTTACAGTTTCCATGTAGGTCGGATTTATTGCAGGGCTGTTGTATTAGACTGAATTAAGGTTAAACTAGGTGTCCCTAATAAACTGGTAACTGAGTAGCTTCTCTGCTCTCAGCTCAGCTGCTTATTTCTCAGCTAAGTCTGCCCTCTGCAGGTTAAAACGTGACAACTGCGTGTCTTGGTTTTGAACGTGTTACTGAAACAGATACATTTTTTTGCATTTTAGAGAGAAAAAAAAGGCGTACTCAACCGAAAGGAAAGCTGAGGTGCGTGGAACAACAGTCAGAGGCCTCTTATTCCAGTCCATGTTACTGAACTTAGAAACAGAAAAAAAACGTGGGTTTTACCAAAAGCAACACCTGTTTACATAAAAACTGTCAAAACTTCTGGTCAAAGCTCATGATCAAACTGGTTAGAGATTCTCCACTGGAATATCCCTCTGTGTCCCACTGCTTGGTGACGTGTCTGTATTAAAAATTCCTCCTCCAACTTTTCCTATTAATCTCACTAACCACAGCTAAGAAGACAACATCACACAACTGGAAACACAGAACATGATGTAATGATGTATGAATTACTAGTTAAACCCGATGACAGATCATTCAAATTTTGAGAAATTTACACCATCACCATACACCATAAAAGACAATATCCAGTCCTCTGAAAAAAAGGAAAAAAATGGTCCCCCTTCTTAAACTACATCCAGATCTGATTATTTTTCTGCTTCTTTGCCTTTTGCCACTTTTACCACCCCACCAATAAAATATAGTACCACATCCACACAGTAAAACCTATTTGTTAGCAGTCCTGCTAGTTATTACAACATGTAGTGTTGTGTTTGATCTTGTCCGTTTCTGTCTCCTTATGTTTTATTTGTACTATTTTTTTTCTTTCTATTGCATTAAATGACGCCACCTGTATCATAAATAATGTAATATTATATTTAGATGTTATGTTGTTTTTTAAATTATGAATTAAAAAAAAAAGAAACAGAGAAACGAAATTTAAAAAAGCCTCCTGATAAATGTGTGTGCGTGCATGACGCTTCCTGAGAGAGTTTTCTTTTTTTAAACCACCAGGCTGCAAAATCCCGTGAAGGGGATCCATCTCTCTGGAGAGGTGTCAAAGGTTAAATGACACCTCTGCCCTGCATTTATTTTGAGAAGGGGGGTTTTTCAGAAATGGCTTATCTGAAATCTAAATTAACATAGAGACAAATCTACAGCGCAGAGGTGCAATCATACCCAGACACTCAGGCGTGGATCAAAGCTGTGAGGAGACACGGGGGAATAGCAGATGAAAGAGGAACACATTAAGCTGTTTACTAAGGTGACATGAAAAGGTGTTTTAGCTCAGTATTCAGCTTAATGAGGGAGCGAGATGGAGGGTTATCTTATTAGATATTCAGAGCTGTTCACAGCCTTTTACATCCCTGCTCCAGATCAAAAGAAAACTCAATTTTCTGGCATGGTGATGTCTGATAATAGTGAGGTCCCTGTAGATTAAATTTACATTTCACTATTTCATTGACAGACTTGCCTGCACTCGGGCACTCGGTAGCTGAGGTGAGATCTCAACACTTTCACACTTAGTGGTGTTTACTGTGAGTCTAAGTTCCCAACCAGGGGGTCAGGGCCCCCCCCCAAGGAGTCATAAGATAAATGAGTGGGGTCTCTAAATGATTAACAGAAGAGGAAAGCAGAAAAAATAGATATTTCTGCTACACAAACCTTCCTTCCTTTAATCTTTCTGTTTTTTAGCCATTTTAGCGGTGTGGCTCTTCATGGCAATGTTGGTAAGTCAGTCCAGACTGAAATATCTCAACAGCTGTTTGATGGATTACCAGGAAATTTTGTACAGACATTTATGGTCTCTGGAGATCGAATCCTACTGACTCTGGTGATCCTCTGACTTTTCCTCTAGCGTCACCATGAGGCTGAACTTTGTGTTTTTCAGTGAAATGTCTCAAAAATATCGAATGGATTTCCATGAAACTTACAAACATTCATGTTCCCTTCAAGATAAATTGTAATAAATTTGGTGATTCCCTGACTCTTCAACTAATTTTGATTTGCTCAAAACTTTAGTTTATGACCGCTTACTAATGACATTCCCATCAGCCTCAGCTGCACCTTTTATTTAGTGTTGCACCACTCTAAGAGATGAATTTGATTGGAAACAGAAAACCCGTGGACTTCCCTACACTAAACAAATACCAAATCAGTTTTATTAATAATCGACTAACCCTTAATTCTCACAAAAGACAGTGTAAAGACTGCTTTACTGATTAATTCCTTTGTCAGATCATAAAACTCAATAAAACAAACAAATATAATGCCTGAAAGAGATGGAATGATCTCATACAGTTCAGGCCAGATCTCCTCAATCACACTCTGATCAGAACAAAGTGACCAAACTCAGGGGCAGTGGTGGAAGAAGTACTCAGATCATCTACTTAAATAAAAGTAGTAATACCACAGTGTAGAAATACTCTGTTAAAAGTACAAGTCCCAACATTCCTCTTAAGTCTCATCTTCTTGAATTTGACTCCCAGTGATGAAGCATTTAAAACAAAGAGTGTGGTCTTCCCTGTATTTAATACTGTCAAATGATTTTTATGAATGAACTCACTATATATTAAGGAGGTTACTGATTCTCACAAAAGGTTGTGTTACTCATTCATTTCTTTGCCAGGACCCAATTAGACAAGCAAGCCTCTCCTCAATCATACCCTGATCAGAGTAAAACGACCTGTCCTTAAGTACAGTACATGCATAAATGTACTTAGTTACTTTCCACCACTGCTCTGCTGTTTCAGCTGAGAGAAGGTCTACATCAAACACACGATAAATCCGAAGTGTAAATTGAGAAAAAGGCATCAACATGCTCTGAAGCCTCCACAATTTCTTAGTCTCCCACTGAGATCCTGTGCACAAAACCACTACTACGCCGCACTGCAAACAGATGGATCAAACAGTCCTTCCCCTTTATTTGGACTGCTCTCTGTTATTGGAAAGAATTTCACTAAGAATTACCAAATCTGGCCGCCTTTCAGGAAAACAAATGGACACAGATGTAGTTTTCCATTTTACAGGCTGTTTATGTCTTGCAAATTCCTTCTCCAGAAGAGCGGGGTATGTTCTTTCATGTTTTAATGGCTCAGAGTGACCGCAGCCCTTTGTGGCAAATGCACTTTTCCAATACTAATGACATACAGTCACACAAGGCTCTGGCAGCAGCGTGCTACTGAGGCTGCGTGCCCACTGTGTAATTAGTCTACCACTAACTCCTAGTCTGGGGAAACATTCACAACCACATTAAACACTGACGGTTTTTCACCTCAGAGAGCCTGAAGCAGATGGATACGCTCTGGAGGAATCATATCGAGCACAAATGGCTTTCATCAGTCAGTTAAACTGATAACATTTGTTGTCTACTGGGAGGGGGGATGGTTCTCAGGGTTCCCTGCAGGAGTTTGTCTTGAGCTTATGGTCTGAAAGACGCTGGAGGACAGAGAAGTATTGGATGACAATCTTTTTTATTGGACTGTCTCTTAAAATTCTCTGGGAAAAAAAAAAATCAAAGGAGCCAACAGTGTCGGTGACAACACAGAAGAATCCCCAGCACCTCACAGAGATACCACTGTGGGCTACACTGAAAACCACAGCACTCAAATCTGTAACTCAGAGACGAAGACTGTGGCATTATGCTTGTTCTGTGCAATCCTGTCATCTGGTGGCTCTCACACAACACTACACCAAACTAAACATTCTTTTCAGTAGTGGAAGAAGTATTGAGATCTTTTTTAAAAGTTTTGTAATTGATATTTTTATAATATCAATGACATCGCTCATAGAGTGAAACCTACAGGGATCTATCACTCGAATCTGCAGCTCCCCTCGGCCTTACAGAGCTTTATAGAAAGTTTCAGCTCATTTTTTAGCTGTCTGGCTGCAACTTTACAGTTTTTTTTTTCACTCTTACTGCTCTCATAGTATTGTTTTCAGCTGCAGCAGGCAGCTTTTTTCACTGAAAAAGGTCTAAAAACCAACCGTACACTACCTGCTCAGCACCAAACAGCAGACTGACACAGTTAGCGACTAGCTGGTGAACATAGTGGAGCACTTAGCAGCTACTGTAAAGAGCCAGATATTTCCTTTAGGAGTTGGTGGAGACCAAAGACCGAGCTAAAAGAAAGTCAATATTGGACTTATATTCCCCAGGTGACCAGAAACACGACCCCAAATGAATGATAATGTTGCTCGTAACTGCTGGATGTGGAAATAAGCAACTGATTGCTAATAAGTTTGTCATATCGACTTAAAAAAGTGATGTCAGTGTTGTGTTGACAACTTTTTCCCACCCAAGTGGCCAAAAAAACAACAATGACAAAAACAAACGAACAAAAAATCAGTTGTTGCAGGTTTAAAGGAAAAGTTTGGGAAATATGCTTGTTTGTGTTATTTGAGGGTCCAGACCCGTTACCTGGCAACTAGTGGAGACTCCAGGCAGATGCTGCGATTTGTCGTTTAGACACTCCGGTTTCTTACTGAACAATCAAATAAGATAGAATGTGTTAATTAGTGAGCATTAAGAGATGCTGGTAGTCAGATTTTGTTACCTCTGGACAGAGTCAGGCTAGTCAATTCCCTCCGTTTCCAGTCTTTGTGCTAAGCTAAGCTAGCTGGCTGCTGGCTAGAGATTCAAATTTAACAGACAGACAACTTTTCCTTTGAGTAAAAGTGACAATACTACACTATAAAACTACAGAATTTATCATTTTACTTAAGTAGTACAAAAGTAGCAAGCAAAATGCACTTGAATTCTCAGAAGAAGAAGTACTCTTTCGGCAGCAAAACGGCCCATGGCAGTGATATATTATATAATTGTATTATTACTGAGAAGTTACTGTGCAAGAAACATTTTGGTGTTGTAGCTATTTGGTGGAACTGGATTTATAGCTATTTTGTACTGTTGGTAGTTTAATCCGCAAAGCATCAAATTTTAAACTAATCACATCTTTTATGTATGTAAAATCTGTAAAGTAACGTAAAAGTAATGTAAAAAGTACTATATTTTACTCTGAAATTTAGTGAAGTAGAAGTATAAAGTAGTATAAAATGGAAAAACTCAAGTAAAGTATCTTAAAATTGAACTTAAGTACAGTACTTGAGTGAATGTACTTTCCACCACAGATTTTTTTACACTAGCACATAAAAGAGCAAAAGCTTATTTGCTCTAATATATAAAACAGAACCACACATAGATGTTAAAATATTCTGTTAAACCCTGCCTATGATCATCCCCAAAGGGCAATGAACTCGGGACATTTCTGATCCCTGATCCAAGCGGTTCCTGGAGACCTGTCTGAAGAACATGACACATGTGAAAGAAAACCTGCTGAAACCATCACTCAGACTTGAACCAGCCTCATTAGCCGTAGCTGTATCATGCATATGTCTCTCTCATCTATGGGGTAGTGACAGCACTGAGGCTCCATGTCACCAGGGTCACATGAAAGCCGTCACACCAGAGGAGGACCTCTCGGTGACCCTGCCTCTAACGCAGAGTGTAAAGTGTTAATCGCAGCAGTAAATGGAGCCAAGAAAGGAGCAGGCACTGAGGTGTCTCCCTGAACGGATCTGCAGAAGAGTCCTGTGTGCGTGTCAGTCTTTCTGATGGGCTGTTAAAAGCCATCAGGACGCTGTGATCTGAGAGCACACTCCAGTGAAAACGCATATGGTCCCGGTTAAGGCTGGGGGAAATTGGATTAAAGAAATTCCTCTTGAAACTGTCCGAATTGTTCTTGCCATAACAACTGCGAGCAGCTGACATCGATGAAACCGCAAATCAGTCTGAAACTAATATTTAGCTTCTCTTTTTCATGTCAAGTAAATCACAACAGTGGAAAAGAAGCCAGCTGGAGGGGATTCTGTTGAACACATTGTAGTACAGAGAGGTGAGAGGAGGAAAGGGCTCTGGCCTGGTTTCAATAGCCTATTACATTTCTTTCCTCAACAAACTACCCCGACTGCACCACATGCTTTCCATCACTGGGATGTTATTCCACCTCTGGCAGCAGGAGACTCTGGTGTGGTGAATACACACCACCAGAGCAGGAAAATCATCTCAGCCAATATAAGAGGAGAAAGCTCACAGGTGTCTCTTGTGTATGTAGGCCCAGAGCTTCATCACATTCACCACTTTGCTTGAAATGATTTTTTAAGTGGAGTAATAAAAGCTTTGAGGCAGAACTACAGCTACAGCCCAAGAATGTTTCTTTTAAGTGTTTAAATTAAGACCACATGTCCAGTTCAAGTCATAAGTTATATGTCTTTTTTTTTTTAAAAAACCCCAAAAAGATGGAATCTTGGCTGCAGTCAATAAACCACAATTAGCTGAAATAAAGCAGGCTGCAGTCCGTGTGTGGATGCTCCTCCAGCATCTCAGATTAACCAAACAAACCCTACATGAGGGGTGACACGAGCACACAATTTGAAACTAATCAAGTACCAGCAGAGCAATGACAGAGTGGGTGAACAGGCCGACAGCAGTGTAGTAAAAAGAAAGCTGTTCAACTAAAACAACTATTAAAACAGTGATTTGAAATGATATGTTAATGCTTAAAGCCTCAATCCACCTACACAGCTGTTTTCACTTCAGTTGCCTGATTAAACCTCTTCTTACACTGTTTCCCGCAGCATTTTACAGTGGAGGAGCCTCGCCTCGCGCCTCCATGAACATCAGGGGCCTGTTTCACAAAGACAGACTTTCACTGTGGCTAAGTCGAGCTAATAGTCGGACTTCAGACAGACTATCTTATGTGGAACTAATTTAGTATGAATTCTGGGCAAATTAAAAAAAAATTTCAAACTAAACAACATGCAAGCAACTGCGTCATATCCTGCTCTGTTTACGTTTGCCTTATTACAGAAGGCCATTTCTACCAATGTGATGGGGAAAAAAGACCCTGTAACGTCATTGTAATATGAAACTTTCTATAAATGACTTAGTATCTCAAAATAATGAGACCTTCTCAAAATAATCAGTTAGTATCTCAAAACAATGAGAAATCTTCTCAAAATAATGAGTTAGGGTCTCAGAATAATGAGAAGCTGACATAAGTCAATATTTTGAGATACTAACTCACTATTTTGATAAAGTTTCTCATTATTTCGAGATAAGTAAGTCATTATTTTGAGATACTAAGTCATTATTTCAAGATAAGTAACTCATTATTTTGACAAAGTCTCTCATTATAATGACTTACAGGATGTTTCTTTTTCATCACATTGGCAGAAATGGGTTTCCATACCTTCTTGAAGAATTCAACAGTTATAAGGACATTTTACTGTGAAAATACAGCAAAGAGTGTAACAATACAAAAAACTTCCAGTAGCATAAAATCTCACTGCAGTGCAGACCTGTAACAGAGCTGAGATGTCGTGGCTTCTTGATGTGGCACAGCATTCTTAGCACACTACAAATTATCAGCCATGGAAATATGGGTCTTTGTTCTGGTAGGGAGGCTAACTTTTTAGGCTTAAAATAAGTCAGTCTTTATTTTTGTGAAACCGTCTAACTTGCATTAGACTAATCTAAGAACAAAATTAAGACCAGCAAACCACCATAGACCAGCCTAAAATATCTTTGTGATAACAGCCCAGAAGAAATAACATTTTCAAGAAATATATGAAAAAAACGCAGCAAAAGCCATGTATTTAATGAGTAAGATGTTCATTCAGCCATGTATTTAATCAGTCAAGATGTTCATTCTTGACTTTTAACTGGAAACAGTATACAAAATAATTTAAGCTTAAATCCACAGACAGGTTTGTTTTCCTCGCTCAGGCATCTTCATGTGTCACTAACAGCCATTTCTGTGCTCTTGTGGCCAGTTTATTTTTAGTTTTCCACTTCTTTCAGTTTGACATTTTGACCTGGCTGCTTTAATTATCAGCTGTTAAGGAACAGAGACTGGTGAAAATCTTAGGGTAAGGGATAGAAAGGAGACAAAAATGTAATTTTATTCATTTAGTAATTATTTATTCACGTATATTTACCCATTACTGTCCAATTATGATTATGTTTTAACCATTTAATGGGCATTTCTTAAATTCTGCATTTTGAGATCTTGTCATTTATCCAATTTTCAAAAAGGTTTAAAGACATAATAGAATAACTGATTAACTTTTAATGGTTGATCCAATCCTTAGGTTTTAAATATCTAATGAGAATGTATTGAAATATTGCATTTTAACTTTTCATGTTCAATTTAGAATTAATTCAAAAGCAAGCATGCTATACGAAGTAAACATTTAGTTAATAGTTCAAATTGACATAAAGTTCCTCTTTGAGTGATTTGAAATTACCACTGCATATTTGCAGCCTTAATTACTGTGTACGCAGTTTCGGAGTGAAAATTTAAATAATTTACTGTTGATGAACTTAAGTCTCTCAACTTATTAACCAAACACAGCTCCTTGCGGCGAATTGTACTAAATCTACTCTAAATCCTGGTGCATTTTTTATTCAGGACAACCTACTACCATCAGTAACAACAGTAACCATTTCATTCCCCTGTAGATGAAGAGAGGGACAATTAAATTCTGCCTTGAACTAACCATCTTAAATTAGCTTCAAAATGAAGACGGACCGACAACTTGAGAATGAAAGACTTTTTATTAGAAAATGATGACAGCCTACAAGACAAATTTAGCCAGCATCTGAACCAAAACGGGAAACAAAAATATAATCATGATGAAATTCCTTTTCAAAAGATCTTGGTAAACACCGGACAAAACAAGTATCGTAGAAACTAAAAAGTGGTACTCAAAAACATACCAATACAGGAAGAGCGTACTCTGCAGCTTTCCACATGAAAGAAAATGAATTTGTCCAGGGATTAGTGTGACATCTTGCTCTGATTCTTCCTTAATAAATCGACAGATCTCGCACAATCCGTTCTCCGAAGGCTTTTTGTGAAATCACATCCTTTCGACAGGTAAGAATGTCGTCTCCAAACTTCAACGCACAAAGGCTTCAGATCCTCAAATGAAAAAAACCTTAAACTGCCTTGCGGTGGTACTCTGGAGGGGCAACTTCATAGTCACTTGCATTGAAGAGCGATGCAGAGTTCTTTACAAGATACCTGGAATGGAGCAATGCGTTACTTTTTATTTCGAAGCACATCGAGTCTATGTCTGTCGTACGAAACGTGCAATATAAATAAACTTGACTTTGACTTTACATATTTCTGCTGCACATGAATCAATGCGTTCCTATTAACAGTTTTGTGAATACTCACTTGAGGAAGTCTTGTAGATAACTGAGCAGCAGTGCAAGGCTCTTCTCATCCAGGGGAGTGTACGCCAACATGGCTCCAATTCTCACTTTGAGAACCAAACAAAGACGGAATTTTACACACCACTCAACCTCTAACCCTCCTCTTCATTTATAATAACCATTTCTACTTCAATATTTCCACTTTACTGATCCCCACAAGGAGGTAATTAAAATGATTCACAGAACAAAGGTCATGGTGGTAGATACAGATGAATACTGATCTGTACAAAGGGTAGTTGAAAAAAACAGGCTCCACTCTTATCTCTAATATCTGTGTGTAGTTTCAGCTGATGTGGCTTAAGAGTATTTTGCTTTTTGATGTGCAAGGAGATAATATGATAGCAGCAGTTGATGGCTTGAATTGTACACCAGTTTTTCTCTAGGAAGCCAGAATGAATTTCCAAATATTATCTGATTTTTAAAAAAGGTTTTTCAAGTCAGAACTCAGAAACATGAGTGAAAAGACAGATATTTGCCCTGTGTCTAAAAGGCAGAAGTCTGTTTGCAGATTTGGTGTTTTATGCTAACAACATGGCAGCTACGGTTCATGGTTAAGTAAATGTTTTTAAAAGCTTAGACACAAACATATTCAAACTTTCTTTTGTAGATGAGGAGCTACATTTTTGGGTGCATTTCTTCTTCTTACTATAGCCTGACCTATTTTTGAACCCGATACCAATATTAATATTTTAGATTTTTAAAATCTGATAATGATATAGAGAGCCGAAGCGAAACCGGAACTTCCGGGTCCTGTTCCACAAGTAAGACAACGCTGACATTTGCAACTACGCTAATAACTAAAAATTCAGCCTTGAAACAGAGCCATTCTCAACAGTGCGTTGTGTGGCTCACTTCATATGTCTTCATAAGGACAGTAGTTTTTTTGATAAACGATCCAATATCATCGTTTATTTAACACTCTGTTTTTTAGCAGACTTGAATGAACACCATTTCCTATAAGCCCTAGACCTCTGCAGGCTAAATGTTACAGCTCGACAAAAGACGCGAGTCCTTGGGTGAGTCGAGGGGCTGCTGTTTTTAAGGTCTGTTGTTGCTTATGTTTTATTGTTTCTTTGGTCTTATTTTTTAACTATTTTACTCTTGTGAAGCACTTTGTGACCTTGCTCTGTGAAAGGTGCCATACTCAATAAACTTTACTTACTTACTTCATACTAACCTGCAATCTTTTCATCAATTTTGTGCAGCTTTCACTGTACAAAACAAAATTAGATACCTAATTTAGCTAATTCTACCTTATGACTTGGATTACTTCACGTCCATTTCCTTCTGTTCTCTTGGCAGCTACAGATGTTTTAAGCCACACTGCATTAAAGCTGCTCTTCTCTATAATAAATACTACAGCAGAGTAATGTTATGCAGGTGTTTTTACCAAAGAGTCTGAGTAGGTGAGGAGCGCCGTAGATCTGAGACATAGATGTATCTGGGTGGTTGGCCAGGATGTCTGCGTACTGTGGCCTCTCAAATTTGTAGAGAAGTTGCGTCCCCAGCATGACGTTGAAATATTCCCGGACGCCAGCAACCACCTCGTTCACAGCAAACTCCCTGAGCAGTGCAGGGAAAAACAAGTTATATCTCTACGACACATAAAGCTTTGAAATGGATAAATAGGCAAGTGTGATCTACCACAGCTTAGTAAGTGTGAAAAAAACACATCACAGAGAAAATGACAAGTAACAATGTGTTTACTTGCTGTCAGAGTTTCCTCTCGATTTCTTGTAGTTTGCATAATCTTCGAGGACTGCATCAACGTTCTTTTTGGCAGGTAGGTGGAAAAGCTGAAGACACAAAACAAAAAGAAACATGCATAAATACATTTGGAAGTGTTATAGTGTACATACATGTGACAATATCAGTGAATAAAATGCTGTGGAAAAGGTTCAACTTAAATTTTTAAGTCACTGGTTACTAACCTGTTTTTGCCGTGTAATCAGGTCCCAGTCATCCACAAGCCATGGTTTCAGCTCCTCAGGGATTTTTACTTTAACCTCCACTCGATTTATAAAGGTCTCCTCCTGAACAGATTTAAGAAATAAGAAATGAGAGGAAGCTTCTTAGCATAATGTTGACAGAGTTAATGTAATTCAAACCTCAGAAACATTTCATAAATCTGAGTGTTTCCACTGTACAGCTACAACTACAGAGAATTAAAACTTCTTACTCAGTTACTTTCAGTGCAGCTCAGTATTATTTGACGTTAAATGGCAAATTAAAGAAACCATCAACCAGAAAAATCATCACTAACAGCAAATTGATGAACTTACACTTTCAACTGTTGGGTCGACACGTGCCCTCTTCTTTCGTGGAGGGTGGGTTGGGTCTCCTCCTGAACTAGTCCCTTCTCCTGCACCAGGAGCTGCACGGACAGAAACACGCTCAACTGTTAATTCATAAACATGAATAAATGGCAAAGTTGTTGTGACATCCTACTGTGACTCTAATTATGCTTGTATTGTCTTGATAATTCACAGCTTCTATTGTCATCATGATGGAAACATACAAAAACCTGCTGAATTACATTTTGGAGGGTTTCAGTTCATGCATTTATGTCGATTATGTAATTACACAACATGGTGTACTTACTCTTTTGTTTGTTCTTTTTGGTTTTCCTATAAAAGAAAAAAAATTGCAGGTGTTAAAAAGACATTAACGGGTACAACAGCTCTAAAATAGTTTGGCAGGAGAGAGCGCAGAAGGCAACAGGTGGAATAACTAATGACTTGCACTCACACATCGTTTTTCTGCGGTGGAGCAGGTATCTTCTTATTCGGCGCAGCACCCCTCATTCTTCCTTCTACATAATGGTCTCTGAATTAAGAAAACAAAACAAGTTCATCTACTTAAGAATACATCATTTAGTCAGTCAGTCTGTTTTCAGGACGCAGACTGCAGTGGGTTTATTAGGCTGCATATGTTTTTGTTTCGGTCGTGCCGTCAATGCATCTAGACATAATGCACTGTTCCGTGTGCCAGTGTGTTGTAAAACATTAGGTCTTCTCCTCTTAATATTAAAATATTATATATCATGCTCTACTAGAATTAGATGATGACCGTATTTTGTCTTAATTTGCTCTCCCTATGGACCTTGGTCATAAAAAAACTCATTATAGTGGCATTTGTAAACGCTGAAGTGAGTAAAAACTAACATTAAAAAAGAGAGAATGGACTTACTGATTGGCCCTCTGAAGCTCTTTCTGTTTCTGCAGATTGCTGTCCACATACTTAAGCACTCTGCTTTCAGGAACCCATTCGTCCCAGCTGGAAGATAAAACACCAAGAAAGAAATCAAGAACTTGGGGATTCTTTACTGTACAAATCTGAAAAACTGGCTTTATCTGAACCAAAAACTTACTTCTTGTTCCACCCACTGTAATGAATAAAGTATTTGATTTGTTTGTCCTTGATGTTTATCTTAACACACTGCAAAGAGAGACATAATTCATTGTCAAAAATGTTTACATCAGAGAGACAGAAGAGGATCACATGATCAGAGAAACGGGCTAACTAAGGCAGCCTACCTTAGCTTCGTAGAGCAATGGCCCATGAAAACACAGCACTCTTTCACCTGAACAGAGTGTTGGTCAATTAAAATCAGCATGAGTGAGCAGTCCAAGTACAACAGAATGAAATTTGAAAGGCGGCTAAACTACTTGCACACACACACGCGCTGAAGGTTCATGACGAGGCTTCTGATAGACTGAACAATTAATACACCTTTAATTTAAATTCTTGAACGTCTCGTACATCAACAGCTAACACTGATCTCTTTATGATGGCCGAGAACAACAATTACATCAAAGTTTATAAGTAAGTTTTAGTCACACATGTGGGGACTTACAGTCACATTACATGAACTTAAATCAGACCAGAGTCATGGGTTTAATTTAGTAGCAAATATGAATTTAAGTATGAAGGGTAGGGCCTAAAACTTTACAATTATTTTCATTATCAATTCATCTGTTGAACATTTTACTTAATTTTTCATTTAGCCTTAAACACAGAGATATTCTATTTACAATTATGTAAAACAGAGAAAAGCAGCAAACCCTCAGAAAGAAACGAACTTGATACTGATAGAGATAGTTAATTTTCTGTCAAATTAGGGCCGCATCTAACGATTATTTTTGATATTAATTAATCTGACAATTATTTTCTTGATGAATCAATTAATCATTTGGCCTATAAAACATTAGGAAACCGTGAAAAATGCCCATCACGATATGTGATGACCTCATCAAATGTCTTGGTTTGTCTCACCAAATCCCAAAAATATTAAATTTATTACAATGCAAGATCAAGAAAAGTGGCAAATATTCACATTTGAGAACCTGGAACAATCAAATTTGTGGAATTTTTGCTGGAAAAATAACTTAAACGATTAGTCGATTATCAAAATAGTTGCCGATTAGTTTTCTGTCGATCAACTAATTGGTTAATCGACTAATCGCTGCAGCTCTTTGTCAAATTATCAATACATTATTAATTAATTGACAAATAATTCCTGCCCTAATAAAGAGAATTACTTGATGACTTGGGTTTGAGACCTTGCAGTACATTGAATTAAGTTAATTTACATAGATTTCAATTGAGACAGTTGTAATTATTAAAAATTAACTTGGTACTGACTTTAAATGTTTTCACTGTTTATTGCTTTTCACTTCCACAGTTATTCACTTCACTGGCTCTAGGAACATGCTTGTTTCAAACAATGAATGAACTCAACGATTAACCAATAAATATATGATAAATATTACAATCAATTCCTGAAATATTGTACCCATAGTTTACTTTTTCACTTGAGAAAAGTTGACTGGTCACACCAACAAAAACCGTACTTTCAATACACACTGCACTTAGTGTACCTCAGAGAGAGCTGCAGAGGATGCTCATATAATAAATATATATAATAATATATATATAATAAGACAGCAGCAGTTCGCCACACAGCAGGCCAGCTAGGACTCGGCTAACACTTCACTGAATAGAGAGGTGGGCGGTGAAATCAATAAGAAGCTAACACTGCATGAATGAAGCTAATGCTTTAGTTAGCTCATTTAGCAACACAACACCGCTGAATTCAAACCATGGGCTCTGCCGGTGTGCTACTGCTAACGTTACGCTATGTTGTAAAGAAAAACAGCTTAATATGAAACTAAGGTGGCGAATAAAAGTGATCAATATGTTTTGTGCCACAACAATGAATGCTAACAACGCTAGCTGTTCGACGGCGGCACTGCTGTTTCGGTCATAAAGCTAGCTAACATTTTGGACCTTTCCGACGGCTCCTGCACCGACCGGCGCCACAAATCTACCAGAAATGAAGACAGACAACTTGTTACCTTCTTGAAATTTAGGTTTCGGGTCCTGTTTCGGCGCCATTCACGGATTAAACTAACAAAATATGGGGAAAATCGCTAGCTCCCATTCCAGTCTGAAACGGCGCCGCTCTCTAAAAACGTCATAATCAACGCGATGACGCGTTAATGCCGCGACTAAAGATGCGCCTCAACGTAAAAGCGAAGCTCCAGGTGGAAGAAGTACTCAGATCTCCAAAAGGTAGAAATACTCTGTTACAAGTAAAAGTCCTGCATTCAAATGTTGCTTAAGTAAAAGTACAAAAGTATTAGCATCAAAATATACTTAAAGTACAAAAAGTAAAAGTACTCTTTATGCAGAATGGCCAATTTCAGAATCATATTATATTATTGGATATTAATTATTGATGCATTAATGTGTTCATCACTTTAATGTTGCAGCTGGTAAAGGTGGAGCTAATTTTAATTACTTTATGTCCTGCTGGGTAGCTTAACCTACAATAATACTTCCTAATTTGATAGTTGATATATATTATTAATATAATCTATATAATTTAATAATCTAAATCTGAAAAGTAACTATAGTAACTAAAGTTGACAGACAAATGTAATGGAGTAAAAAGTATAGTAAAGTAAATATTTCCCTCTGAAATGTAGTTGAGTAGAAGTAGGAAGTAGCAGAAAAGGGAAATAAGTAAAGTACCTCAAAATTGTACTTATAAGCTTCCCTCTGAAATTGTATTGTGCATACTGGTTTGACTCACTGACACACCTAAATGAAACTTAGCTACCATTAACGCTTTTGTGTTCAAAAGCGTTTACAGTGTTCAATTATGATAAATTAATAAATTTGTACATTCAAAAACGGCACTATGAACTGATTAATTAAATTCACATCTGAGGGAATAATAAACTCAATGATAATAATAAAAAGATCATTAAATTTGCCAATTAATGATTCTACGGTATTTCCTTATTCTGTCTATAATATTAATTGAATAATTTTAAAATGGAACCACAAAATTAATTTTATTCCACTGATGTGTTCTCACATACAGAGCAGCAGTGTGTTTTTATTTATCTCGGCGGTGGCACACTGCTTACACATCTTTAAAGGTGTGTCATTAACTTAAAGTGGTCTATGAATGTTAAAGCAGGGCACATATTAACTGTGAGATGACTCATGATAGGCAGACACATAAGTAAATGAAATACCAAAATGTCAAATTTAAAAGGCTTTTTTTTAGATTCCTTTACAAAATTCAATTATTACTCATATTCTAAAGACAAAATAAGGAAATAGGATTATTAACTGGCAGATTAATAATATATTATTATTCTGTATCTGTAACAACCTCGTCACTCTCATGAAGTACAGGCCCAGTGGAAAAAACAGTAACAAGATCAAGTGTCTCAACAAGGAGATTTAAAGTTCCCTCTTGATTTTGCCCTGAATGATGTTTACCGTAGTAACATAGCCTGAAACACAATAAGCATCATTGATTGGTGACACTCACATCAAGCTCCCTGTCTAAGATTCAGTTAAGAACGCACCAATCAATCAATCCCAAGACTGAATCCAGCACCTGTTGAGCCACCACCTCAGTATCTGAAGTCCACATGTGGCCCATGGCTGATAAAATATCTGACTTCTTGGCATAATGGCAGTCAAATGCATTTAATTTTCAGTGACAAAGATTAAAAATGTGCCCAAAAGTTCTTGAAGTTTGGGATTTTAATGAAACAAAAGGGATGCACTGGCTCAAGTGCACCAGTCCACTAGTACTTGTTTTTACCCAAATTCAGCAGGTCAAAGATTTCACTTATCCAGTGAAACGTCTCAACATCTACTCGATGTATACAGCCATTCATGGTTCACAGAGGATGTTTCCTACTGACTTTGGCGAACCCCTGACTTTCCTGTAGTACTACCATGAGACTGATGTTTGGATGGATTGTTGTTAAATTTAATTCAGACATTCATGTCCCCTCTCAGGATGAATTGTAATAATTAACTTTTGATCCAGCGCCACCATCAGGTCAAAGATTTCATTTTGTTCAATATTTTGGTTTACGACCAAATACATAATAATAAACTAATATCATTCCCATCAGCCTCAACTGTACTTTATGTTTAGTGCTAATTAAGATGGTAAATATGACTTGCTAAACATCAGCATCAGTTAGCATTTAGCTCAAAGTACTGCTGTGGCAAAGCACTGCCAGAGCTGCTAGCATGGCTGTAGACTTTTAGTCTTGTTAAAACAAATTCTTACTTAACGGCCTACACATACACCAATGATGATAATATCTGCAAAAAGCTAATATTGGTCAACATATTGGTCACATATCTGCCTTTACTGAACTAAAAGACATCTTACTGCATGTGGTAACAGAAGAACACATTTAGCTGAATCAGGACTGTCCTTAGAGCAACCACAAAGGTGCACTTTCTTATATCTGTTTAATTCTTACAAATATCAAACAGCACAGTAGACCTTGTAGCGGTTCAAAATGATCAAAGCCTCTATTGAGTTATTGACATCATCTGATAGTAAAACAGACAGAGAAACAGAAAATGTTACAATGCATGTCAAGCAACAATGACATCTTTAAATAGCATTAATTATATAATTACAAAAGAAATATCACGTACAATGACAGCAATGCATATCCACAAATCAAACAAATGCTGAAAATATATATGATAATAAATAATCCTAATTGTAAGCACAAGTCAAGAAAAATAAAGGGAGGGGAGGCATCCATGATAACTTCAATGGTTTAAACTTCTGGGCCAAAATGCATTTTGTGATACACTCAAAGACTAAGCTATCACAGTTAACTTATAGGCTGTTGCAAATACACTTAACAACAAAAAAAGGCCATGCGTCCTGTGGCCTCACTGAGGAACAGCATAGCACTCAAACATAGGAGCTTTCAGGTAACTCGCAGAGACATGCAAAGCTGAAAACTACTCGAAGTGTTTACTGCAACTGTGAACGTTCCACACAGCCTTTATGTAAAGAAGCAAGTGCTAAAAAAATCAAACAAAAAGACATCATGAAATGTCATTTATCCACTTGCACTCATTTAACAGTTTTTAAGCCTTCCATTTAAATATATTACCTCAAGTGGACCAGAAACTAGCCTTGTCTTGAAAGTGGAGCAGAAATGCGTTGATGTCGACTGGCCACTTCACTGTAGTTTTCAGTGTATATTTTTAAGTGTAATATGCTAAATAAAACACATGTACTTTAACAGAAAAATACACAATATTGCAAATCTTAAATGTGTATAAAGGTCCAATTATGTCATGTGACAACAGAAGGCTGCTTGGTGGACTCGTGCCATTCATTCACACACTGAAAAAGCCTGGTCTTACAATACTGACTTACTCCCACTTTCTATGTGTTTCAGGTACAGTCTGAACTAGACAATATTGTTCATAATTGATTTGACTGAAACAAGCGCAAAGAGTGCAGTTATGACAACAGAAGGATCTAGCATTTGCTTTTGCAATTCTAGTGGCAACAGTTTATAGAGGCATAAGGAATGCTTCTTTAAAAAACAGCATACATCCAACATAACTTACATCATAAATAATTCCTTAAAAATAATATGACCACAGCATGAATGTCTTACAGAAAAATCTACAGTGATGGCAAAAATGGCCAGATCTTTCTGCTGTCAAAACATTTTTGACAGAAATGATGCCATTTAGAAAATAAAGAAAGTGTTACACATTTTCCTGTTTTGCTGTGACTTGCCTTTTGTACATCTATAACAATGCCCATTTTCTTTATATTCTAAATATCATGTTCCATAAGGTGTCACCTCATTGGGTTCTGTGCACATAATATCATACTGAAATAATGCCATTGACATGGAATATCGAAACAAAACTGTAAAAACCAGGTACAAAAGGTACAATATAATCAAAGGACCACATGAAGAGGTGTGAAAAAGTCTTCAGTATTCACAGAAAAATATCAACTGAAGTAACTCACCGGACAAGAAGCGTCCTAAGTTTATATACATATGATAAGTAAAATTGAAAATAGATTTTCCTCTCTGTACATAGCACTGTATTCTTTCATCTTCCTCTTCCTTATTTACAAAGAACTCCTGTTCTCGAGGTCTCCCTTGTCTTTAAGTTCTGTGTGGATCTAGTCAAGAGAGATAACGTCAGATATGGAGCCATAAATGGCCGCCGCCGCTGCAGCTTCCACCGAGGACCTTGACAATCCTGAGATGGTGTGGCTGTCCCTGTCTCTGTCTCGCTCTCTGTCTTTGTCGCGGTCCCGCAGACTGCTGGAAGACACCAAACTACTGGTGCTGCCACTGTTGCTGCCTCCGTTGGTGGCTACCAGCGTGCTGCTCCCGGGGGTGCCCGGCTGCTCCCGTAACATCTGAGAGGAGCCGTAGGGCAGGAAACGGTTGAGGAGCAGGTCGTGGTCCTCTGAGGCCGACGCTGACGCAGCTGCTGCGGCAGCCATCACCATGTTGTAATGCTAACAGGACAGAAAAGAGCGACCATCAACACAACAACCAAACATTAACATACTGCAGTGTGATGCTGGCAAAGTGCACGTGTTTGAGTAAATATACCTGATTGTCGCCTTGGAGGAAGGAGAAGAAATTTAGATCTGTAAGAAAAGGAAGAAGACTCAGACCATTTACTTCCTTCTGGATATACACTACCAATATTTATAGTTACAGATTGATTTAACAAGCAACAAACATCTGTATTCAAAGATCACATACATGTATTTGTTTCAATTTTAAGCCCGTCTTAACAAACAATGTTCATTGAGATAATGATGGGTCGCTGTAATCACTCCTCCTGTTCATAGTGGCTGTGAAGTGATCCCTTCCTAACACAACTACACTGTAAGAGAGAGGTTTTTAAACTGTGAGGAATGCCTCCCCAGGGGGAGTGCGGGAGAGTTGAAGACGTGAGGCCAGGATACTGTGCGAGGTGAACGGGACAGGTGCATGCTGGTGTTAACGGGTAGTTAGTTATTGTAGTTTGGCTCCTTTACCAACATGGTGAGCAGTTGGATCTGCAGCAGTGACTGCGACACACAGCTCATGGAGGCAAATAACGTAAGCTACTTTAGCGCCACAATTTACGTAAAAAAATCGCACTCTTTCTTGGGGTCATAACTCTGAACATGTAGACACGATACATATATTGTTAGATTCGGTGCGACTTACACTTTCCAAGGATATCATTACTTCCGATGTCCACTGCGAATAAACATCCATAATACAGAAAAAAAGAAGCCCCTTCATCACTCCAGAACTTGCCTGATAATCATCACGTTTTTAAGTTTTCTTCAGTATCAAAGTAATTCAGTGATAGTTGTCAATGCATCCAAGGGTAAGTTGCAAATAGGAACAGCTAATAGCTAATTCTGAATATGTTTAATACTGCCAATATGCAAAGATGTAAACAAATATAGGCTAAAAAAAGTTCAAGGTGTAGCCCACAGCTAACTAACCGACTCATGGCAACATCATAATTCCTGTTTACATTCCACAAAGCCCCCAAATTATAGGAACTACATATGGGGGGGACAGGTCATTGACAGGTCGAGGACATTATCAGCAGTCCTATTTCCATGCTAATACTCAGCTTAAGCTGATCTTCATCCTGGTAGTCATGTGATGGTTTATTGCTGGTGTTTTTGTCCCAGTAACAAGTCTGCACACAACTATCAGGATAATACTGCAAGTAAACACTGTTCAAGGAAATGAAAAGGAATTTTGTGCATCACAGACTGTAACTTTTAAAGATACCCAATTGATTCAGCTAACAAGAGACACATTGCTTCAGTGCCAGTATGGACAGAAAGAATGATAACTGATCGATAACTTTTTCAACATACATATGAGAATGTGATTATTTTTTAGACAGATTTAACAAAAAAGTGACAGGTCTACCTGGCAGGTCACTAGTTGTGTGATAATAGTGGCGATAGTCCTGGATAAGAGGTGGAGGGGGAGGAATGTAGCTGGTCTCCACAGGGGGCATACTGGGAGCTCTGGTCACAGGTGAGGCCTGGCTGTGTAGGTTCAGTACTCTGAGAGAGCACAATGCCACATCAGGTTAGTGACAAAAGAAGTAACACGACAGAGCTCAGCATAAAGATCCCCAAAATACATTTGTTTATGGTGATGTCACTTCCTGTTTGTGGTTTGAAGACTCACCCCTTGTTAGGAGGTGGAGAGACAGGTGACAGCGAGGGACAGACCCTTTTAGGGGGCGGCTCATCGTCCAGCTCATCCTCTGAGGAGCTATCCAGTGTCAGGTCAATCACATCAACTTTCTTGCTGTTGTCATTAGATGATCCCCGTTTATGCTCGTGTGTGTCTGTCCGAGACGAATCTACAAACAAGCAGCTGACTCACACTGTGCTCACAGATCACAATGAAAAGTATACTTAAAGAATCTCAAATGTGCGAGCTACATACCGCTGTCTACACCATTGTAGGAAGCAGACACCTCCTGCACCTCTTTCTTTGACCTCATGGGGGCCCAGTTTCCATCTTCTTTGAACTGGATTTCATCACAGTCAGAACAGCTATTCAAGATTTCCATGAACAACCTGTGAAAACAGCATTTCATACAGTTTGGCAACTTTGCAACCAGAATTACATAAGCTTCAGTACTTCATCACCCCTAAAAATACACTATTATTGGCACTTTTTAAAGCTGCAATTCCTATCTGGGCATTCAGATTAAACAGCTCTTCTATTATTAAATACAAGGTGCTGCTTTGGTGGAGGCTTCAAGTACAAATGAGACGATGAAATATGTTGTGGGAAGGTCGATTTAAGCAAAAGATCCATGAGTTTCAAGGCTTATTGGATGCTTAGCACAGCACAGTGCTTTATAATACCATAAAGAAGGACTTTCTCTTGAAAGTTTTAACAGAAGCAATTATTCTATCCTCCTCAAAAATCACTAGGTAGGAAAGTAATCTTCCAACAATGTATGACGTCACATTGCGTTGAGGCAGGTTCAACTTTTTTGCCAGACAACTCTGCGTAATATTGCCGGAGCCCTCTCGTCAGCACACATTTCAGCTTTAAGGCAAACACTACAAATATCTGTTTGTTTCGTACCTTATATGCTGAAAACGAAACCATCATAGTGGATAATATACTGCACTACATGAAGCAGTGTTGTGCTCACCCGTCAATAATGAGGTGCTCATACGGCGCCTTCTTGTCACAGACTGGACACACCCACGTCGGCTTTTTCTCATTCATTTGGATATAAAGTGTGGCGTCGAAGCACTGAAGGTGAGAGCACGTCATCGCTCTGCAAGGGATTGTCAGCCTCATCTTCCCCAGCTTTAAAACAAAAAAACACACAAAATAAATGTCAACTCTCAGTACTGCATTAAATACTGCACCAGGTAGTTTTATATTGACAGAATACTGTAGGACAAAGCAACTGTGTTCTAAGTAAGTATAAAGTATATGGAGAAGTGCTTTTTGTCTTTCTGCCCAATAAAATGCAGTTCTTGGCAACTTAAAAAAACTACGTTATTAGAATTGTCAATTAATTTCTTGTTGATCTACTAATAGCCTAATTGTCTGGTTCTACTGGTATTCTGCAGGCTACTAGGTATACTTCTAAACTAACTACAATAACACTGGCTTTTTTTCTTTAAATTAAGCAGTATAGTGGAGTATTTACAGGACACAGGAGAGAGACTCGTAGACTGGTGGTGGCGATCTCACTCTCTGGGTCAGCTGTTAATTTCTCTTTGACTGCGAGAAAGAAAAAGCAAAGCGCAAAGATTAAATTCAAGAATTACGACTGTTAAATACAAGTGTGCAATATGTTGATTTGTTTGTGTATTAATTCTACACAGAATTAATACACATAGAACACCACACCGTAGAGAGGAAACGCCACACTGGGATTACTGTGCAGCTTCACATACGACTGTATAACCAATGCAAAAGTATGATGGAGGAAAATGTAAGTACAATGTGTACTATGTGTATGCAAAAAACTGCAGTGGAACAACAAATGGTCCTTTTCAAAGAAGCAAAGGAACATTTAAAGGAATTAAAAAAGTGAGGAACTTTGCAGAACTTAGTTCCTTTTTTTTTAGGTCCTCAGTTTAGTTGCCAGGACTTCCCAGTTGCTGTGACTACATGGTCAAACAGGCAATAAAAATGCACAGTAGTTACTATATAAAAGAAAGTAATTCATGTGATAGTCTTTTCCATGTCCCTCTCCCTCACAGAGGCAGTGGCAGCACATGTTCTATGTTTTTACTACAAAATCAAGTTGCAACTTACTCAGAGCTCTTGAGTGGTCAGGGTTCCTAATTCCTTTAGCCCGTAGTCTTTGCAACAGCACTGCAGACGACTGCTGTCTTACCAAATAAACAGCCATGGAAAAACTCTGACAAAACAAAGGTAAAATAATGAGCAAAACAAGTCACACTGAGGTGACCAATGATGCTCGATTCATAAAGATTTGCCTGGATCTTCTTACCCTCCCAATTTCTGAAGTCCATGACACCACAATTGTGTTGGGCACTGTAGTGGACAGTCGAACAAGAGAGGTTATGTTGATCGGGCGACTGGGCCTTTTTGGTTCAACTCCGTTTTTGGTTGGAGGAAGATATCCCTGCAGACAAAACATCAAACATCAGTGATTTTGATTCTCAGTAACTGATGTTGTGATACACAGTAAATATGACAAGATAGACTAACAGCAAACTGTCTGGACTCACCGGGAGGTTACAGGGTTTGCCGTTCACCTTCACACACAGATTAGGGGGGAAATGATCCTCCTGGGGACAGCTCGTCTCTGATAAACAAAATCTGAAAATGAAGAAAATAAATTACAGGGGTGGTAAGCTCAAATGTTGAGGGACAAATGTCGAAAGCAATTTGTTACTGTTAAATTGCCACTTTCATAAAAAAGTTGGCTTGCTTGCTTATTTTACCATTTCAGTTGTGTCAAGTACAGCCATCTCCATCTATGATATAGGAGAGCACTTCTTAAAGGATGGCATTCATCCATACAGTGAATATTTAATTCTGCAACTAAGAAAAACGTAATTTTTTTTATGTCATTAAGTATTCTTCAAAAACAATGCCAACAAAGTGTGCCTGTTTGGTTTTATGTAAGGTTTTACGTGAGGTAATGGATGCACTTATACTTGCTTGCCTATAAAACTGTACCCCTGAAATTTAACTGCAAACAAAATTTTAAGCATATTGGTGAAAATGACACCACTGCTTTGAATAAATGTTTTGCCAATGCTGCACTTTGTCTGTACTGTCCAGTACAACATGCCTACATTTCTTATTGTTTATTTTCAAAAATGGCTCAAGTTCATTGTGTATACAAACTTGCAGTGTGTGCATCCAGGAGACAAGCGTCCCCTGCATCATTTGTTCCACAATTCAGAACCATTTCTTATGGTAATTAATCTGGATTCCTATCTTTGTCATTTACCATCACTTATAACTGTAAGCTAATAAATAATTTAGGTCAAAGTTAAAACTTAGAAGGTTTTAACTTCTTATGTCTGAATCTGAAAGACTACTGAGAAGGCTCTACAATGTGCAGATACGTTGTAAGACTAAAGAAAGACTGAAATGACAAGACACATGTGACGTGGCTATTTTTGGATGCCTCAAAACTGAGAGAAGCTAAACACAGACACACTATTCACTTTACGCAAATATAGGCTACTTCTTGATTAAAAGAGCTTGTGTGCTCTAAAGAAAAGTATGTTCGACATACCTCAACTGGACTTGAACAGCGAAGTCACATTTGGTCCCAGATATGTCCCTAAAGAATTATAAGAGAAGTCAGATCAGTTTAACACACAATTTAATAACAACTCAGTTTACTGAAATTGCTTGCTGCGTCAGATAACACCTGCTTTCTAAATCATGTAAACAGTGAATTGAGAAATGGTTTGGTAATTACAATGCTTTCACAGTATTCTTTCTTCTTCCCTCTTATCTCTTTGACAGCTGAACGCCGTGTGCACCATAGAGCTTTCTCACTTACATGGAGCTGCTGATCTGTTGAACTTGCTGTGGTGTTAATGCGAAGGCATAGCATGCTTCCTGGAACCGTTGACTGTTGTCTGAGGCTACGAAAAAGAAAACCACGAACAGAACATGACAGTCAGAGGGGAAATCTGCAGAAATCAACTCATATTGAACTTTAACCGAGCATGGTTTTGACAAGTCATGGTTCAGATATCTGTGGTCACAGTGCAATATCTGTGGTCACAGTGCACCATCACGATGTACGCGAGGGAGAAGCGTTATCACTCCACACACAGCTGAGCAGGAAGCGGTGGACTCACCCAGGCTGGTGGGCTTAATGAGCTCATCCAGCACGTCATAGAATGGCAATCTCTGGAGCTTGACATCAGGGTGTACAGGGTGCAGGGCGGAGGGGAGGTGAGGCAGACTCAGCTCATGCTTAGGCCCGAGTAAAGACACAGGCAGCAGAGGCGACGGGGAACCGTGGCTGTCGAATCCAAGCTGGGCGAGGCCCGCGGGCAGGCTGGAGGCAGAATGAACACCGGGCAGAGCCAGGTCCACTGGCGAAACCATTTTGGTTGGGAAGCGCCGTCTGTAGAGCTCTTTGATCTTCATCTGCACTGCCGGACTGCAACCAGCCTTGAGTAGGTGGAGAGCTTTGGTCAAAAGTTCGTGTTTACGCCCGTGCTTATTCCGTCCTGCATACCCCAACAACACTTGGAGCTCCGAAACTCGAAGGCTCATTACCATTTGCTGATGAAAAATGAAGAGTGGGAAAAATGGTCTATTACATCCTGGAAAACACATTTTGCTATTCTGGTGTAAAGAAGCATGTTTTCTTTTCTTATTTTCACTTCAGACCACACCGTTTAAAACATTGTTATCAAAGCATGTCTGATTCATGTCTTTAAATCATTAAAATCCTTCACTAGCTTGCAAATCATCCACACCCAGAGATATGCTTGGAGCAGGAAGATTAATATAATTCCTTTGGCCTTTGTCCTGCTAATATCTTGATAAAAGACCAACATCAAGAACTTCATCGTACAGTATATTTAACAAACACAGCCACTCTGAGATTACTTTGGCAGAGACAGCCCTTTGGCTACAAGCAGAAACTGCACATTTCTTATACTCAGCATCACCACATGCTGCACGTGATGATACAGGGCGTGGATACAATAAAACGAGTTTCTGTACAAAATAATAGAACCTAATACACCAGAGACTTTCTCTTGAGACAGTGTCAGAGGTTTGTTAATTCAACTCTGGCAATTTTTGAGAAAGTAGTTTGTGATGTTGTATCAGACTGCATTTTACTGTAAGATGGTCCTGTTATTTTTCAAAATAACAAAAACATCTTACAACACAGTACAATCTAATAACACTTTGTTTTTTTTATTCTCAACAAAAACAAACATCGTACAGTTTAATGCAGTCAAATAAAGCAATACCACAAACCTTATTAATTACCATAGATATGGTGATAGAAATTGATAGATATCAACATTTCCAACTCCACAAAGGTGCAGTGGTGTTTCTTATTAGGCCATTGTATTATGTGATATTATATTGTACAAGTAATCATGTTCTTTTGTCCACCCTGTGTACTGTAAAGTAATTTCTTGTGAATAACTGTTTAGGGTTAAGTGAAACACTTAACGTTGGCATTAAAAAGACAACCTGCAATTATAAAGGGCATATCCACATGTAATTGGCAAGCCACATCAATGAAGGTCATCTGCATGTTAATTAACGACCCCAATTAGCACTCAATGTGGAACTGCAAAAGGTAAATATTTCTAGATGCAACGATTAGTCGATTAGTTGTCAACTATTAAATTAATCGCCAACTATCTTGATAATCCATCAATCGCTTTGAGTCATTTCTTAAGAAAAAGTGTCCAAATTCTCTGATTTCAGCTTCTCAAATGTGAATATTTTCTGGTTTCTTTAGTCCTCTATGACAGCAAACTGAATATCTTTGGGTTGTGGACAAAACAAGACATTTGAGGACGTCACCTTGGGCTTTAGGAAACAGTGATTACCATTTTCTGACATTTTATAGACCAAACAACTAATCGATTAATCGAAAAAATGATCAACAGATTAATCAATAATGAAAATAATAGTTAGTTGCAGCTCTAAATATTTCAGTAACTGTAACCAGCCTGATGGCACTTGAAATCTGGCCTGTTAAATATAATGTTGTAAGTTAAAAGTGGTACATTTAGATATAATCAATAGATGAGCTAAACTTTGATGACTATTATGTTAAATGTACTCAAATGAGTTAACTGCACAGAAGTGATACAGCTAATGTGAGGAGGCAAACGAGCAGTGTCAACAGTGCAAAACATTTCACAATCATATCGTGAGTGTTTTCTGTCAATTAATAAGTAATTACCAACATTAAGAAAGTAGAAGGAGGCAGCGTAGGTTTAGCATAAACTAGCTAACAGCGCCTGTCTGATGCTGGTGTAGACTGACTGAAACAAAACTTCATGTTAGAGTATTTACTTTATCTTGTGTGTTTGAACACCAATCGCCAACATGAGTTAAATTACAGCTAACCAGACTGTGTGATAGTGACTATACTGTGTGGACTGCTATCACATCTAATCAGAAATAACGCTAATGGAAGCTAAACTGCGCTTGCATTCCAGGGAGTAGACAGAGCCCATTTTTTTTAAACAGGCATTGCGGTCCGCCCGGTGAACTACTAATAATGTCAGGTGGCTAACACTACAGTGCCGCTGGGTTCAAAACGTTGTCATGAATGTGGTTTCCAATGGTTTAAAAGCGACATCTGGCCTTATCTGCAGGTGAGCCGCTCAGCAGAGGCAGCCTAACGGAACGTCGGCAACAATAACAAAGCTAATGCTAGCGAGCTAGCCAGCCAGCTAACAGTTTGTCTGGTCTCCGCTGCTCTGCTGTTTTTTGTATTATATGCTTTGATAACAACACTCCTCGGGTCTCTGCTGTCAAGTAACAATGGTGCTGTGATTTGAAATTCAAATCTCGCTGTGTGAAACGTCTATTTGTCAAGCTAATGTAGGGGCTCGCTTTACCTTCAGTTCCGCACTCTCCGCCATCTTGTTACATTAGGTGCGCATGCGCAACAGCCATCCTCAAGGGACGGAGCCGATTCAAAACTGGCTGTCGCGTCTTCACAGCGGACAGCAGGGGGCGCTGCCGCCACACACAAAACTACACATGGGACGTCAAGGGTATACACTTACTGTACTGTATGTCTGCCATAGAAATCCCATTTTATTTGTTTGAGGGATTTTGTTCCGCTCGTACAAAAGTACACAGAAACAATGCGGACTGGTTAGGTATGCTCGAGATGTAAAATAGAGTTTCTTCCTATTTATTTATATTTTATAGGGCTGCAACTATTAATCAATTATTTGATTAGTCCATCGACATCAATTAATCGTTTAAGTCATTTACCAAGCACAAACATTAAATGTGAGGATTTGCTGCTTTTCTCTGTTTTATATCACCGAATACTAAATGTAAGTTATTTGTGTTTTGGACAGTTGGTCCGACAAAAACTAGGATACAATTTGAAGATGTCACCTTGGGCTCTGGGAACTTGTGTTGGACTATTTCTGAGATCCTACAGTCTAAACAATCAATCGATTAATCAGACAAATAGTCGACAGTGAAAATAATTTTTTTTTTCGTATGGTGCAGCCTAGGAAACTTAATTCAAGGTGTTTTCTTATGGGCATCTTCCTTTTTTTTGCCACTAATCTAATGTACAACATATAGGCTCAAAAATGCAACACACAAAGGTGAAAGCTGCGCTCACATAAATTCAAAAGCAGAGCAAATTCTTTGCTTATCCTAAGAGGGAGCACCCTATAATTGAGTCATATAATTCATAAGAAGGGAATTATGCACGCTGGCAACACTGAGGGCGAGAACCCACATTTTCTTTTAATAAAATGATTTATTAATTAGCGATGAAAACAAATATTACATGAACAAATAGGCTACTCTTAATAGAATATGTCGCTACTTACAAGGTCGCGGGTGTTCTAATTTAGCCTACTAACTTCTGTTTTTTAAGTCTTCAGAAACAAATAGGCGTGGTTTGACCGCTACAAATAATTACATTGTAGGCCTATTTCAATGCACAAGCTTTTTTTTTTATGGTAATTCCCATCACTCGTTTAAAGTGCATAACATCCACAGTAAGCTATTGGCCTGCAAAGAACACAGCAAAAGTAGTAGGCTAATTCACAATACTGAGAGGAGGAGGAGCAATGAATTGGCTAGTCAAAGCTGCTATTGTTGACAAAGAAAAAAAAAGGAAATAACAACCTAGAACTATTACAACATACATACATTGTCATTGCACTTTGCCACAAATAATAAATATCATCAATGGTATCATTTTAGTAAAACAAATTTCACCGTATGCAGGATGGTTACATAAATGCTGAGGGTGGAGATAGGGCCTACACATTTTAAAATATTACAAGTAATTACGAGTTAGTCTTCTTTCAGCTTGATTCCTCAGAGAGTCCCTGGGAGTTTCTAATGGTCCGACAGAAGCTGCAGATGTGTCCTTGATGTGTTTCTCTGCCATGTAAACGTGTAGTGATGCGGTTCAGGGCGGAAGCAGAGGAGATTTGAAGGAGCAGGATCCGGAGCAGTGGCGAGGAGTCAACATCTTACACGAGAAATGGTGTAAAGCGTCGTGAGCTTCTAAGAAGAAGGAGATAAAACAATCAATAGTGTACGTGCATGCTGGTGTAAATAGCCTATTATATATATTATATACAGTAGCCTACAACACACAATAGACTTATGTGCATCAGGCATGTTTGAGTTAAACTTAGTCTGGATGTATGACAGATAGGCTAAATGTCTGTCTGACCCATATTCCACCTGATTTTACATCAATTACTTTTGAACTTCTGCTAAATAACATAACGTGTTTCTCTGTCTTGGTCCAACTTGCTGCATAAAGTGTCCGGAAAACCAGGACATAAATAGATGCACACTGAGCACTGGTAATGAATTCAAATAAATGTTACGTTTATTTGTAATTTCCACTGGGTTATGGGCCTGTGTGTGTGTTTAATTCATTTAATATGTGGAAATTAATACATTGATCACAAGTAAGCTGTGAGAAAAATCAGGTGTTTCCCACGTGAGAGCATGTGATTCACGTGGATTTAACAGGCTGCTTTGCGTATTAAAACAGTAAATCCTGTATACACAGGCCAGTCTGAGCATCATTAATCACGTCGGGAAATGTGGCAGTAACTCTGTAAAGCTCCGGCAGAAAGTGAAGGCGTGTATCCGCTCCCTCTGCTTTATTGTTCTCACCTCTGACGATGTGAAGCTGCTGAACCATCTCCTCCCTGTAGGAAAGTTCCCTTTTCATTTGATCCTGGAAATTATCTGAGGAACAAATAGCAGGCAGAGATTTGAGTCAGTGATGTGGTGGGCGAGCGTCTATTAAAAAATCCCCACCACATTCAGTATCGATAAAAGCCTAAATTAGGCCTAATAATCTAAAAAGCGTTACTTTAGCAAGTTTCACCCCCTAAAATACTGAAAATACCTTTTATTTACACAAGTTTGTTGCTCTGACATTTGTCATAAATATTCATGTGACCATAGAGTTTGGATGGATGAAGTCTTCCCTATAAATTCTTGCTTTTAGAAGACTGATAACACTTAAATGCATTAAACTGGTCCTGTCCGAAGACTCACCCGCCTCTAGAGGGCGCTGTTCTCAAGATAAAGCGACAAAGCAGATATCGACTCCATGTACAAACTCCAAGGATCCTAATTGCAGCAAACACTGTGTTCTGGTGTGGAAATACTTAAATTTATGTTTTATAATGGAGATTATGAATTAGCATTTTTAAATCTAATTCAAAGTAAATTATCTATTCTTCTTATAAAACTCGCAATGCTGGTTTTCAGAAAACCTGGATGAATGGAGCAGCGAGAGTTTAAATTATAAAATGTAAATGAAAGAATAGTTTGCAAAAGTACCCTAATCCCTTTTTATTAAACTGAACCATCTTTAGAAAAATCTAAATATGTCCTTTGTCAGAACCTGTTTAGACATTTGTGTTGATGTTGTAATGTCCATGTTTTCACCTATATTTTAATTGCGTCATGTTTGTAGACTATGATTAGATTTGATCCTTATTAGCAATCAAGAGTGTATCGAGTAGAATAAAAATAAAATGTAGAGCGGAGGCATTTGCACCAAGTGTCTAACACTACAGATAAACCAGTTGTGCTGTCATTTCACTAGATTACAATAAGACAATAATATCCAAAACCCTAAAATACAACTTCAAGAGTATGAAATGTTGAATAATTTTGTCCTAATGTGCATTTATAGTGATGTGCGCACTTTACACTAATTTTATAGCTGTAGTACATACAGTATGTGACATATGTGACGTTGCACTAAGGTGAGACAAAACAGATATTAATTTAAACAATACACAACAGGACATATTTGAGATATTTTAGCTGGTAAAATGATGAGTATCCAAAGTCTATTTATCCACCCACAGTTCTGTAGGTGTATTTATTTACACCCAAAACTAATGAAGACTGATCTGGATTATATATTTATATTTGATAAAGGCTTTTTAATTACTTTTGTACTACATGACATGAGTCCCCTGTTTTTTCCTTACTGGAGATCTGAGATTTTGCACAATTAAATTAAATTTTACACACAAGTCATCTTTGGGATACGCAGTTGATTTCTGCTCTTATAGATCAGTTGTGTGCAGTGCATCCATTCTCTGTTTTAATAAGAGATTCTCAAATGGCTTTGTAGCAAAACAGAGTGAAAAGAGTTGAGCGGGAGAGACGTTTTCACGCATTTTGGAGGGAAGGTGGAGGGCGGTTAGGAGTTATTGTCGGTTAATGCAGCAGTCAAAATGTGAGTGATGTTTTGTCCTGCAATTCACCTGAGATTCACATGATGCACTCCATATGGACATGGATACAGTTTCATACTAAGAATTATGATCTTTTCAGCATGAGTCTGGAGTTTTTATGGCGGGTCACATATAAATACAGATGTTCTGAATGTATGCATTTCAGACAGAAATGTTCTGTAACATTTTTCATTGTGTCGCCATTGAAAACAGCTTAATATACTCTGTATATATTTTAAAAAGTTATTTCTACTCCCTTTATGAGTATTTCTGTAAATTAAATTGAGCCCCCAAATATCTACAATTCCACTTTCTTCCCTGCAGAGAAATATCTTCTAAGGATGCACTGAAGTTTTTGGCCAGAAGGTTAAAATCATAATCCTCTCAAGTCAGTGTTTTGAAAACACCTCTTCCCAGGGGAGCATGTCCCTGAACCACTTAGCATTTTTTTTGAAAGAATGGTGCCCTTTAACAGATTTTTTTTGCTCCACAGAGAGAGCACAGGCATGTCACTGCTGAGGTGGATTTGGTCAAGGGTCATGTTTTGGCCTGAATCACAAACATGACAGAAGAGGAACATTTAACATGCACCAGAAAGACTCTGCCAATTAAATCAGTAATAAAAGCCAAAATAGTGTGTGTGTGGGGGGGGAAGCACTGTTGCAGAATTTAGCTTACCTTTCAAGTTCTGAAATTCACGTTCCAGCTTTTTCCTCAGCTCAACTTGCTCTAACAGCTGCTTCTGAAGTTCCTCTAAAAAGCAGACAAAAATAGAGGATGTTTGAGGAGGAAAGGCATGCAGGCTTCTGTGTCAGCTTCCTTCTAGGACAGTTTTCTATTTTTAATGACAGTGATGAGGACATCATCATCATTTACACTGACTATTCAGAGCAGGTCTTCCTGGGCCTGCAGTTAAAAAAAAAAAGTCTTCCTTTATGTTTTTTGGGGACAAATCCCAAAGAATCTGCCTCAAGGCAAAGACAGAAAAATGAAGGTATTGTCTCATTTGGTTTAAATTCAGTAAGAAATTAAACGTGTCAATAATTATATATTGTAGGCTGTTAGATAATAATCAGCAAAATATAATAATAATAATAATAATAATAATAATAATAATAATAATAATGTTTTTTTGAGGAGCTTTGTTATCTGTCAATCACTTTATCTAACAGTAAGACACCGTCTTACCTTTGGCCAGATTTTCTATGGCTCTTTGTGCTGGCAGAGCTCTGGCTGGCGCGTCCTCGCCTGAATACACAGAAAATAAATGATATTCCTCCATCAGCAAGAAAAAAAAGTAGACCCTGCATCTCTTAAATCAGAGCTTATAACACTAAAACAAATCCTATCCGCTGACCTCGGTGTAACTTACCCTCATCTGGCTCTCGCTGGATCTCCTCGCTGCTTTGTTCATTAAAAGATTTCGTTTCGATCTCCTCCACTGTGGAAGACGGCTCTTCTTTACTTGCACTCTCATCTTAAGAGAAAATAAATCTTTTTTTAAATTTTTTTACCCCCTTTTCGATTTTTTTTTTCAAATTAAATGTTTTAACAAANAAAAAAAAAAAAAAGAAATATCGAACCATTTGTTGTAAGTACTCCAGTCTGGTAATTCGCAGGTCTGAACTGATACGGACTGCTCCTTTGTTGCAGCTCACCCCTCTCCGGTGTGTACACCTAAAGAAGAAAGAATCACCACTTCTTTGAGCTCTTAAAAATTACAAAAGGTCTTGTAAAATAATTAGAATGAGTTAAAAATAAAATCTAAAATTAATAATTGAAAATATACTCTAAGTTGAAGTGTATATATTTTTATTTAAATGATTTTTTTCTCCTAAATGTTGTGCACATGCTGCTGTTACACTGTTTTAACATAAAGGACAAATTTCCCCACAAGAACACAGAGATTTATCTGTTTAAAAACACACACGAGTCAAAGACAGGAACCCATTTGCATAAAACTTGAGTCAAATATTACAGCTTGTTATTATCGCCAGTGTTTCTCGGCTATAAGTCACTCACTTCAGTAAAAGACGCAGCTATGTGGGTCTCTGATAACTGCTTGTTCTGCAGTTCTCGCTCAGAGGACTGGGCCACGTGTAGGCTCATTTTCTGGGAGTCAACCAGGCTGCCCTCCTGCATGCCCTTGGAGTCTGAATCGTTTGGTGAAACGCTGTGAGCTAAGCCGGGAGGAGTCCGAGGGCACACCGAGGACAGAGGCCGGGAGTCCTCCTCCTCCTCTGGTGTTTTATTTGTCTCCACGTCCACGTCCGGCTCGCCCTCGCTGTCCACGCAGGGGGACATGGACCGGTAGCTTGAGCTCTCGCTTAAAAAATCAGGCGATAAATAGCCGGTGCGACACCCGTTGTAAGCGCCCCTGTTGCCGTACAGCTTGGCGATGCAGTCTGCGTCTTTAATGACGGGTCTGAACGCGGAGACGTAGCTGATTTTCCGGGGCGCAAGGGTCATCCCCTCCAACGGCCTCGCCTCGTCCCCCGACTTGTCGTCTTCATTACGCGTGGACTGGGTGCTGGAGCACCGGTCGTTTTCAACCATGCTGTCTTTTGACGTGTTGGTGCTCCGGTCGCTGTGCTCAGATATGTCCATGTCAGTCTGTCTGGGAGGACACAGCAGCTCAGGTGGGGGTTTGTGCTGAGTCTGGGGGTACGGAGGCATAGGCAGCGCGCCCGCCGCGGGCCAGAACATGGGGAAGGAGTGATAGGCGCTGTCCTTGGTGCCGGGCCACAGCACACCCGGGAGGCCCGCTTTGCTTTGCTCTCCCATCATACTGTCTTCTTTCTTCTGGCACAGGCCGAACGCTGGGAACCCGTACGGATGCGGGAAGAGCGGCGGTGGGATCTTTTGCAGCATCCCAAAGCCTTTGCTGGGCACGGGGATGACTGGGTAGCTGCGCGTGCTCGTCATGCCACCCCGGTTGTCCTCGCAGCTGAGGATTTTTGCAGGTATCTCGGGTGAGTCTCGGGGACGGTTGAGTCCTTGTGGTTTTAAGGGAGAGCTGGATCCTGACCCACTGCCTGGCAGCGTCCTCTTGCGACTGCCACCATTGAACATGGCCTTCACATCTTCCCATGCGTGTAATACCTCCGTCTGGCTGCCTTTATCTGTTAGTTTGAGATGCCGCCTCCAGGAATTGAAATTAGCTGCGTCTGGCTGCGTGTACTTGGACTCTGGCGTGCGATGCGAATGAAATATGAATTTATTTGGAGAAAAATACATGTTGCAATAGGAGCACTTGATGCACTTGGCCCTGGAGCTGTTGTATCTGGCCGGGATGAAGTTCCCTCGACTCCCCCAGGCGCATTCATGGGACACGTCGAAGGAAAAATTCTCTGGAAGTTTGGGAGGCGAGTGAGCTCCCAGGAACGACTTACAAAGTCTCTCGGCCTCGCGTTTCGTGATCATCCCGCAGCGCCTGGAGGAGATCGGCATCGCCCCGGCTCTCCGCAGGATCTCCAGCTGGACAGGAGTGCACTGGACGCAGGTGATCCCCAGCGCCACACGCCGGTTGTGTATCTCGTTATAGCTGTAGTTCTTCAACAGGGTGTTAGATATCTGTGCAAGGCAAAGTCTCTCCTGGCCATCTATCACCAAAGACACGATCGGTATTCCGTACAGCACCGTCTCCCCGACCTGGTTAGGCTTCAGGTTCTTGCTCGGGTAGGAAAGTTCTTGTTTGGAGCTTGGCGAGGAGCTGGAGTCTCGCCCCGCGGGTATGGAGTCCATCCTTGGAGGCCTGGAAGCTGCAGAGACGACACGAATGTGTGAGTTTTTGTCAAACGGCGTCAAGTAGAGCTTTATAATAATCCTTTAATACATTATTTAATTAATTATTTCATAGTTTAATGTTCTGAGACAGAGAGGACAGACAATTACAGGCCTCCATTCTAATAAAGTTGCATGAAGGCGATTTTTTATTTTTATTTTTTCCTTAAAATAAAAGCAGACATTTATTAAGCAATATGTTTTTGCACTTAAATGTATTCTATTTTCGTGCAACTTCAGTCTTTCTTTTTACTGTTAACACACGGCTGTCTGCAGGTTTAAATTCAGAATAATTTCATGTTATAATTCCAACAGACTGAGGGTAAAAAAACCCCACTCTAATAGATGCACTGAAGTCAAACACACAGTCCACAACACACACCATCATACTGTCGAAATCACTTTCCAAAAACTCACCTTTAATGTCCGCGCAGCTTCCCTCCGTCGTGAATGAGAAAGCTGTGATCAAGCGAGAGTCGGAGCGATAAGACGTCTTAAAAAGTCTGCGCCGGAGGATGAGAAGATGTTTGCGTTGTAGGAGCGGGGCGCAGTTGTCCGTGCAGCACCGCCTCCCTCCTGCTCACTGTCCTCCTCTCTCTCTGCTCCGCTGTCGGTGTGTGCGGATGGTTTGTGTTGCGCCAGCAGCAGCAGCAGCAGCGTCCACATGGCAGGCAGACTGTAGTACAGCCCCCCCCC
>NTHP01000196.1:677216-687457 GCA_003416845.1 Oplegnathus fasciatus | reverse complement strand
CTCCTCCTCCTCTACGACACCCACAGCAATCAAGTGACGGCAAAACTTATGGCAAGGCACTCCCACTCACACAGGCAGTCTGCATTAACTATGGATTCATGACCAATGAAGATGGTTTGAGTGTTTGGTCTTATAGCAGCCTGAAGGTCCACACATATGGAGAAAGAGTTGTCTGCAAAAGGGGTGAAATTATTAAATAAAAACCAAATGTTGTTTAATGCAGCCTGCATGTTTAAATAAATTCCGAATTAAAAGATAAAACATGAACCTGTCATTACTCTGCAGCCTATTGTGTCGACCATAATCATTTAATTCATTCTTTTGCACTTTCCCGTTTAAAAAAAATGTTATTGACATTATGCACGGAGGAGGCTGCAGTGGGATTTGGCATTCCGCAAAAAAACAGCAGGGACCCACCGACACATTGTTGTGCGCGTGGAGTCACAGGCCCCGCTGATGAATGCGGCGTGCGGGCCTTCAGCACGTGCGGGGTTCCCACGGATTCATCGTTTACAAGCTACACTTCGCCTACACGCGTTTTGACAATAACCAGCTGCTCTAAAGGTCACTCTGTGATCTGTGTTTTTTTTTCTTTCTCCGAGCTGAAAGAAAGCGATCAGACAGAGGAACAATGTGCACAGCCTCGCGCCATAAGCGACCAGCGTTTAACTTTTTTTTTTTGTTAAAGTCAATAAAGCTTTGGGTTAATAATTTTCATCTGGCACACGCGCGGCGCCAAGCACTGATGTAATATTGATGAAGGTAACGAGACACGTTCCTGTTGGTCCCATTGACTTCAGAGGGACAGGCCTGCACAGCAATAATGACAATTTGCCCATAATTATTCACTCATTTCAAGACAGGAGGATGCATTGTTAATTGGAATACAGACAGCATACATATATGTGGAGAGTAATTTCGTAATAATAATATTAATAACAATAATAATAATAATGACATAATAATACGACAGGTCTATTAAAACAATAATTTGATCGTAGAGCAGCTGCCAAATGCAAATCAAAATCCTAATTAACAATATCAATAGTATTAGTTATTCATCTTATTTTGTAAAATTGTATTTAAAAATAAAAAACCTTTATATGAGACTGACTTAATGCCTAAAATTGTGATTTTCTTTTTCAGCTGGATTCTGTCTCGTGATGATCATCCTCTGACGACCGTTTTTTATCTGTTTCTCTTTGGGATTAAACAAGTTTTTATAACTGAGATCAATGTCAAAATCATGCAGTATATAAATTTTATATGAAAATGCATTTTGCTTGAGAGCAAAAACTCCATATAAGTGAACAGACGGTGGTCCAACTTGAGGCGTCTCCTCACGTCAAAAGAGCAACCAAAATCTAAATCTACCTCCTCCATCTGCTCATCTATCGATCATTGAGCGGGTATGGCCTGTTAAACCTGGATTTCCATCAACATAAACATCTTAATTAAAAGTCATTGTTGCTGTCGGATAAATTCAAAGCTTTATTGACAGCGTGAACAACTCCAACTGGAATGAAATGACCTAAATTTTCTTCTGTTCAGCTGCTCAAGAGGCTGCAAATAAACCCTTAAAATTCAACACTACAGATTTATATGAAATCCATATTCCACTGTGGTGTAATATGAACCAAACCTGGGCGTGGAAATGAGAAAAGTACCCAAAAAGTCAGTAAGGTCATTATCAGGCTCATGCTTATTCTACCTTTTTTTTGTGCAAGAGAGAACAGCTCATTTAAAAGTGTGTCTGCATTAATCACAGTGCTGCATCAAAGTATGATAATCACCTGAACACTCTATTAAAATAAAAGTGCCAGCCCAGGGGAAATCTTACCTTACTCTTTAATTGTTTTGAGGCTTTGATAGGTTTTTTAATCTAAGATTAATTTATGCATTCTTAAATAACTCTACATATGATTAATAAGCTTGAAAATTAAAAGGAGACTGAAGCAATTATAACAAGTGGTTGGTCATCACCTCATTAGATGGTATTAGAAAGATGCAGTTTGTGAGTGTGTGTGCGTGTGTGTTTGCCTGATTGGGTATCACAAAAACGAACAGTGGAAGGGTAAGAGCGGAGCAAAATGTGGAGAGACTGTTTGATGACAATCACGGGGGAAAAAAGTGCTGCTGGCTAATTATTCTGGATCTTTCTAATATGCTCTCTGCGACTGGATGAGTCACAGTCATTTATTAGAAACTGGATCTGACACATGACTTATTTTAACTGGCTGGTTGTCAGTTTTAGCAACACAGATCCTAATCAAGATCAGCTTAGATTGTTCGAATCAGTCACTGGTGACCACGGCGTTGATCCTGAGTGGATTCTGAGCCGGGAAGACAACAAAAGAGAAAGATCAGCTGTTTGTGAGGCCACCGGAGAGACACAGTGAAAACAGTGAGACTTGCTAAATGGTTGCTAATGTGTAAACAAGACATCACTCCTCTCCTGCTCTGATGTTTATTTGTCTCCTAAAAGCCCACCCCTGGGTCCTGACCCCCACATCCTCCACCGCTAAACGGAACATTTCTTCTCGCAGGAGGTGGTGTGCAATATGTGTGTGTGTGAGAGTGAGTGAGTGAGTGAGGAGGGGGGAGGTTGGGGGAGTTCATCACTGTATCAAATGAGGCTGAGCGCAGGGACCCTTTTGTCACAGACAGGGACTCATCTGCCAATGGTGAGCTGTGAGGTCCTAGGGGAAGGGAGGAACAAAAGTGCTAAAAGGCTGTGTGACAATGAGGGTGCTCCGAGGAGAGCCTTCAAGTGTGGGACACAGGCTGCTCAGGACAAGCTGTGCCAATCACCCCGCAATTACTTTTTTGTGTGATCCAGAGGCCTTGTGCGGGCATTCATGGAGAGACGCAAGGACACGAGCAGCCACAGCGAGGTCCATGCCTCTCTGCGCCTCGCTTCTTATACAGGGCTGACCCTAAGCTCGCCGTGGTATAAATGTATAGCAAATCACCTACTCATCTGTTGATTTGATTGTTGGAAACCCTGACGAAGAAACCTCTGGAAAATCCAAGCCCCTTTTCACTGTGGATCCTACACCCGTCAGAGAAGAAGATGGAGGATGATGACATTTTACATTTATTTGTCCCACACAAAATAATATGTGTAGTGAAATGCTATGTGGTGTTCTCCTTAAGTTGTGCTAAAGGACTAGTGTGAAAAATAAGAATTATGAATATAAACATACAGGGCAATGCAAAGGATTGATGTCCTCCTTAGAAAATAAAGGATATAAATTGTAAATTTACAGTATGTTAAAAAAGTTAAATGTACATACATGTGACGAGTGCACATACGTAATGTGCACAGCAATGCCAGAGGATTCACTGAAGACAGTGTGCTCCAAGGCCGAGGATATACAGCAGTCTGAGTTCACCATCCCGATGACCTGAGGAAAGAAGCTTTTTCTTCTCAGTTGGGCAAAAAANNNAAAAAAAAAAAGGATAAAATTGTTGTAAAAGTATTGAACTTTAATCTGAGATCTGGTATACCAAGTCATTTTTACCACTAGGCCTTGGCAATATGACTGAAATCAACATCACAAAAATAATATTTTTCTGAAGTCGATATAAATCACAATATGGCAAATGTATACAAAATTACATAAGAAATAGTCAGATTTGTGTTAACTGTCTTTCACACCATGTTAGATCGGACAGAACTCCTCACACATGTAAAATAAAAACCTCACTAACTCATTTTGTCGAGATTTTTAGTTAATCTTGGAAACAATAGTTGATGAAGAATCTCCCCACATGGTCCACTGTCAACTCATTTAGTTAATTTTTAATTACAATTTGCTTGGAATTATTAATCAGGACAACAGAGTTTTGTGAAAATAACATGATAAACTCATATCACGATGACACAATTACACTGAAAGTTAATATATGATGATACTGACTTATTATTTAGCCCTGTCTACAACAAATAAGCACAAATAATACAGCACACAGGCCTCTCTGCTGCTAATTCATAATGACAACTCTTATGCTTAATTGTCATTACAGCGACTGCTTCACTATGCTTACAGAGTATTTAGGGAGTTTAAGTTTTGTGTATCAACACTGTATGCTACAGTGTAATAAAGAAAGACGCAGGAATTTGTCTATATCCAACCCCGAGCAGTTTCAATGGTGTAATGAGGAGTCAAGTGAGAATGGGAATTATCGTAATGATAACAAAGGTCTATGCACCATAGCTTGGGGCTGTATTGTAGGGCATTACCATAAAGATGTGATGTGTTTGTATTGCAGGGTTTTTGTGAGGGAGCAGGCCAAAGAGATAATAACTATTAGTAGATGACAGTGCTTTGTGGGATTCCAGCTGTGGAGCCCAAATTTCCATACAGATAGAATGGCTCTGGGTGGATGAAATGCGTATGTGGGGGAAGGGCTGGGTGACTCAGTGGACTCATCTGCGCGCACACACGCACACGCACAAACACACATCACAGTTTGCAAGTGGCAAATCTCAGTGTTGGACTCAGTCTTGGTGTCCCCAGTCAGACTTTAGGGTGAGGTAAGAGCCTCCGGTTTGAACACTCTGCAGGTCTCTGTGGAGGAACTGTCCAGAGTACTGAAACAGCCCGATGTTGCTCTGCTGACAGCTTTCAAAGTCAGGAAGTGCAAATAGCTAGGGCTTTGTGTGTGTGTGTGTGTGTGTGTGTGTGTGTGTGTGTGTGTGTGTGAACAGAAGACCAGAGATTTCCATCAAGATCACATGCAGGTGAGAGGGTGTGCAACATACTTGTCAGCACCAGGGATTGGGGGAAACCTTGCCTAACAAACAAATAAAAGCCCCTCTCCCAAAAAAACTTTCAAGGTTACAAACTTTTTCAAGCGCACAAATCCCAGAAATACAAGGGGCATCCATAAAGTATGGGAGTAGATGTACTGAGAATATGTACTGTTTAAAGGAATAACTTGGAATTTAGCATTTTGGCAAACACACTGCCTTGAGTTAGTCGAGCCAGCACTACCGCTGGCGATCTTATCTGCTACCATGTTTACTGCCGGCAAAACAGCCTCATTCAAACATAAAAAAAATATATCATTGGCATGTTATGTTGACCACACTGGCTGTGGGTTTGACAATGTTGTTTTATTAATGTTACAAATGATATATTTCAGTAGGAACTGATATTTTAAAATTAACTGTTCAATAGCTTTGAGGTGGTCCTTCTTCATTATTTGATGTTTTTCCAGCCAGACGCTGTGAATACAGTTCATTGAGGTCATTGCTGGGTGACAGACCCACATATTAAAGAATTTGAGGAAAATATTGTGATACAGAAAAGCTTTCAAAATCTGATTAACTACAAATTATGTTTGCATTACATGCAAACATTTTTGCATTCATTACATTAAAACCTTGGTGATTGTCAAAAAAAGGTGAATGAAAGAAATGCGGTAGGTTGATTAACAAGTGTTGCAACATTTTTCCCTTTGCTGTACAGTTTTCATTTTTCAGGGATGGTTTTGTTATGTGTTTCTTCACTGATTAACTTAGCTACAATTAGGCGAGCTAGCAAAGCAAACAAAAAAAGCCTACCTTTGGCTGTTTTCGTCAGTCACGTGATCTTCGCCTTGCCGGTTGTAGTGGTCGGTTGAGAGAAGCAGGTAGAAACAGCTGGCCTGGTTCTGTCCGAAGCTTAAAAAACCACCAGCACCTTGTTTGTTTGTTCCATACAGAAGCCAAAGCTTAAAAATGACACGTTGTCATGCTGTAGGTGGATTTTATTACCTTTGTACTGAGCCAGGCTAGCTGTTTCCAGTTGTCATGCTAAGATAAGCTAACCGTCTCCTGGCTGTAGCTTCATATTTCAAAGGAGAGACATGAGAGTGGTATCGCTCTTCTAAGCTTACTCTCAGCAAGAAAGCGAATGTAGGTATTTGCCAAAATGTCAAACTATTCCCTTAAGGATCAAAACAGGAACTGGTTTTTACATAATTATTAATTCAACTGGTGTTGCCTCTATGTGAACTTGAGCAGTAGCTTGCGACACTGTGTCATTATGACCCAGAAAGGACGTGCAGATGTGAGGATTCAGGGCTGAGTGAGACAGAAGAAGTGTGAGATTGGAAGGTAACTGTGATGAATTATCTATGGGAGGAGGTTAATAATAGCAGTAGATGTGGTGGTGGAAAATTAAAGTCTGCCGTCTCCGGAGTTCCAGTCAATCCGCTGGTGTAAATAAGTCCACAAACATCTGTAAACAATGGTGCACATGTTTTCTATCAAACAAACACAGCTGTTCAAAACAGGGCCCCGGAGATCGAACAGGTAAGAGGGCCGGGACACCGGGACTGAGCAGCTTTTTTTTTGGTCGACTTCCAGTGCCAGACACGCTGTGTGCGTTTATGTAAGGGTGAGGCTAACAGAGAGGAGACAAAGATAGTGAGAGCAGAGAGCGTGAGGACACCAATCACCCTGTAATTATCCCCCTGGTGTGTGAACTGCCCAACTCTCCGTCCTTGATAGATTCACCTGACCCAATAACACAACACACAGTCACAATGGACTGGAGGCGGGATAAAGACAACACCATAGATCAGCCAGGGATCGGCAATGAGACAAAGACCTAACATCTGGGAGCTGCGGTGAAATTAAAGAACCGAAAGACTGAACCAATCCTGTTACAGCTTTCCATTAATAGCCTTGGAGCTGCTTGAGAAACGGCACAAGTGAGGTAATGCAGGATTCAATTTCATTTGATATTAAAGAAACACCCCTTGGCATCTCTCTCCCTCTCTTTCTCATACTCTCTCCCTCTGCTGCTCACATCACTCTGTTACCTTAGAGTGATGCATTAAGCCATTTAAATTAACAATGGAATGACTTATTCTAATACGCCCATCCTGAGGAGAGCCTGGGATGCTTGGTGGAGTGGGACATCAACACCACACACCACCTCTAAACCTCAGGCTGGGCAGCGATGCATGTCGCTCCTTCCAGATAGGCCAAACAATCTGGCCAGCACTCCATCCAAAAAGGAACACATTCATATGGTCATTATGATGTGGAGAGGGTGAATAACACCACTGAGCCCATCATTACTGGACCCGAAAACTACATCTCCCAAAGACGAGTAAATACATGTCGTTTCTGTGGTGGAATTGGGAGAAAAAGAATCAGTAAATACACCAAAGTCCTATAAAGAAAATGAGTGTTTTTTGGAGTTTGAGGCAGCGAAGCAGACGCGGCAGTCTTTATGAACTTTGGCAGCAAGTTGTAAAATCTCACATTACTTCCTCTCTGATACAGACTTCTAAATCATTCATACTAAGGCCTTGGTCAGCTGAATACAAATGAGGATACAGTGGGTGCCCCGTCTGTCCCTGAGGGGGTGTACAGAATAGATCTGAGAAAAGCACAGTTTGATTGATGCTGCTACACTCTGAATAATGATCGGTTCAGAGGTCAAACTACTTCAGTGGCATGCATTATATCATTAATTACAGACATCAATAAACAAAGGACACTGTCCATATGTTTTAAGTGTGCTTATGCCTCCTCTTTCCTTTACTGGATAATTTCACAATTAGCAACCGTTACACAGTGACCTTAAAAACACAGGAAAAAAAAGAAACTCACCAGCTATTGATCACATTCTCAGAATATCACAGTCAAAAAATGTGGCGTAGTAATTACACGTGATGAGAGAAGCACATTTCGATCTCACAGTTACATATGCAATTAAAATATTATTCATTACCTCTTAAATAAAAGCCTGGTTCTGAAATCCCATTAAATTTGGGATAATTGTGTGTGTTTAATTATAAGCCGTGGCAGGAAGGAAGGAAGGAAGGAAGTTTCGGAGAAAGTAACAGAATGTGCTGTGACCTACATAACGGAGGAGACATTTTGTTTTAAAAGTGACCTTGCTGTGAAACCTCAGCTCAGAATAGCTCAAATAGCTTTCCATGGACTCTCAGTGCACAGACCTATCACTTCAGGTTCTGGTTAAACAGAGATTTAAGCTGTGAAGGGGGGGCCATGAAATCCTCACGTTTTTTGCTGATTAAATGCGCATAATTTTAGTCACTAAAAATGACACTGTAATACTGTGGTATAGTTAGACTGGTTACAGCTACAGTGCTAGTTTGTTTTTTACAGTTTGATGTGCTGTGAAAACAAATGCTGCTGGATTATTTATACTGGCAGAACAAAAAGTAGACCTACAGATGCTGGCCTACTTCCACTTAAATTTACCTTATTTAGGATGGAGATATATTTCTTACTCCACTACATTTATCTGACAGGTATAGCAATAAGTCACTTTGCAGATGAAAGGAATAATTCAACATTTTGGGAAATACGCTTGCACGCATTCTTAGAGTTAGATGAGAAGATTGAGACCACTCTCATATCTGTCCATTAACTATGAAGCTACAGCCAGCAGCCGGTTAGCTTAGCTTAGCATACAGATTGAAAGCAGCCTGTCTCTCTCCATACTGCCAAGAAATAATACTGCTCAAAACCAACTATAAAACCCCAACTTGTCATTTTTACACTTTGGTTTTTGTACGGCTTAAACAAACAAGATATGACATGCTTATTAGTGAGCTTCATAGGTGCTGGTGGTTGGATTTTGCTTCCTTCAGACAGAGCCAGGCTAGCTGTGTCCAGTTTTTATGCTAAGCTAACCAGCTGCTGGCTGCAGTACAGACACCAAAGTGATATCGTTCTTCTCAGCTACTCTGGGCAATAAAGCTAAGTGTCAAATTATTCCTTTAAGATTTACCATATGATTTAACATGATGCATTTTTACACATCAAACTACCCAAAGTATATAACACCCTTTCACCCAGCATTAAAATATGTCACTCACAATGGCCATATTAATATTGTTGTATATTGATATATTATATTGATTATAATTTCGCACTTTTTCTAAAGTTAAATTTTAAATGCAAGACTTTTACTTGTAATGGAGTATTTTTAAATTGTTGTATTGCTACTTTTACTTAAGTAACAGACCTGAATACTTCCTCCACCACTGCATATTTTTCAGTTTTTTGTCCACAGATTTGCTGTGGCCTGTGTCTAACTTCATGTGTATGCTGTCTGCTGCCCCGGCCCAACATCCCCTGCTGGCTCCCTCAGAGCAGCTTGGCTCGGCCCGGTGGCTTCAACCTGCAGGCAGCCATAGGACAGCCCAAGCGGAGCTGTCTGCCACTCCTGTGCTTCATTAGGAAACAAAATATAAGGTTTCCACTCCATTAGGAATGACTTTAGGAGTGAAAGCACATAAGACGCCGACTCACCTCATCAACAATGCATTGCAATAACGGCTGAGGATGAATGAGAGTGAGCAGAGAGGGGAGAGAGAAAACAGCATTAGCCTGTATACAATGTCTTTACAGCAGAGTGGAAAGGGGAAAAAAATCATTAATGCAATAAAATGTGGTCAGATTAATCAAACGCCTCAAACTCTTATGAAAATATTACGGGGAGAGAATTTTCTATTACATCTAATGGTATCTAATCTAATACTGGCAGTTAAAGGCTTGGGCATCTATTTATTGTGAAACACAATTTAGGAAGTTTAAAGGGAAGCAGTGAAGCATGCATGCAGCATAGCCGTCAGGAACATAGGCAGAGATCTTTTCCTGCTATTTTCTTTCCTCCAACTCATAAAAGCTTACCATTAAAGACTGTAGGTCTCTCTGAGTTTGGGGGGGAAGAATACACAGAAGGGAAAGGCAATATGTAATTAGCGTGTCATAATCAAAATGACCCACTCGGACACTTTATGATCAGCAAGACAAAATTACTGCACCACTGGTGGCAATCTGTGGGCATGTGTTAACACCATTAACATAATGAAAATACACAAATGTTAATAGCCCGCCTCTTCATACGGACGAGGAGCTGAAGCACAATGTTAATTTCACAGTGCATTTTCACTAACCTGCAGGTTGTGGGGAAACGGCGGGCTGAGAAAAAACATACAATCTTTTTGTAAATGGCTTGGAAGAAGAAAAAAAGTCTCCTTGTCTCTTAAAACAATCTGTGAAAAGTATCATTCCCCTGCCGCACATCTCCAGCGAGAGACTCTATGGAAGATCTCATTTTCAATTAAAATCTCATTTGCTTGGAAGTTGAAATGAAATCATGTTGTGAATTAGCACATGAATTTACATACTGGGACGGCTGCCAGTGTGCACGGAGACTAATTTACCTTAAAGATTGATTTTCTTTTTTTTTTTTTTTTTT
>NTHP01000196.1:659012-677159 GCA_003416845.1 Oplegnathus fasciatus | reverse complement strand
TTTTTTAAAGGATCTCAGTGATGGCGTGAGAGCAATGATGCATAAGTGAGATCTGAGAAAACATTTACCAACATCCAGCAGCAATGAAAAACTGGATTGTAAGATGTAACTAGTGAAGAAAAGCCAATTCGGTCTCTACTGATGCACAGTTGAAGAGCTTCTCTTAAGAGAGGAAAAGAGTTTCTGCAAAGTTACAAATAGAACAAGAAAACAAACTTTTCAAAACAGCACATACATACATACATTGAAGGACTGCTGTTTTACTGTTAATGGCTGCATCAAAATGCATCTATTGACAGTGGAAAGGACATGTTGAGAGTTCACATTCTTAATTATGGATTCAAAGACATTCATGCACAAGATACGACGGCTGACAAAGAAACATCCAGCATTTCTGTCATCATCTGTTGAGCAGAAAAGATGGTATTAACAAATTATTTCTGTCACTTCTCAGCACTGAAGCTAACCATCCATGGAAGTGCTTGTCCTTGTAATTTGTCAAGTTTTTAAGACACCCACCTGCACCTGGCTACACTTGATGGTCTCCCACCCAGAATGCACTCCTTCAGTCAGCTATCCACTGGGCCTCGGATTGTCCACAGTAAATTACTTGCTCATTTCGCAAGGCCTTCTCTGACAAAGCACTACAGCTGTTATTGATTCATTCTTTCAATTAAATAAAGCTTTGCTCTCTCCACTCCTTGTAAATACCTAGAGACCCCCTATCCAACACAATATCCATTCTTCTTACACTGGTAACATTATCAGTCTGCACGCAAAATTAATTCCCCCACTATTGCTGAAATAACTATAATTGCAAACTACACAGAGAGAGAAATTGGAAAGGGGTTTTAATATACATTTCCAGGTGTATTCTCCATTTGTTCAAGTCAATAACATTTTTCATTAACATTTGTAATAAAAAAAAAAGCAAGTTCTGTCCCCTGCTCATTTCCTTTTTAATTCAGAGATGAATTCACGGCACACTTTCCAAACTGCTATGTGCTACACTTTCTCATTTAATTTGGTTTAAGACATCCAAATGAGATTAATGTTGGCTATCAACTATAAAACATTTTAATTTACATATTTATCAGTTGAATGAGCCGTGACTCACAATAGGTAAGATGTGTTAACATGATTGCATGTTGATGCAACACTTTAACATAATAGAAAATCAATATGTGAATGAAAATGGATAGCAACTGTAAGAGTGCAATTCTTGTCATTTTAGATATTTATTGAGTTATTTCTTTGACAGAAGTATTTGGAAGGATGCCTTGAAAATTCCATTTGCTACTTCAAAAGCAGCACACTGTTATGTGAACAGTTAGATTTTTTTTGAGGAGGAATGAAGAAAAGCAGGGAGACAGTCAGCGTGCAAGGACGTTGACGTGTCTCCACAGACAGGCCAAGAAGAAAGGGAGAGAAGAAGAGAGAGAGAGAGACCCCCCATCTGTCTCCTCGCCTTCATTGTTATCCCACTGACGATCCTGCAGGTGGGCAGAAATCGGTGTCGCTTGGCCTCAGCTGTACTGAGGTCAGCTCTCCGCTCGTCTGTGCTGGAATTATGGGCTAGCCTTTTGCCCGCGGCGCACAGATTTAGCCGTGACCCTGAACACAGCCTCCCCCAGAGGTTGACAAATTTTATCACCACATTTTCCCAACTTTGCTCAGAAAACCAACGCGACTCACCAACCCACAGCCAATCCAGCCCCACAAGTAGCTTCCCCCTAACCTCATATCTCATCTCAGACATAATGGGAAAATCAGACCTCTGTGAACAGGAATCTTTTAAGATTCATGGAAAATAAGGGCACGTGCTGGAATGACAAGGGACGCTGAGTGCTCACAGCCTTTACTGCAGAAAATTAGTAGAAAGACTTTAAAAATGATCAGGTTGTAATGACGAAATTATTAGAGTTAGAACTTTTACAAATTTTCGAAAATAATTTAAATAGTCGGAATAAATAATGTAAAATCAAATCACCAATGATGCCAATTAAGATGTCTTTACTTTCCCATTCATTATTTTCACAATTATAAATCACTGTATATCTTAAATCTTGTAATAGACAAATGTTTCTAAAATGATCAAAACACAAAATATACTGCATTTGTCTAAATACTGCATAGAATAATATGTTTACTGAACACATAAGGTGATTGTAAGGTGAACAGAAAACTACAGTTCTACTACAAATTTCTCCATTTTAGATGTAAATCTAGCCTGTGGAATAAAAATCATGGCAAACAACTTGGGAGTCTTCGCAGTGTTTGCACCTCTCCTCTCTCCAAACCATTTGAAAGCACAAAGTCCTACCGAAGACAAGGGAGAAGGGGGAAAAAATGAGCTAACACAAGAGACATAATAAATCAGAAAGCTCTTTGCTAGCGGCTGCATGCACATTAGACCACATCTTCAAGATTTTCAGAGCAAACCGTGGAGCAAGACTCCATTACCTCCTGACACAGAATGCAAATGAATCACAACATGGGGTGGGATGGAATTAAAGACCCTTCTCTAATCAATGACAAGCCAGGATGAAACCCTCTCTTCCATGGCTCTGCCATAGGCAAACTTCAAGCCCCCTGAAAACACACACACACACACTCATGTGCACACACGCATGCACACGCCCGAAGACAGACTGACAGACACACACATGCACACATTTGGCATGATCTCTCTGGCTATTTTCCAGCTTGACTTTTCCAAACTGGTGGGGAGGACGTGAGCCTTTTTGCGTGACGGGAGTTTTGTCTTAACCTGCCACCGCCTTTATATTTCGCTGTATTTTAGAAACAGCATCTGATTTTTGTCAGGTGGATGGTGCCGGACTCAGGCTGTGAGGTGAAGGGAAGAGCTGTCTCTGTTCTGTTGTGTTCTGCTCTGCTCAGACAGATGCACAGGCCTGTGTAAATGACAGCCTGAGCCCGAGGATGTCTGCTGGCTGCCGCGCGGCCTGCTACAGCCTGCAGGTGAAGTGTCTGTGGCGCCATATGGAGCAGGGAAAATTAACAATGAGAGGAAATTCTCCAGAACAGCGGGAGGCCTTGCTAGTCTCTCCTCCAAACAAAATTTAAAGACGTAGAGAAACAAGAGAGGGGGAGTGATAAAATTAATGGGGTTCAACATTTTAACACAACACCGACGGCAATGTTTGCACAGAAAAACAAGAATTCCCTTTACAGTTTAGTCACATTGCACTCCTGCATTATAAATCAGTGCCTGGCTTAAGTAGTTTGACCTGTTCTATAAATGTACATTAACCCTGCTGGTGCTCCCTCCCAGGTTCTAGCCTGTTCCACACGCCCAGCACAGTGGCTGTTAGTGCAGGTGAGCTGCCTCCGTCCCTGGTGGCTCCTTATGCTTGCTGCCATCATAGCGGAGGCGCCCCCCGTGGAGCCTCTCTTGGTTTGGGTCATTGATTACAAAGAGCCTCCTGGTTTTGTCTGACAGATGTGAATCCATGCTATTTAATTTGGAGAGTTACCCTCAAAGGGACCACCATTAGCTATCCAATCTGACCACAAATAGTGTTCCATTAAGCAAAGAGTTTGAGAAGCTCTGGTGGTGCGTCTCCTGACAGCATGGAGGAAGCCTTGGCATATTACTCTGAATGTTAAATGCTTGGTTGTTTAAACAAAAGGGAGATCTTACTTTAAAGAACGTCTTTGTTTTAGAGATACATAAAGGGTCCCCTCAGCGGGATTCTTCAGGCATATTAGAGCTGAAACTGTCCTTGTTTAGTGTCTAAAGAGGGTGGGGTTGGTAGTTAAAATGTTAATAAGTGCAATTCAGTTTTAATTTAACAGCCCTCTGCATTCCTAATTACTCCACTAGCTGTGAATAAATGAGGAAGAGAGCTCATCTCTTGCCCTCTGCTTTCAACACAAAACACATTCTTACCATTTCCGATATGGAGCTAAAGAGGACTGTGAGGAAAGTGATCTCAACTCATCGTCTCTTCATGAACAAAGCAGCATGGCTCAGTTGGCGATTTTAGCTATTATTTTCTCAGTAGGCAGAGGCCTCCCATTCTTTGCGAGAGCTTTTACAGATTTTTGTTGATAAAGTAAGAAGACAACTGTGAAAAGTGCAAGAAAGCAAAACAGACAAGATTCAAAGAAGACCATAAAAGGAATCTGATGATCATGAAACACTCTTTTTTTAAAACATTCAACAATAGAAGCACGCATCCCTGTGCAGCCGTGGAATAGAACTGTGCATAAATTACTTTATGTAATCATACAATGTAGATTAGCATGATAATGGTGGGTGTTAATAGATGCCAGGAAGCAGGGAGTGACAGCACTTTGAAATGAGACATGCTTGGGGCAGTGGGCTCACACACACTCATGCATACACACAGCATTGGGGAATAGCCAGTGAGGCTCTCGTGCCATTACGACAAATGTGAGTGACGGGGAAGAAAGTCACATCTAGCCAGCTGCCTGAAGGCTGCTACAGTATTTCCACAAGTCTATAGGCTCCTGGTCTCTTGGGGAGCTCTATTAATTGTGAGCAAAATGGTCCACCATTAGATCTAATGCTTTTAGAGACCAGAGGACATCTTACCCAGCCACAAGGGCCAGATTCAAAAGCTTGCTGAAATAATGCCATCCTAGATTAGCCAAAATTTTACCTGCAATTTTTAATCTTTTTTCTAAGACCTGGATTAAATCTAGTCATAGACCAAATATATTTTCACTGGATATTTCCTTTCACTCCAGAGTTAGGCTTTAGAAAGAGGGAAGAACATGAAATAAAAGTAATAAAAGTGAAGAGGATATGATCAAAACTCATCTTGTGTAGCCATCAGTGAGATGTAAGGGAGCAGATCAGGTGGACTACAGATCTAATCTCCTCCTAGAAAGCCAAGACGAAGAGCAACCCACATGATGACAAGGCTTTGAAGACAGCTCTGCAGTCACCTAAAAACCCTGATTTCTAACAATGTTGTAGCCATTAGTTAATCAGACTAAATTTAGCCCCCTACGGAGACAAAAGCGGGGTAACAAGAAGACTGGGATAAACCCAAGAATAGGTCAAGGGCACTTATTTAAAAAGCCTCCTTGAACACAGTTGGCACATTCAACAAAAATAACTAGTCCCACTTCCTTTCATCCTCCAAAGCCCCGACAGATCACAAAGCCTGGTGGGGAGGGGGTACAAGGTGGAAGCATAAGGACCTATAGATTTACAGACCAAGCGGGTGTGACCACTCCTGTGGATTAATCCAAATCAGAATGGCTTTAAGACAACAGCAATTTGATCAACTCTGATCCGGCTTATCCACAGGCCGCCCAGATTTGTACTCATGCATAGCGAGCGAGAGCGGCACTAAACTCTTCACTGTGGAGTCTTAATGCAACTTGAGAATGTGACAATACATTATGTCCTTCTGAAGCTTAATAGGTTGATTGCTGTGACGGTTTTGTCAGTAACTGAGGAAGCCACGAGGCAGGCAATTACCATGGCAACTGCCAAAATAAGGGCGACATACTGCTGAACACTATACCAAAGCCTTGATATTCAGAATCAGTACTGTTTATTATGTTTAGCATGCTCTTATACAAGTCCGACTGACTTGCCATTTCCCTTACTGACCTCTATCACGTACATATTCTCAAACACATGCTCTTTCCTGGTTAGGACAATGGTCACAGCCTCCTGAGTCCAGCAGTGTAGTAAATGGGGCTCCTGCTCAGGGAGACTGCACTGCTGACCTTCTGACAGCCAGGGCGGAGGAGAAAGCTACATTCATGAGCAGATCTGTGGGTCAAATCACCACACAAGCACTCCAAGGAGAGCTGACTGAAAATTAATTAAAAACGCTAGTGTGCGGTGAATGACAGGCTGCTTTTGTTGGTCGCCTGCATTGACGGAGGAGGCAGGACGGTCCCGTGTCCCTGGTGCTGGCGAGCCCCTGGTGGCCTCAGCCATTGTCTCGCTGCCAAGCTCTTGCCTTATCAGCAGCAGCATATCAATGAAGCTGCTGTCTTGTTTGTGCAAATGGTAATTACAACATCCACATTTTTGTGCATTGAAACAATCCCATCTTAGTCAGGAGTAAGGAGGTTTAGAGGAGAACATTTAAACAGACCTTCGGGAGATATGCCAAGGTAAACAAAGAAATCTCATCTTTGTTTCCACCCATGCATTCAAAACAAATAAATAGACACACAAGTTGGCGATGATTGTTAACCCACATACCAACCAAATGTACAGTTCAAATGACAATCCAACAATCTCATGGATAAATCTTCTACAGTCTGTGGTCTTCCCACGGTAATATTGCGTATAAGATTTAGAGTGCAAAAGCATTTAAGCAGGATGAAGCTCGGAGTTTAATGTGGTCCATCAATCCCATTCACACAGGGTTGCAGCCTCTACATGTGTCCTGTGAGACCATCAGAGTAGTTTAGTGGCATGTTGCAGTTTAAAGGTGCAACAGAAGAGTCAGGTAACAAGGGACAAAATAGTCTCGCCAACTCTCAGTTTTAACTACCCAGGTTCCCTTTGGCCCACACTCATTAAATGCAGAATGCATTTGTCCTTGTAGCTTTTCACACACGTGCACAGACACACACTCACACATACACTGTTGTTCACAACTCACCACATTCAAAGGCAACGGCCATTAGGTGTAAATGGATGGTGTTCTGCCCAAGTCTCAGCTGAGCACATGTTTCAGGAGCAAAGCAAATGCAAAGGCCAACAGATCCATTAAACTCCACCCAATAACACAGGGCCCTGTCTCCATCACAAAGGATACTGCTTTGGCAAAATAACACCAGTGTGAGACTCAAGCAAAATATCTCAACAGATGACGATAAAAACTGTTTGGCACACCGCTGAATACACTAATCTGGAAATTATGAACTTCTGTTTTACTTTGCACTCACAGTGTATAGACTATAATCACAGCAGAAAATGAATCGCCAACTTTTTGACAATAAATTAATAATTTAAGTAATTTTTCAGACAAAAATGCCTATGATTGTCTGGTTCCAGCTTCTCCAGTGCAAGTAATTGCTGCTTTTCTATCTTTTATATAAGAATAAGAATTAAATATTTTTGGGTTTTAGACTGTTGGTTGGACAAAACATGAGGAAGTCAAAAGGCCAGCAACACTTGTAGTATTAACCATAATTTTACCAACGTGTTTCAGCTCAGAGCCTTCATCAGGGTCATCCTCATCTGTGTTGGTCTCACAATAAAGCTGTTTTTTATTCAACAAGTGTTGCTGGAGTTTTCACCTCTTCAGACTTTTTCCCTTTTCTTTACACAATGGAAGTAGGCGAAGTTGTGCCAGAAATCCCTACTCTGGTTAGACAAAACATGACATTTGAAGAGGTCAAATGGCTTCTGGAAAATTATGATAAGCATTTTTCACTATTTTCTGGTGTTTTATAGACCAAATGATTCATTCATTTTTAGAGCAAAATACGGGAAGATCAATCGATAATGAAGATAATGGTTCGGTGCAGCTCTGTTTCAATGTGCAACTCCTATTTCTATTGGGAGCGCATGTGTGAGAGTGAGTTTATATGTTTGCGAGTGCTGGATGCACACTGTTTTTTGAAATAACATTTCATTTTCATTCAATGTGCAGGTTATATTTCTATTGACAAGGCAGATAAAGTAAGAGGGGAGCAAGGGAACTGGATTGATGAATTATTTAGCGAGACACTAAATAGGGCGATCAGGCCCCGGTGCCAAGGAGAACATTAATACATTAAGATATACAAACAGAGCGGATCTGAGACATGATTTCCATATGTGTGTAGTCTGGCCAACTTGCAGTATATAGTGTAGTATCCAATGGATACATACAGTAATATGCAGCACTATATTCTGATAATCTTAATGGTTTGCTCATTGATGCAACAGCTCAACAATATCAAGGAGAACAAATCCATGTACTGCTTTTAAAGAGTTATTCTCATGAAAAAAGTGTAGCACTTCTACATCTATAAATATAGCTCAGACTTAAGGCCTGTGTAAAAAGAACTAGTAAACAAGAGATTAATATCTTTTGGATGGCACAATAAAAACAGAGGCAGGAGAGTTGCTCTATTGTCGACTACGGGGCAGGCTACAGGGTCAAAAGAGCCGTGGTAAGCTCTATAGCCACAGTCAAGTGACTCAATTACCACATTTGCTCTTTGTGTTGACCCCTCAATTAGTGTGGAACTGTAACAATCTACCCACCAAATACAGTCATTCATCACCAACTGCCCAAACCACCAGCCTGCTTCTCCGAGCCACCTCACTAGAGAAGAGGGCAGGCAGAGGTCAAATTAAAGTCTGGCCTTTGTAACTACCCCCCTTAATATCCTCAGTTCAACAGGATAAGCTCTGGTAGGTCCACAGTCATTACACATGCAGTGCAACAAGCCACTAGGCATTAGGGTAACATGGAAGAGACACGTCTGCATGACTCTAGGAACAGCACTGTATTGTGGAGGTTGGGGATTTAAGATCATTCACTATCTGACGGCTTATATAGGTTTAAGAACGTGAAGGTAATCTGCAGGTTAATAACTATATTTGCACCCTCCCTCTCAAAGGTAATGAACAATGTTTAAAAGCAGCGCGGTAAGTAAGGGTAATGTAGGAGTAACTAAGAGAGCGATAGCACAGATATCCAGATAAGGTCTAAGCGGGTGTTAGGTGGGTGGCTGTTGCCCCACCAGCTCCTGCCATGCTAGACCATTCAGAGAGGCTCTCAGCTCTTGGTTACACTGTCATCACTGGCCAGCAGAGCTGTGCTCCTCTTACCCCTCTCCCGCTGTGGTTAGGGTTGCAGGCACAGTAAAAGCGAAGCACTGATGATTTAATTATGATACTGGTTCATTCAGTCACCGAGGTTAGGTTTCCAGTCAGGGGTGAACTGATATGAGCAAAGTTTGGTTTACGTTTACAGAGGCACACTTTGGATCCCGAACAGATAACATTTAATCTCCCTGGAAGGCCAGCCAGAGGGTGTGGGGTCTCCGCGGGGAAACGTCCCATCCTGGCGTTCCACTCAGCTCTGCGTAGCTAAGTCTGTCGCTCTGCTCTCAGAGGCCTAGTTTATTCATGATATATAACTATCCACTGTCTTGCTACCTGCATCGGTTCATCTCCTGCCCGGCAAAGTGAGTGACGCACCTCACTCTCGGGGATTCAGTTACTCAGAAAAATGCTTCACAGGTTCCTGACTGACTGCTTTGATTAATGGCCAACATCTGCACCTGAGTGGTAACTATCATAATTGATATTCAGCTCAACTCTGACGGCTACAGTGCTTACTTAACCTCCAACTTCATCTTATGTAAGATACAGCAATGTAACAAACCAGTGAGTGGTTGCCTGTCTTTTGTTTCTCAGAGCAAATCCCTCCCCACACAACTGTTCATGACTCCAGGGTCCCCTCTTCACTTTTTAGTTTGATGGCTTGCTCTTCCTTTAAACTACAATCAATACCTTTTAAGCAAAAAATAGCATTTCTTAATTAAAGCAAGAGGGAGATATCAATCTGGAGCCATTATGCACCAGGCCTTATGGTGTCTGACATTTAGTTGTGATTACACCAGTGCCTGTATACTGTCATGGAAGTCATTAGACTGCTGTCATCTCAACATGTTTTCCTGGCCTCATTAACACTGCTTTCATATTGCATTAACGTGACTGCTACCTATAAGCTAAAACTTGAAGGAGTGGTTACTTTCGCTATTAGCATTTTTACAGAGGAATTATTTTTGATGAGCTTTTAGCCCTGTTAGCAGTGTGGCTCTGGGGATGACAATGTCGGCCGGTCCAGACTGAAATATCCCAGCAACTATTGGATGGATTGCAATTAAATGTAGGAGGATGAATCCTTCTGGCATTGCTGACTTTTCCTCGAGCACCATCATCAAGTCAAACTTTGTCCAATAATACTTTGAGGTTATGACCAAACACCTGCAAAACTAATGACATCCCCATCAGCCTCAGCTGTACTTTGTGCTTAGTGCTAATTAACAAATGTTAGCATGCTAAACTTTGATGGTACATGGTAAACACGACCTGCTAAACATCACCATGTTAGCATTGTCATTGTGAGCATAACAATAATAATAATAATAATAATAATAATGATAATAACTTTATTTGTATAGCACCTTTAAAAACAGGGTTTACAAAGTGCTTTGACAGACAAAGCAAAAGCAGGATACTCAGAAGCAATATAACAACAGAAAAAAAAAAACTGACCAAAAGCGAGACAAAATTAATTATGAATAAAAACAGAAACAATAAAAGCAATAAAAAGACAATAAAAAGACAATAAAAAGACGCACGTTAGCATGCTAACGTTAGCATGCTAACGTTAGCATGTAGCTCAAAGCACTGCTGTGCCTGAGTACAGCCTCTCAGACCCATTAGCATGGCTGTAGGGCTCTTAGTGGGCGCTCAGACCAAAATCAACCCATGCACATGCAAGTGGCTGCGTGGTGGGCCCATGCTGCTTCAGACACAGGTGAGACCTTGAAATTCGATCCAGGAAGTACAGGCTTCTCAGGCGCTAAAACACAGCACATTTGCTTTTAATACTGTGAGACAGGATTTTACAATTCTGGATAGTTATTACGACAGCAATTATTTTATCTTTCCTCATGATGATCGCAAGGTAAACAGGAAGTTGAGCCAGGTTCAACTTTTTTGCGGGCAAACCTGCATTGTTATGCAGGAGCCCTTTGCGTTGGCACCCCCCACTGCACCCCCACTTGCACCCCCACTGGAGATGTGCAAATAGCAAAGCCACGTGAAACAGAGCTGGAGTGAGCCTGACCCTTGAAACGGTGTCCCAGTCACCTGCATCTTATTTACATTCAAGTCTGGGCCGCAGTGAACGCTCTGACATCAACTATTCATGGCGCTTTCTAAAGCACCCATCAGATGACAGTTGTGACCCCAGCGAGAACAAGGGGCTGTGTTACAAATACTGACGTCCCAACTCAACCGCGCCAAGAGCAGAATCTTATTTTAATCCAACTTTTCTGCTTTACGTCACTGTTTTGTTCTTTTTCTTTTGTGGAGCCCTTTGAGGCATGCTTTGCAATATTGGGCTATAAATAAAAAAAAAACCTGACTTGTCTTTAGTTGAAAGGAACACCATCTGCTGAGCATTTAAAGACCATACACACTATTCTGTTCAACACCACCTCCCTAAAAGCTGTTGTCTCACACTAACCTGTGAAAGAGACAGCAGAAGAACATACATCAAGAGCTTGACACAAGTGCCAGACTGGGAAATTATTTTTAAGTAGCAGTGTGGTTCCTGAATGATTGAATTTACGTTAACATTGATAAAATGTTCCAGTTGAAACTAGCTTGTAAAAATAAAACAACATATTTCTTTCATCATCTAAGGTACAGCCTGCAACAGTACATATTCTTTTGCAAGCACTAGTGCTCCCTTAGCTGTTTTTTGTTGTTGTTTTAATTAAAAAGACAGATGGGTGAGTTAAAAAAACAGGGTGTATTTGTGTGTATTCAAACAGTTCTCTTTCTCAGTGTAACTGCATGCGATCCTGCCTGACAGATACACAGAGAAAAGCCCAATAGACCACATGGCAGAATTATTTCCAGGGAAAGCAATCTAATGTAATATCCCCCATGACCTGCTCCGCACAAATAACCCAGGCGTAGCGGTCAGCCTGGTTGGGTTTTTACAGGAGTCGCTGCATGTACATAAGGTGGAGCACAAAACAAATTATAAAGCAGGTAAATGGCCACAAGGCTCGGCCTCTCACGCTATACTGAACACAGTGTCGCACACTGGCCGCATGCAGAGGATACATCCCACACAGCATCTATTCTGTGGAGGCTGCTGGAGGGTAAATGATATTGCTGGTGTTAATAATCAATTCTGTGGGATTAGTTAAAAGTGGAAGACAAAACACTAACAAATCAGGTGGCTTCTTCTAAAACAGCACCATAAAGACATAGAGCAGCAGAGCATATAGATTTTCCACGGGGCTCAATTGTGTGAGAAGTTGTTGGGCTTGCATTATTGACTTTCTCAGTATGGTGGAACCGTGGTAGTTAGGTGCCTTTCCTCAACTCTAATTATGGTGTCATAAACAGGAGAGACCATTAATGAAACCCACTCATGGCTTTAAAACCGCAGATAGGATTTGGAGAGGAGAGGGGAGGGGGGCTGAGAGAGGTCTTAGAGTAGTCATGGTATCAATCACAGCAAACTACTCCTCTGTTGAGTAACGAGCATGAGAGCTGGTCAATAAGTCAGCCAAAGAGCCAACAGACTGTAATAGAGACACAGCAGAGGATGGGAGACAGAGGTATTTGACCTGAGACTGCCTGTCATGTTCACGAGGCTGCGGTCGTGCATCATCAAGGAGAAAAAGTCAGTGTGCCACGTGCTTGTCTGCAAAAATCAATATCATACAATAACACTGCATGTCATGTATTTCCCACAACCCATCGTGGTCAGAAAAAAATATTCTGCTCTTTAGTTTGTTTTTGCCGTGTACAGTACGACCCTGCAACCCTTTCCTGTGCATCAACTTTTACAGAAATGAGATGTAACTAAAGAGGAAATTTGCAAAGGTCACGCTGTATGATTAAATGTCGAGGACATACCTCCCCACCTCTAAACATCGGAGCGGCAGAGCAGGTCACCTCAAGTTCAGCTGCCACGAGAGGCGGACGATCAATATGACATTTGCTGTACACTGAAATCATAAAACCCGGGAGAAGAAGCTGATGGACAATCTAATGACAGATTTGTTTGGTTAGAGTTGTTTCATCTGATTTTGAGAAAAGCTGCCAGGACAGAATTTGGAAAACGAAGTCGCTATATGGGCACTATGGGACAAGAGATAGAGACCCTTTAATTTCCTTTACATCACTAGACACTGTTAAGGGTGTCTATGGTCAGTTTCTGGTCAAACATCTCTAGTTAAAAGCTGTTTTTTTTTTAATCAGAAAAGAGTAATCACTCTCTTGGCTGTTGACTGAAAGCAGCAAAAAGCAATGCCAGTTATGAATTTTTCTCAACCTATAAAGAAAGATAATGCAGGCACCAATAAAACATGACCATTTTCCACCATTCTATGGCTACATTTGCACAACTTTCATCATTTTTATCCTCAATCCAAGCAAAAATCTAATGGAAAAAAAATTTAAAATCCCCACTGCAATATTTCTTCGCAGCTTACCAAGTCGCTCATTTCTGTTGTGTGCCAGTTGATGAAAAATTATGTATCGGAAAGATGAGATCTGACAACAACTAAAGCCAAATTTTATATATTATTCCAAGGAGGGCAGTGCAGTATTAAGTCTCTGTGGCTATATGTTGATTAAAACACAAGCATAACATTAACAGAGCAATCATAGATGCTGATGTTTCTACTACCCTTTTCCAAGTGCGCAAACATAGTATCTGATCAGTATGTAATGGTACATGCAATACTACATATGTTTGCATATTTTACCCAGTCCACACATTTCCAATACAAACACTATAAAACAGTAGCCATGCAAAGCCACAGATGTTGTGCTAACTGTAGCTCATTGTGTGTACAGTTGCACCCAACTGTAGCTGGGTGTCATCAGGGAAAGGCGAGACTTGGATCTCTCTTAGCTGCGAGCAGAAAAGTGGCATTTTTTCAGCATTCGAGCCATTTTTGTTCTTTCAAGCTGTAATTTGTATCTGTTGTAGATTGTAACAGGTCTTAAGGCTTTGTGCTTCATTATATCTTGTGGGAATAAACTACAACGCTGGTAAAAATTAAAAGATAATATCTCACTGTGAAAAAGTCCTCACATAGAGCTTTAAGTAAAAACTGAAATGCAGGACTACTACATTTATTTACTGTAGTAACATTTTATTAAAGTATCTCAAGTTTTAAAGGGTTTGAGTGCCTCCCTCCACTGATAGTTTGACACGTAGCACGTCCACATGCATTTACAATATGACGGCAGTAAAGCTATTTTGATTTTCTAGAGTGAGAGGCAATAAAATGTAATTACAACATGTTTTACTATTGACTTCAAGACGGAGTCGCAACAGCCAAAGCAATTTCATGCTGCCTGTAAAAACAGTATCCAACGAGAAGGAAAGGCAGAGTCATGGTTGAGTGGCAGAGGAGAGAGAGCGGGGCATTGATAGCCCTCCATGGGCTAACCATAGACCAGACCAGACACTGTAGACCTAAACTAGACAAATCTATTTCAGACACATATTAGATAAATATTTATATACCATAAACTGTATCAATAAATCCCTCGGGGAGGGGAAGCTATTCCACAGCATGTCAATAACTGATTTCACCAGCAGATAATCATTTTTCTCTCAATGGTGCAGCTTGATATGACGTCGATATGTGCTGTCAGAGTTCATTTTGGCTGTAGCAGTTAGAGAGAGCGTCACTGAGAGGATATGGCACCCTTCTATTCAGGTCCATTGATTGGGAGGCCGCGTGTTAGTGGGGGGAGAAGAGCTGGCTGTCATGTCTTATGTTGTGTGCTGTATTAAAGCTGGAGGGAGAATATGGGCCGTGTGGAAGGTCTGCAGCTCCATCTGACCGCAGTGTTACAGGGGACACAGGGGAGTCAGGCCTTTTAATTGTCTCATTGAGACTTGGCTGCATACAAGTAGCCAGGATACATAGGAGGGGGAGAGCAGGAGAGGGTTCATGGGTCTGAAATGGCAATTGCAAGACAAGTACTCTGATACGATGAACATATACAATCAGTCAGGATAAAGATCTCACCCTTGGCGGCATGAAAGGGGGAAGTGAGCAGCTCTCAGGAAAAATCAATACGGAACCGCTCATTTTGGAGGGACATGTGTGTCACAGTCAATAGGAGTTAATAGGCTGGGTTGTTCAGTGAAGACAGGCGGCTTGGGAGAGCAGCCCACTCTGACAGCTTAATACATACTGAATGGCAAGCTGGTTGCATGTAACAGTCACTGCGGACACATCAAGTGTGGAATGGAAGCTGATCGGCGCAGGCAAAAGTTAATTATAAAATAGAGCTGAAGGTCTTACACACAGAAGTACAGAATTACCCATCCAGTAATGAGAACAGACACATGCAGCTGACCCACAGTACAGACCGTTTCTTCTCTATTATTAACAATGGCTGTAATATACACAGTGGAGGAAAGTTTGTTTAAATCTGATGTTTCAAAGCATGACCTGCATCATACTGTGTGGAAGACTGAGATGACTCTACATGGACAATTCACTGTACAGGTCCTCGCGTTTGAGTTGCACACGTGGGGGAACAAAGGCAACGGATAACAGCTGAATACTAACTTGAGGGCTTCTCCACAGCAACATGTGCAGATTCCTTCCCTGCTCTAATTAACCAGCGTTGTACCAACAGGCTCATCACAGGTTAATTGGCTCAGAGGATGGGTGAGGGACCTTGTGGCAAAACAAACAGAAGCACAGTTTTCCAGAGTTTTGTAACATATTTTTGCCTTCAACTGAACGAGATCCAGATCAGTCAAACACAGGGAAATGGCTAATAATAACTTAATTAATTGGGGTCTGCGGGTCACACTGTTTGGCTCCATAAAGAAGGATTCTCCTCTTAATTAGCACCCATTAAGACCTAATTTGGATTATTGTCATCTCTTAATTTTATCCAGCTAATTAATAATTAATTACAATTTCAGTATACAGTAGAGTTCAAATTATCTGCTACATTTTTATTATACAAATGTCAGGAAAACTGCAAGTCATGGATTAAGTCAAAGAAACTGAGAAGCTGGTCTAAACCATTACTATTCTGTTGAGTTCCTGGTAAATAATCTCTGTGAGAACAATCATCACAAGAATAAATACAGTGTTGGATTAAATGTTCTGAAATACCCAACTGAGTTTTATCCTTTCAGCAATGGTTAGGACTCAGACAGGGAAGGGAAGGCGAGGCAGTCATACTGTACTGAGAAAGAGTGAGAAGAGAAGTAAAAGGGTCTTGGCTCCAATTGACATTTCAATAAGTGGAACAGAGCGTTAGCAATCCATTCCCAACTTTTCTGAAACAATTATTGAGATGGTACCTCCAGGCGATGTATGTTCCTGGTCCCCGGAGTCCTGCTGGCTGAAACAGTAATTGACTAAATTGTAGAACACATCGGGGCCATTTACAAATTTGCCAAAAATGAATCGTTTAAAATGAAATGAGGGTGACTCTCAAATTAGCAAGGAGTATGATTGAGATGTGGCTCTGGGAATTAAGAAACATGATTTAGAGCTCTGCAGAAAGGAGCATCTGTGAATAGTCCAGTGTTACTCACCACCCTGCTCTGACTCGTATTTAAATATCACTGTGGTTTAACAGATGTTCAGTCAAACACAATTTATATTTAAATGTTTTTCAATTCATATTTAAATGTTCAATTGTGATAGATAGATAGATAGATAGATAGATAGATAGATAGATAGATAGATGGATAGATGGATAGATAGATGACTGAATAGACATTAAAGTGAAAAACGAAGCAAATAACAGAAACTGCTGAGCTGTAACACGGAGCCAAAAACCTGTAAAGAAATGTTAACATTCAACCACACAGCACATTGTATTGTAAGAGGAAGTGACTTCAGGCTTGAGTGGAGTAATTTGAGCTCATGAAACAGTTTCTTAGCTAAAAACAATAATTTTTCTAAGAGCAGTGCGATAAATCATATGACATAAAATTTCATTGGTTTAAAAATATTGTTCTGCAAGGTGTTTGGGAAAGTGATCTTAGCTACATTTTACAAGGTGTACTCATTTCTGAAAAACACCAGCAAATTACTCTGACTGTTAAGGGCCTGACAGTTTTGATTGATTGTTGTGCAGACACTGTGTTGATTGTTGCCTGTTGTGCCATTCCTGTGGTTCCCAGCAGCCACTGCTTTCATCTCACCCGGGCTAAACTCTTCCAACCAGTGATGAGTAATTACTAAGTTCATTAGCCACGCTAGTGGCCTAGAGATTTATTAAAACAAGATTTGTCATCAACTCTCTCCACTGCTTTTGAATATCCTGACTACATTTGGCACTTATTACCTTCTCTATATGACATATAATGTTTACAGGTGACAGCCAAGATAACCGATTTGGGAAAATGGGAGGACAGTAAAGGTAAAGTAAAGGTCTAATTGTCCAGTGTCAGAGGTCCTTGATGATCCCTAATGTTGTCGGATTTTGGGGGAAAATGTATAATAATACTATTCATTTGGCATTATTTAGTCTCGTCACACAAAGGGTAGTGCAAAAATATCATATGCAAATATCAGCTCCCTAAATAACCTGTGCTATAAACTGTTTGAAAGTGTTATTGGGACAATTTTCTAATGTGTAGGTAGTCCTTATGAACCATGAGCTGCCATTCAAATGTACTGCATTGGTCTGCTCAAGATCTAATTTGAACACATACACGACATGTTATCATAGTGTTTTAGGTAACTTTTTCACTCCTGTTGTATTGTGGATACGTTAATGATTAGTAGGGCTCTAACAAACAATAATTTTATTATCAATTAATTAATTGCCTATTTTCTTAAATTAATCATTTAGCGATTTTACAATTTACAACATTACAAGTTCTATGAGCCCACAGTAAAGTCTTCAAATGTCTAATTTTGTCCGAACAACAGTCCAAAAGTCAGATATTGAATTTAAAATGATATGAAACACATGAAAGCAACAAATTCTTACACTTAAGAAGCTGGAACCAGCACATATTTTGCATGTTTGCATGATATTTGGTTGTTGCCGAATAACTTTTCTGTCAATCCACTTATCAATTAATCAGTTGTTTTAGCTCTAATAGTTACAAAAATATCATTCCTCATGAGAAAAGTTGCTCCATTTGTGCACATTCTTCAGAGAAGCTATGACATACCCGTATGGTGGCTTGATAAACATGTAAATATATCAATTAGCTTCAGACAGTCAAGTCCAATCAAATCATATGAGAAATATTTGGTAGAAATGTATGTACATCACATATGACAGTGAAAACATTCATGGGGAACAGCCTACAGTCAGTTGTGTACAGACAGCAGCTGCAACCTGACTGAAGATTTGTAGTTTGTGTGACTTTAAAGGCTTTTTTGACTTTTTTTTTTGACATAAAAAAAGTT
>NTHP01000196.1:625678-658979 GCA_003416845.1 Oplegnathus fasciatus | reverse complement strand
ATATATATATATATATATATATATATATATATATATATGTATACCTTGATTTTAATAATTACCTTTGGATCCAAGTTCACGTTTCTTTCTCCTATTAGGATCGGGGGTGGGTGGTCCAGAATCACACCAGCAGCCCCAACTCTTTCAAACCAAGCGTTAAAAAAATAACAAAATTATTGCCAAAGACTAGAATGAAAGAAAAGCAAATAACGCTTCAGTAAAGACAAAATTACAGAAACCGTCCCTCAACGAGAGACCTTTCCTCCACAGCCGGTGTGAAGTGAAAGAGCCACGAGCTATCTTAGTGCAATGTCCAAGTAATTTTTCTTTAATAGGAAAATTGTTACTTATTGATCTGCACTTTGAAAAGCCTTCCAGCAATGCTCCAATCACCACAGCTGTCAAAACCATGGAAATACACTCTGTTCCTTTGCGATTTGATGGCACACGGATTCCTATTACTGGCACATTTCCAATGTTAATTACCTTCAACATAACATCATCTCCCTCGAAAGAATCTCGTACAGACCACTAGTGTCCCACCAGAGGACAGCGGGGGGTAAGAGTGATAGGGCAAGTGTGGAGATATCGTGCTTTGCCTGTCTAGAGCTTGTGTTGAATCTGTGCACCACTGAGTCTGGCCATTACGCACTATGATGGGCTTTTCTTTTCCAGACCATTTCCCATGGTCAAAATAGCATAAAAACACCATTTTGGTTCAATAGCAAAGACTTCAACTGAATAATCACAAGGGTGAAACTGTAACTATTACAGAGGCACCTCTGGGATAACCATACATAACAGGGGTGTCAAAAACACTGTAGGTTTTCTGGAGGGCAAAGTGTTTAAAGTGTATGCTGTTGGCTCTTGCTCCAACATCTGCTTTTAATTACTCAATTAGCGCAATCATTTAGTCTCCTTGACATTCATCCAAATGGCAAATCATAGCCGGAAGTTGTTCTGTTTAAACAGAGCGTTAAGAGGAGTCATGAAAAATGCATACACGATAATGTATATGGATACTTAACTAATTGAACCAATTAAAGGGAGGGAACTGGTTTGAGTGAGAACAGCGCCGGCATCGCCCTCCGGGAAGAAGCTTTGACACCTCTGATCTACAGCCTCCCCTCTCCCTATTCACAGACCTGGGCCTGAGGTCATATTTCAGCAGACAAAAGGTTTTTGACTTCAGTCATACAGCAACAATGAACCAAAAATGTAAAAGCCATGCAGACTGAAGGCTGTATAAAGCATCAGACAAGCCATTATAGTACAAAGTAACAGCATATCCAGATCCTTAGGAAAAAATGCATGGTATTTAGAACACTGAATCCAAAACATTTGCAGGATTTGTTAACGCATATACAAATTACATGTTTGTCTTCATTTCTGTTGAAGTCAATGTCATTGCTACCACTGTAGTGAGATCCTATAACTGTGACATGCACATTAACGTATAATCCTTTCTTTGTTTGTACTTTCAAGACTTTTGTTTGTGCAGTATCATAATGGGACTCGTCTCTCAGATGTGAATGTATATTTCGGCACAGACATACCACCAGATCAACCTGAGGGTTAAATGAATATCTGCTCGGTTTAAGACGCGCTAGCTTACCTCCTCCCAAAGTTAAACCCATGCAATCCCCCCCCACCACAAAAAAAAGAATGATTGTACCCCTGCGGTGGTGATTTCCTGCATGCTATGGATGCATAAATAAACATAGGCATAAATACACAGAGGACACTGACTGGGACTAGCTGGCCAAGTGGGGCAGCTGTTATTAAAAGGGCTATTTATCACTGTCACCCCTCTCAGGTTCCATCCCTCTCTGCCCTCCAGCGATGTCACTAGGCCGCACAGGAACAATGTGGCTCATCCAACCAAACCTACCCCCTCTTTCATATATACACAAACGCATGCAAACACACACACGTGCTTACGGTCACAGCTACACATGCACAAACTAAATATGTATAGCTTTACCTGCTTGCATATGTATATATTGTGCGCATGAACCGGAATCGACTTCTCGTTTGATGACTTGGCTGAACACAAAAACAAGAACCTCGCTCCTTTCGATTTCCGTCAGATATCTACAACACAGCTACACTGCACACACCGTTCATTTTCCGCTCTGTTACTTTATTGATTGTGGCCACAATTATCCACTTTTCTGAAGCACTGCATTAAGTGAATTCCCCCTTTGTTGGACAATAAGTACAGAAGGTTGGCTAAGTCATGCTATTCCTCAGCCTAAGGGGACAGTCTACTTCTCCCGCACCCTCATCATCATTAGCAAGCCCAGATAAAAACACACCTCAATTAGTCCACCTCTGCTGGGGGAGCCACATCAAGTAAGGCAGACACTTCCAACTGGCCCACACCATAACTTCACTTACAGCAGCTCACGCCATGTTCACACTGAGGGCCAAAGATTACATTATCGAATGATCACGCATTGCTTAAAGGTGTCAGCATTCAAAGGGAGCCTTTAATTAAACTAAATCCCTAAATTTTCAGTCTGTGTCTTGCAGTAAAAAGAAAACAGTATATGTATACAAAAGGCCTTCGGGTACAGAACTGTAGCCTTGGACAGTACATACAATGCACAACCAACATGTTGTACTGTAGACCTCTTGGTACTAGAGTTTTACTTTTACAATGGCTTAAATACATAATATGCATACGAAAGTTACATTAGAAAATAGATACATTAATGAACATTTGCCATAACATGTACAGTACATAGTTATTTTCATTAACCTGAAGATTATTTTTTCGATGAACCAAATACTCATTTGGTCTAAGAAATGTCAAAACATTGTGAAAAAATTCCAATCACAACTTCCCAGAGCCCTAGGTGACATCTTTAAATGTCTTGTTTTGTCTGTGATAAAGTCCAAAACCAAAAGTTTACTGTGATATATGACAAAGAAAAGCAGCAAATTCTCCCATTTGAGAAGCTGGAACCTGAGAAATGTATTTTTGTTTGATAAATGACTGAAATTATTAATCGCTTATCAAAATAGTTGAAGTTGAAGTTCTCCTGTGGATCAACTACTCGTTTCAGCTCTACATTATATCGTTTATATGGGATTCCTTGTCGACATCTACCGAGCTCCAACTAGCTTTTTAATTCAGAACTCCCTCCTTTTCTTTCATCTAAGTACTAGTGGTCTGCACCACCTATAAACCTCTCACACACGGCAATCCACTCACGATTAATGAAGTGCTTACTTAACCAATTTAAACCCTTAATTCCTATTAATTCAACATAATAGCCACCCTCTCTGCCAGAATTAACAACACTCTAGCAGAAACTTACAAGTCTCTGCAGGCCAGAAAGAGTCAACCCAGCAAATTCCATATTCTTTGATAAATATGTAACAGTATGTATATCACTGTTAAAATGCATAACCCTCGTGTAAGACCTCTATCAAGTCTGCTTTACACCTGTATTACATTTCTCCCTCAATCAGCAGCTTTTCTGAGACACCGGCCTCCCACGAGGAGCAGAAACCATTACAAGGGACTGCAGCTCATTTGCAGAAAGATTGGAGATCACGCTGCATCAAAAAGTATGTGAAGCATTTCTGAGAACAAAATTGATTTATTCCATTTCTATGTTTGTATGCAGCATCAGTATCTGTGTATTTAATGTAAATCCCCAGTCTAGCATTGAACTGCTGTGCAGGTTGCTGCTTATTGTGCAAGTAAGAAGCAGGGCAATCAAATGACACAAGGGGCCTGTTCTTGTGCAAAATTAAGGTACATGCAGTATGTTTTATATAAGATATTTTGCCTTGAACTGAATGATAAAAAATATATGCAATGCAACAAATTATATCAATCAAACAAAACCATGCATTATGCCCTTTTTCTGATCCACTGATGCCGCTTGTTTAAGCTACAAAGACATTGGGCTGTTCTTTGGTGAAATAAAAAGGCATAAGCAAATAAATAAATATTTCTGAATATTTCAATTTTGACTTAGGAAAAACAGATCAAGCAGAGCCCGTGGCTAGAGGAGCCTGACTGCATGCTGGTGGGGGGTAAAAGACAGCCTGGGGGGTGTGGAGGGCGTCTGTTTTTTAATGAGCTGAAACTTTAAATACTGCATAATATATAATAAAAATGGATAGTTCATTTAACTCTCCCGATAAGTCGTGGAAAAACTATTAAAATCCATTACTCTCTTAATGTCAACAGAGTAAGCATTAAGTATGAATGAAGTGAACATGATACCACATCATCGGCAAGAAAGAAAAACAAAACAATAATCAACTTGAACTGGAAGAAAAAAAATAGATTTGAGCATAAAGTTAAGTGCACAAGCTCAAGGGCACCAACTAAACACAGTAAAAGCGATGACAATGATATATTAAACTATATAAATTTGGATCCACTCTAAGAATACAAAATTTGCATGTTTATCATAAAGTAGGATATGAGGAACCTTGATAAAATTGTCCTGAATTTTTATCTACTGCAACTTAGTCCTAATGTCAGCTGGGAGTGGTCTTGAGCCAGAAAAGCTAGAATAGATGACTGACAGACATTTCAGCCACCCACTGACAGCAGCTTTGGCAACACTGATTGGCACAGCAGGCACAGTGTTTCAATACTCCCCCTTCCCCCTACTTACACATATACAACACGTCATAAAGATAAAGAAGGAAGGGGGGATGTAAAGAAAAGAATTATGGTGCCCCTTGTCATCCCTTGGGTGAAGAAATACATCATAATAGATTTTTAATGGATTCACCCCCCCTCCAAAAGAAAAAGAAAAGGTGGTGATTCAAGTGTCAAAGACAAGAGGTCAGCAATTATTAACTACCGAAAAATCTTTGAACAATAAAAACAAACCAAAATATTTGATACGTCAAACCCAGCTTAAGTATTACTTAAGTATTACTCTGATCAAAGTGTGCGTATGTGTGCAACTGGAGATGTCTCTAGTTGAAAAGTAATGAGCTTTATGTTTCACTTGTCACATTATAATTCAAAAAGTGCCATTTCACAGTGAATATTGTGACAACGTTGGCTGACATACCTGCATTGAGATGTAATTCCAGTGTGATCCTTATAGTGATCTGAGTGATGGCTCCGGTACCCCCGCTGCTCGCGGAGCAAGCACGGAGACGGTGCTGGTGGCCAATCCAGAGGCTTAATAATGATAACCTCGCCGGTATTAGCTGCAGGGGTTGTTCACACAATAATTGTTTCTGCCAAGCCATATATCTATATGACAGAGAAAAAACTGCTGCGACTTTCCTGCTAAATAATTGATTTAAGAATCGGCTGCATCAACTATTTCAAGGAGATGAACATGGTTTGTGCTATTTTTTTTTTTTTTCACTGAAGAAACTTATTAGCTAATTAGAAGATAATTACAAGTCTCTGCAAGTTGATTAGCAATTTCACTGTTGAACATTAACAATTTACAGCAACACCACACTCAATTTCAGCACTTGTTTTGCTTTACTTACCTAAATTCTAAACAGTACAAGTATTTAAAGATTTCACCTTGACAAAACTTATTACCAGCTTCAGCATGCAATTAAACTTGCCAAACAGGCATTAATTCTTTCTTCATTACCACACAGATGTGTGTTGGGTAATTTAGACACTTCAATACAGGACAAGACTATCACGACTATTAAAAGGCATCAATCTCGCACCAAATGCTGATATATTTTGTTAATTTACAGCAGCTCATTTGCAGTCCAGATACCCTAGACCTGCAGTGGTGGTGACTGAGGTTCCATGTGTAACGCTAAGCCTCTGCCCGAGCTCAAGGGGTGCCCTCCCCTGCAGTTTAGAGTGACTCAAAGGTGAAGCCCTGAAAACGAATACAATGCACTCACATGCTCCACAGTTTAGATTTCACTGACTCGCATCATCCCGTAATAGCCGCACACAAAGCTGCAGTCAGTTGCAACCCCATGCAATTGTGTCTGGCTGTACAGCGGTATCAATGCAGCTCGTGGGTCAAAGGGTCAATGAGTAATTAAGACATGGTTGCCTGAGCATTCCCCATGCACACTTTCAGTCCTGATGAAAGGTTGGAAATGAAAGGAGGGGGATTTAAGTGCAGCCTGATACCATGGATCAGATTTCCATAAGTGTGTCTAACTGTTCCTTGTTCAAGGCAATTAGTATGATTAACAGATAGTGTGGTGTCATCACGCTGTTGAAGAGGATTTTGCACATGAATTCTGCATCAGGTACACAGCTAAGGTTACATTGCTTGAAACAAAAACATATTTAAGACAGTCTTCCTTGAATGTAGTTGAGGATCTGGAATATCTGTTTTAGCAAAGCAAAGTTTTTCTTTCTTTTTTGGGGAAAAATAGTTGAAAGTTGGTGCTGGTGTAAGTGTTGGTTAGGCCTACAGATGAATGCAGACTCCCATCTTAAGACCATGAGGAAGAACATTTAACAATTTTTGATATTCTTTCCAAAATGTTCTTGCGTAGGACAAGTAAGTTTCACAAAACAAGACGCTTGCGAAGAGGCCGTGCGTCATTGAGCAGCATGCAGGCCGATATCGTAGCCTTCAAGTGCAAAGAAGGTCAAAAGGTGCATTGATTTACATGTACGACAAGAAATTATTCGTTCGGTTTCATTGTTGCTAAAAATGAAGAGGCCAAGGCCAGAAAATTGAGGTCGCTGATAAATGCTATTAGTAGGAGATGCTGAGGGGTGAAGAAATCAATATGGCAGTTTGTCAACCTGCCTCTCAGAGGGAGCAGGACTCTGCAGCGGAGGTAAGTGTGCCCTGTCAGCAAAGCACATTACCAGAAATCAAAGGCCAGAGAAGGCCTGAAGGAAGGGATGTAGATGTCTCTATACAAAGGCCACACTTTGGTAATTAAAACCTATTTTATCAGACCTGTCTTGTCACTGGGTTTTCTCTAACACTATTGACTATCTGTTGCATGGAGAGTGATCACTAATTTACCTTTAAATAAATGAGCCAGGGTTATTTAAATCCCTGCACTTGTCACACAAAATGAAGCAAAAGACACAGTAGTATCAAATTAATGATGCCACTTGGTATCACTTATATGAATTATTAATAATTCTTAACACTTGGGCATTGAAGGAAATGTTGTCCGTCTTATTTACCATCACATTGTTTCATCATAAGAAGCTGGCTGCTCCTTATGACCAACACAGGTGTTAAGTCCATGAGGCATAAAAAACATGACAGCCAAATCATATGTTGCACTGTCATTTTGAACACTTTAATATTTGTTGTAAAAATATACCTTTACAATGTGTTGACTTTGAAGACATATGCACTGGAGGCTGACACAATGTTCACAGACACCGCAGTGAAAACATCCAGGAAGAGGCGTAGTGTCAAACAGTCTATTCTTCGAGAAATCCTAAACTTTCCATGAAATTTTAATGGAAAGTTAGCTTTCCGAATAAACACTGTCAGTATTGTATTTCAGTGTAATAACATGCATAACTGACTCCTCCACCGCAACTTTTAAATCTTAAATAATTAAACACAAATGAACCTGCGCAGCCAGACAATAGGAGCACTAATGACACAAGATGGCACTTTGGTCAATAGGTCCACCTGAACATCACCACGGGAACTGTTGTAAACACAGCAGCTTGGCAGACAAGTTTCTTGAAAACACATTAAAACAGTGTTTTCTTCTTCATGGTTTAGTACTGCGCGCCTTCGTCTTCTTTGTAGGCAAAATAGACTGTGACGGGTCCAACACTTGTCTGCACTGTTTCTGCAGCTCCCACCACCATCCAGCAACCAATGCCATAGGCCAAACAAGGGATGCCTGCAATAAAAGGACACAGTGATTATGTGGCACCTGCAGTGTTTAAATATAATAATTATCTTATAAGAAAAAGGTGGAGCATTAAATGTATTTACTGACCCAGATTAATAACTTTCAACATGGTGAAAAACCTGTCCTCAAAGTCCAGGTTCTGTTGAGGCGCTTTGGTGCAGTGATATTTTATAAAGGGGAAGCAGCCTGTTCTCAGTATTTGGTAGTTGGCTCCCTGGACTCTCCAGTTAAAGTTGGACAGTCCAAACTGGTCATTGTGGACGGAGCTGTAGCGGACACAGTATGAAGTCCACGGGGGGAGTTTACGCTGCAGCAGGTGGCAGGTCAACACCTCTGAGGCAGCTGGCCGCGGGCCTGTCCGGCCAAATGTGCTCGGAAACAGGGCGATCTTTAGAAAGACGCTGTGTACCTTCCTTAAAAACCCCTTCATGACTTGTGCGTAAAGCAGAATGATTCACCTTTGCTGCTCTTCCTGTTTAATCATCTGGACTGCGTGCATATTACTCACAGACAGAGCTCTGACAAGCCATAGGTGAAATGTAGAGACATTTTAAATCAGCTGATGATATACAACAATAAAACATGTTGCAGCTGCACGTCCTTCAAAGCAGTGGAGAGAGGAGGCTACACACAGGAGCATTTAAACACGAGCAGCTAAAGTTAGCAAACAAGACAGCCCCTGTTAGTGAGCTGAAGTTATTCTGCTGAAGATGCTCCGCTACACGCCGGGACACACACGCATACAATTTATCTTAACCGGCTAACAGAAAAGTGCAGCTTTCTGTGCGGGCTTACGTGCTGTAGTGCTTTGCTCTGACCTGGTTCTCCTGCTAAAGTCTTCCGGTTGGAAACGCAGCGCTGCGCAGTTGTTCCTCTTCAACATAATTAGCGACTTCTATCTGCATTGTATTTATGTGTACTCACCTGTTCACCGGATATCAGTCATGTGTCCTGTGTGACGGGACGACACCGTGCACTATACTCACACCAGGCCAGCCTATAAAACAACAAAGGTTCAAATCCAAATTAGCTTCTATCGTTTATAATTTTAGAAATTATTCAAAAGTCACTTCAGTATGTGTGAATGTAATGAATGACATGTTGCTGAAAATATTCCTCTTTTCCTCGCTGTTGCTTTTAATATTTACCATATTTAAGAAGATATGTGTGATTAACCTGGTAATCAGCTACCATACCGTCTGCTACAAATAAACCCTTTGCAACTTTTACCACCACTGACCTCAGTGGTAAAAAGTGTTTTTGTTGGGCTCCATGACCACATGAACACCAGCGGCACATCCTCCTGTAAGTACAAACTAGATCCACTCAAAGACACCGCAGCATTTCCTGAAATATTTAAATCAGCATTCATATCAGCACCATGGACAGCAATCCAGTCTGACAACAAAACCAAACTTTCTTCATATCAGCCAGATTTAATACTGATATAAGCCAAAAAAGCAAACACGTGAAGTCAAGCTAGTATGCATACACACATATTATGAATTTTCAGATTAACAGATATACATACTGTATATCGGTGTAGAGAAATCAGGGTGGTTTGTGTGGGTGAACCAATCAATGTCCTATCTACAGAATATCATTTTGTAGTAACTGTACAGTAATTTGTGTGTGAATGCAAACATTTATAAAAGTAACTCATCTGAAAATAAACTACAGGTTTAATTTCCCCAGACCTTTACAATTCACAACTTTACTTCTAAAAAACAATACAGACATGAAAAATAACACATAACACTAATTATTACCCCGAGAAAAGCCACCTTAAGTCATGTCCCTTTCTCTGGATGTAGAGAGAAGCAGGGGAAGCAGTGAAATCCAGGCAAAGGTTCAGCTTTTAGCCTTCCAAACCAACTGAACTATGTCACCTCATCAGGCCCTGGATGACATAAAAAACACACACATCCTTTCTGCAAATATTATACTATATGTGTATATTTATTACAAAATAGGTATTGGCACTCTTGACATCAGTGGCTAATTTGCACTGTTATATGTAAAACAAGGAATCAGAAAACAATTACAAATCACAATAATGAATAATTATGAACTGCCTAAAGCACTGGCAAGTTAGCATATATATCCTTTTGTACATTTTCAACAACAAAATACTGTATTTCTGAAAATATTATATTATATCTCACAATATACTCTATGATAAAGAAATACATTCTGTCAACTTACAGAGGGAATCGGTATCAATCACTTTCTTATCAACCGACCAAGGTAATGTGTGGCCACAGGTTCACAGAGGCAATGTATTATGGAACATCTCACTAAACAATGACACTAAACAATATACTCATCTATGTTGTATATATCTGGGTACAAAGTCAAGATACTAAGCAGTGCATGTACACACAACATATTCATTTTATGTCACACTAAACACACAAAATAAAACTACTTTATATAACGTGATTGCATGGATACTTAATAAATTCATGAATGAAGCCTGCTGATTCCCCAGTGGAATTACCCTGTGCATAGTTTGCTGTATGTCTTTAACAGCTGTCATTTTCCAATATTTAATTATATTCAAGCAGTTAAAACAGATCACAAAGCCATTTATTATAAAGCTTATGAAGCGAGAGATTCTGACAATGTTTTTCAGAATTTTATTTGGCTTTATCTGTGTTTGATGAACGTTGATACATCTCCAGGGTTCACGCATTCACAGTGTAATTTGACATTAAAGCAGGCAAAGACATGATGACTTAACTTGTAAGGCAAGTTAATCAGTGTAGCAGCTGTCTAAGCAGCAGGTTTATCCTCCACCGCTCGCATCTTGTTCAGAACAGTCACCTGCAGAACATCCTCTATGTCCTTGATCAGCTCCTCCAAAACACAAAAGATAAAAGAAGTGAAAATGAATTACTACCCATTAAGCAAAAGCATTCCAGCTGACCAGAGCCTCACTGAATATGCAAGTTTCATGATATAGATGAGGAGAGATCGTTAAGTCATTAACGTGGTACCTTAAAATTGGTTTCTCCTTGCATTTTAGAGGACGATATTTCCTGATGAATGACTGACAGATTCCGAGCAAAGGTCATGAGAGCTCCCTGGAGATCTCCTGAGACCGTTCTATTAACGACACCCCAAACAAATGAGTTTACTAATGTCCCCCTTGTTGCCAGCTAAGAAACAATCGGCTTGTTCATCTGATGGTGGTGGTTAAATGAAACTTTCAGCAGAGAACATCTTCAGTCTTAAGGGGAATGAGCACAGCTTGATTTAACTGTTACAGCACTGTGTAAGCTAAAGGATTTGAGTGATAAATATGTTAAATAACCCTCTGCTTAACAACTTCTAGAGTTTGTAACAACATTTACAAAGCCAGAGGTGGCACCTTAATCTTCTAAAAGAATTGACTTTACTCTCAGTCTGGAGAAGTCTTTCATCCACCTAATCCTCTGCTGTTTTTTCATGTGCTTGTTTATTTGAACAGAGAGAGGTAAAGCAAAGCTAAATGTGCTCAGAATTCTGGACCCTAAATTCCATTAATACTGTGTCTACGTGAATTTGACGCAGTAAGAAGTACTTACATCATTCCAATACTGCATCGCTCACTGCTGTCGTAAAGAGCAAAAACAGTGCCTTGCTTCCTCTGAAATTTAAGAGTTAAAAACAAAGAAGAGCTCCATCATCACATAGTGTAGATTAAAAGAACTATCCACAGACTTTGCAGACATTGCACTCCTACAACCTTGTCAGACTTTTGACGTACACACTAAAAAAGGATCAAAATCGATGCAGCAGAACCAAAGATATCATCTTTTTTTCCTCTTTTTTTCTTCCTTGTCAAAACATGGCACCTACATTATCCAAAATGCAACTTGACCGCCGACAGTTCACTTGGAGACTTGGGTGTGTTATGCTAGTAGCAACTAATGTAGCCTCGAGCAGCTAGCCTCAAGCCGAGATGAGGAGTGGGCTACAAAGGTCTGGTCAGCTCACTTCTTTCTAACTCCACACCACCAGATTTTTTTCATTTTCAAACTTCAGCCCCAACCAGCACTGACTCAAGTGACATCACTCGAGGCAAATTTATCAGACTTTGTGCAGCTCCTTCTAAAGCTACAAAAGGCTTTCTACAACTTTTTCCTGTATGCAGTTGTACTCCCCAAGACCTGTAAACAGACTTTGATGTGTAAAATCTGTGGCGTTCCCCCTTTAAATTAATCATATACTAAGCTGCTAAAATGAACAAAATGTGAGGATACAATAATGGTAAACGAAAAGTGAATTTTGAGTTTTTACCTTCATGTTAAATCCTATGCCGTGAGCCTTGCACATCTTCAAGAACACATTATGGTATAACATGGAAAGGTTAGAGTGAAACAAGTGGCTCCCAATAACTGCATAACGATTAACCACAGGAGGCTGTAAAAAAAGCAAAAAAACAAGAAAGAGACAGAATGGAAGTGTAAGATTATTGAAATAAGTCTTTCTATTCATTTAAAACAAGATAAAGTAATTTTATGTTCTATTATTTTTGGGGCTAAAGTATAATAGGTGGTGGTGTGTGTAAAATGGGTAGAGTAGAGATGGCTGAACCCCATACACATGTCCTTAGGGTCACTGTTGAGTTTGGGGAGTGTGTGTGATTAGTAAACATGATGAGTGTGGGGCACATGTGGTAAACTGTTGGGCCTTTCTTAATTAACTGCGGGGAGGAACAATTAATGTTTAGAAGACATGCCAAATACAAGACGAGCTTAATTGTACGATGCCAATCAAAGAAACTGCAGTTTTGGGACTGCAAATGTCTGCATTCAATCTGAGACAAAAGCACTACCAAATGTACAAAAGGACCACTCGATGCACAATACATATCACCATAATAGCATGAGCATGTAAGTGCCATAAGTAACACTAGAGAGGTTGATTACTTAAAAGTGGCAGGGCTCAAGAGGATAAAAATGTTCCTGGTTCTCAGGCACCTTTGGGAGACAAAAAGAGTAGGCCTAAGCCCCTGTGAGCTGAGGAGATAGCCCATAACTCGCTGTGATGGCTGTGTGTTTGCAGTTGTCAAACACAGGACCCTCACATAACAATAAAAGTGTCCAACAGGGATTTAATTGTGTTTGTAATATGCAGGCCCCTAATGATGGCCACAGCTAAAGCCATTAACCACTGCGGTGGCTCAACTGCCGTACTGAAGCGCCAGGCCACCAACTAAATGAATGTTTGATAAAATAATACAAGTCGCAAATTAACAAGCGTAAACTCAGGCATACTGCTAATAAAAGAACTCTATTGTTTAAGGCTTGGCACCAGGTTGATGAGGTGTTCAAGCATGCATACACATGCATAATGAAAATGGTATGAATTATTAATGTGTTGATTATTTAGGCTCATCTATCAAAATGATAATGAATTCAGCACCTAAACACCAATTGAGCTCAGTGCGTAATTACAGTATTTAGTTGTATTTAACAAAAATGAAGAGCAAAACATTGATCTATCTTTGTGATTACTGTAGTGGTATAAAAATATCCTCTAAAGTCTCAGCTGGCTTAAGAAGTGGTGGTTTCTTTCTGGTTGAGGACAAAAATTAAAAACAAGGTTTGGGGGAAAAAACACGGTAAAAGTATACGCCTTCAAATACAACATTCAAAATCTACCTTCTTGTGTTTAAGAAAAATTTTGCATTCTCAAAACTGTCTTTATAAGCAAATATAAAAAGGTACTTTGTCTGCAATCTGGTGTTCACAGCATTTCTCTCTGACTGGCACTGGCACTTCTAAACAGCCTGCACGGCAATTCAGTGTTCCTCCAGTCATCATCAGAAGCATCTGGGTCATGGCCAGCTGGTCACTGCATTTGAGGTCCAGATCAATAGCCCACACCTGCAAACAAGACATTATGAACTTTGTGTCACAGCAGAGAAAAACAGACACTATAAACCTAATAATTCCAATTTAATCACAAAAATGGAACATCAAAATATTTCACCCACCAGTCCTTGTAAAGAGAAGGGTCAGTACCTTTTAATCCTTACAATGTTATCCTTGTTGAGAGGCAGGGGAAAGGAAAACACGGTTAATGGTGTATGCTTTAGGTAATTCAGTTGTGGAATGACATGTGCACAAAGTAGATCCTTCCCTGCGTATTTGGATTCAGTCTGCCCTGGGCTAGTTTGTTTGGCTCAGGTCTGATGAGAAGCTAAGTTCAGATATGTATGGTAAATGGCATCATTATAAGTATATTAAGGGGTCAGGTATGGTTGTAGCCTTCTGCTTAAACAGGGCTAATTTTCCCAATAATAACCTAATAGCTATGCCCTCTCTTCAAAAGTGGCAAATAAATCACCAGTGAAGGAGTTGTTAATAACTAAGTGGCAGTCGGCTGCCTCCTTTTACTGTTCCTATTTGTCAAAGTAAACGCTCCTGCCAGTGAATGCAAATCGCTGCCTGTCTAAACCCTGCAGTCTCTGTAACCTGAGCACTTTATCTCCACTAACACATGGATATCTGACCATTTACAGAAATTCTCTCAGAGGCTACATTTGATTTTTTGTATCAAATTCAAATATATTGTGTCTAGTCTAGGGCTGCACCTAACAGTTATTTTCATTATCCATTAATCTGACAATTAGTTTCTCAATTAATAATTTTTTCAATGAAATGTGAGAAAATAGTGGAAAATATCTATGACATTTTCCAAGGTGACGTCATCAACTGTCCAAAACCCAAAGATACTCAGTTTATAATGATGTAAGACGAAGAAAATCACCAAATCTTCACATTTGAGAAGCTGGAATCAAAGAAAATTTGACAAAATGATAAATCAGTTATCATAATTGTTACTAATTATTATTTTTTTGTCTATCAAATAATTGATTAATAGCTCCTAAGTTTAGATCATCAAGTTCAAAACATAATATATGAATTCTAAAGGGGCTTTCATACAACAAATACTTCACAACACATCCAATGAACCGCTTGAAGAAATACCCCAAATAATATTATAGTGACAAAAATGTTTTTCTTTATGTTAGAATCATTTTAGGTAACATGTAATCTGATTTATAAAACAGGAGTTATGCATTGAACTACAGTGATGTAGTTGGTTTCCAATGAGTAAAAAAGCCATTGCTTATGATTTGTAATTGCATGAGTAAATGTTGTAATTTCAACATTTTGACTAAGCTTTAAAATTGCATACAAGCTATATGAGAACGACATGAGAGAGAATACACTGAATAAAGTGTTATAGGTATAAACAATCAAAACAATTGCAAGCTGTGTACATTCATTTTTAGCGACAGTTTAGTGGTATGTACTGAACTCAGCCACCTTTACCGTCAAAGGTACAGTAGGTACCACTGGATAGATGCTAGTCTCTATGCATCAGGTTGGTACCTGGGCCTGAGTGACGGACACACTCCACCACGCCATTCACTCGACTCACTAAAAATCATACTCCAATGTCTCATTGTCGCTCTTAACAAAGCCGTGGGAAATGTAAGCCTGAATTGTACCTGTTTTCCATTGCCTTGCATTTTCATTAAAAACCCTGATGCTGCAGCTGGGGCCCCACCGTTCCACAATGTGAGGAAAGACTGCAAGGGCAAACATATGTGACCCACTTCTTCCCATCAAATAAAGTAGGCAGCTTTTAGCAACAGGTTTGAATCTAAATTGATGTTTAAATCCAGACAGGTTTGCCCATGTGGCTCTCCTCTGTCTGAGCTCTGTGTGTGGGGAGATGGTTAAGAATCTATCTTTAATGTTCCTGCCTCTATTGAAGCACATGCTGTTTATAGTCTATTCTTAATTATGCTGTCAGTGAATCCCATTCAATTTCGGGTCAACATAGAAACTGAAAATTAATTTTAAGGCTGTCATTATATCAGTCTAATCAGTTAAAGTAAAGGGCGGCTTCTGTCCCTAAGATACATTTGAGAAATAGCACATTTTCTGATTTGAATGTCACTAAAATTACAATTTAGTCTGACTATACAAAATCCTGAAATGTAAGAAATACTGTGAGATATTTTTTACCTTAAAATTAATACAATGTGGTAAAATCCACAGTCCGTGTAAAGACTTCTGACAAAAATATTTCTCTGTTTTAAGTCTTTAAGGAACCAAGAATACTAATGCACTAAAATAAAACCTCACTTTAATACAAAATATTTAAAGTTTTAAGATACAAATTGCATTATCTGAACACTGCTTTGCTCACACTGTTAACATCTAATCCATAAGATACTACCCTCTAGTGGCAAGCATGCCCTTAGCTAGTGTCTACTCTAAATTCAGTGTTTTATTCTGAAAATCCATTATGAATGCAAACATAAATAAAGCTTCAACAGTGAAGAAAAAAACAAAACAAATAGAAGAATTGAAATATCCTGAATAAGAGGAAGATATATTGCTATCTGATGGACTTTTAATGAAAGGAAAAAAAAAAAAACCTGAACACATTCAGTGTCCTTTTTCACATCATTTTGTAAAACTGTGAGGTGGCTCTAGTGCTTTCTCCACTGTTTTGCAGGTTTAGTATTTTATAGACCATATTATAAACAAAGCATTTCATTTTACAGCTCTGGATCAATAAGCAGTCAATGTAGCCACACGTTAGGAGCAGAGGTTAAACCATCATAAACCAGTCCATTTCCAATACCATAAATCAAGAAGGTTTCAACAAAACTTAATCCTGACAAATGAGATAAGGCTTCAATGGTGCCTCGCTAGAATAACGAGACAAATTTCAGCAGACCACTGCAGGTAACCGGCTAGGGGTTAAACACTGACAGGGCATCCCCATGAAGCTACCAAATCACTTTAGAATGACCTATTGTCTGAAAGATAGGTGCCTCTGAATTTCTCGGCATTGTAAGGTTAAAGGGCAAGCCTTAAATGGTGGAATCAGTGTATCGACACAATAAGACCTGACAGTTTATTAGATGGCCTTGTGACACATTTGGTCTCTTTGCCCACTGTTTGCCTTGCCTGTTTTCTAAATCCCAGGGGAGTAGTAGAGGAGGCACCTATCTGCTCATATGGATCCCTGGTCCAGCCTAAAAATTGATCTCCTCCACCAATATGGTGAAATAGAGAGCACGTGTTGCAACAGCCCAGACCATAATTATCATGATAGCATGAGCTCTCACCTTCTGCTCCATGGTGTTGTGGTTCAGAAAGGTAGCCAGATCCATGGAGACATAACCCACGATAAGGCGCTGTAGACAGGCCTGTCCCACACGCATGCAGATGGAGTGCAAGGTCTCTGGGTGAACAGAGGTCTGAGGAACGGTGGAGCCTATAGATTCCAGTTGACAGGAGCCGTGAAGCTGGTCTCCACTGGACAGCATGGTCACCTCACCCCCGGGCTCCAGCAGCAGATCTACTGTCAGACAGGTGACACTGTCTGAAGGGGGGTAGGCCTCCACCACACCGCCTGGACACACAGTGAGAGCAGAGGAATGGCTACAGCACAGACAACAAAAAGTTACCAATAACACACCATCTGAAACTCTCCCAGCAGCTGTTTAACAACCAACAAGAGTAACAAGAAAGTTATTTAATTTATCAGTTCACATATTCAACATCTGGGAACCAGGAAGGACATAGGAAATAACTGTTAGCTTGTTCCAAATGGCTGTATTTGCAGGTGAATAGTATTCAGTGCCTGACAATAGGTATCTGACCTTGCCTGAGGAAGGTCTTCAGGAAGCAGGCCCAGGTGGGATAGCAGGAGGTTTTAGCAGGCCGGGCGTAACGGGCAAGCCACTCTGGGATCTCATCTAAATATCTGAGCAGTACAGACTCCTGCAGAAAGAAAGTTAAGGTGAATACATCAGGGATCTACTGAAAATGAGCTGGTGACAGATCTGAGGACATTATGTATGTTTGTTAATTCAAACATGAGTCAATAACAAGTCCCGGATGCTGTATTTTGTCCCATTGTCAAAGCTTTCTAGGTGTCGACTACATTATTGGAAATGTCCTTGTGTTATCCGGATGACTCCAGTGACTGCTTGTTATCCTTGAGACCTTTGGTGGCTGCTTCAATTTCTGTGTGAGTGTCTGATGGATACTGCGGGAGGGTCTATCTGTGAGTGACAGCCTATTATCAGAAGGCCTCAGGAGTCTAATGGCTTTAACTCACAGCCACACGGACAGCACCTGCCCTCAATAACAACTCTCTCCACTGGGCAGCTGATGAATGCCTAAGCTAACCCCATCTATCTGGGGATCAATCAGGGCTGGACTGGGATCGATATCACTCTTGTTTCTGTAACTAGGAAATGCCATAATGGTTTCACCACTTAATTACGCTGTTAATTTCTAACTTTTGTTTTAGGTGTCTCTTAAACAGTTTGGCAACTCAAGTACACTGTTTCCTCTGACAATGCTGTGATATAGCTAAAGTAACAGCAATGACTCTACTAAACCTTTAGTTGTCATTTTATATTATATATATTATATTATATTATAAAACTACAATTGAATGCTTATGTTGGCTGTATGAAGAGTCCAAGTGCTGAGTCTTCTTTTAAATACAGGGTTCTGTATAAATGTCTGTGTATGACCATTAGACAGGAATTTAATTTGGTCATACACAATAAAATATGTGAAACTTGTCTGAAAGATGACTAAATTCTGAATGGAAATAATGTCTTTGTTCTTTCATCGTTCTATCTAGAGCGTTACTTTGTTGTGAGTATATGCTGTCTGGCTTCACTGGAGACAGGACTGGAGATTATGCTGTTGATATTCCAGTCATGTAACAGCCATCATCATATTCAAGTACTGTAAGAGGCGAGGTCAAATGCTACACAGTGATTCCCCCTATACAAACCATAAAGCACACAATGGTGCGGCAAAAAGTGTAAGGGAACGGTTGTCATTTTCAACGGAAGAGCAAGCTCACCCCAGGACTTTGCCTATGCAGTTCACAGAAACAGCAGGACAGGAAGAAAAGAAAGAGAGGTATTTTGCAATAAATTATTTGGACTTAAACTGCGTACAGTACCCTGTGATAGGATTCAGGCTTTGCTTGGTGTCCACATAAAGCCAAGCAATCTGGTCATAAATAAAACAGATGTCGCCCTGCCTCTTTGATTGCCATTTCATCTCTCCATTACATAGTGAAACAACTGAGAAGCTACAGTGAGTCTCGGGAATGGAAGGATATAATCTGACTAGTCATACATTTTGTATAAATATTCATTTTCTGTAACACTGCTCCACCAAAGCTTCAACCTCAATCTACTACAGCCCATGACTAATTTCATGTATAATATTATATTATTCTCATCACTGGTTGAATTTAACATCTTACTACAAGGGCAGCAACATTTCCTCTTTTAAAGATCACATGAGAAGCCCTTATGACCTTCAGTGAAATCAAAGAAAACACAAAACAAACACTTATCAAACATGGACCACAGAAAATGTTTTAACGTCGTATTAAGGTAATTCAGGTTAATTACGCTAAGGCAGATCATTATATATTTAAAATCCTCCATGCAATCACAGACTGCACAATATTTAGACAGAAAACATCTGTATAAAATGTCCCTGTACCTCTTCAGTGGTAGTGATTATCAAATGACCCATTTCGTTGACAAACTTAACCTAAATAAGGTGTTGCTCAAGATCTGTTTGTACACAGCGTGACAAAAAGAAATACTCCATCTGTTGACGCTATTAGGTGCAATTTTTACCCTCTTGTGCCTAATGATCCATATGCAAGCTGTGTGAGCGCTTAAGTGTGTGTGTGGCCCCCTTCAGGCATTGCATGGGTGCAGATCTACATGTCTTTAACCTCTCTCTGTGTAAATGCTAAAAGAGGCCTGGGGGCTTTCTGCAGGCTGAAACATTGTGCTGGAGGCTGTGGGCCTCACAATATTCTGAGAGACACACCATCTCCTAGACCTCTGTAGTGTGGGTGCAATCCCTCCTCCTTCTTGTTGTACCCTTTTAGGCTTTCTTTTGCATAGCCAGAAGGGATCTGATTGTTGGTATTATTCTGAAAGACCACATGGCATTCTTGTGAGTCAGGCTTCTTCATGCTGAGCCCTTCAGAACAAGCAATAATTAAAAAAATATGCACACAGTGTGTGAAGACTAAGGCCAAGTATACTCTCTAATCCCCTCTCTACTTTTACAGTGATTATTAAGGGAATGAGAAAAAAACATATTTGTATAATATGCACTTCAATCATCACTTATTTGTTATATTTTGGTAAACAATGATCTTGGTGAAGAACTGTTAAATTCTGAATTAATATTTAAAATGCTTCATTTGATAATTTGTGCTTCATTAATAATTAATTAAATTGCTACTATTTTCATAAACATAGCTTTAAACATCTATTGCTTAAATGTTTGCAAATATTCAACATTGTGAGTATCTATCCTATTCACTAGCTGTCATTGCCGTTGCAATTAGGTCCACTTCTTTTCAGCAAAGTGCTACGTTAATGAGTGTTATATCTCAAAATATACTGCCATGTTTAAACATCCATCTACAGTTTCTGCTGTGAGGAAAGGATAGCGAGGAGATACACTGACATAAAATATTCATATGTTTCTATCTAATCAACAGCATTGTTCTGTAATCTTTCAGCATATAGAGCCAAATTGCTATCTTCAATATACACAAGTACAACAGCAGAAGGACAATGTAATGCATTTAAGGGGCTAATACATTTTAGGGGAAAACAATGTCATAACAAAAAAATCATGCAGTGAGGAGCACAGGATGTGGGCTTTGCTTTGATTAAAAGAGCAAGGTGTAGAATAAAGGCCAGTTAAAGTGTTGTGTCCATATGGCCCAGAAGCCCCGAGGCTGTCAGCCTACACTGGGGGCCTCGGCACTCTTCCCTCTCCATGGGACCCCAGCTGGTGAAACAAACCCCATTTACTTTCCTGTGCTGCCTCAGCCACCATTATGGACCTTGGCTGTGGCTCAGCCACTCTCTGCCATAATTAACAGCACCAATGCCACAACAATTACAGCCCCGCACTGCACGTACACTATGAATCAAAGAACAAGCTAATAGGAACAAAACAGAGTGAGCCATAAGAAGCTTGAGATGACTGCTGTTCTTTCGAATGGAATAAAAAGTAAAATCGTTGTGCTCCAAGCCCACAATCATTAGCCTATAATTAGTTTACACAAAGCTCCCAGTTAAATGGCAAAATACGGTAATTAACACATGACAGAAAATCAAAGGCTACTTTGTAAGCATATGAGAAATAAGAGCCAGGGGCTCAGAAGCTGTGTACAGATTGCATCTGTACTAAATGAATGGTTTACCAATGATTAAGTACATTTTATTTGTTTTGAATAGGTTTGAGATTAAACAAAATAATTAAATTCAGGAGAGGAGAAAAAAATGTTGATATTTTATAGAATAGAAATAATTACAATGTCACACTTTTAGTCCTACACAGGATATTTCTACTAAAATGTTCTCTTTACAAATGGCTCAGACCCATCCAATGAATGATATGGACAGACTGAGACAGAAAGCTCAATGTTGTAACGCTAGAGCAGCAGATCAAATCATCAACATTAGCTGCAATTGTGGATTAAAGTGTTTAGTGTCATTTGTACTTCAATATGCTTTCAAGACATTTGTAATAAAATACTATACATCAGCTGTGAATCCATGTGGCATTAATCTGCACAATAGTTATATAAAAATATATACACATGTACAGAGAAAGAAATGCTCTGTTGACCAGAATGTCTGTACTGTGATTTAATTGTCACTGCCAGGTGAGTTAGGGCATTGCTACCATTGGGCAGGCTTTTGTTCTCCCCAGCACACCGAAACTAGTTGATGTGTGTGCCTCAGAGAATGGATAATGGCTGTGTGTATAAACAGATATGTTATGTATTGATTTAATGTTCTGTGTCTCTGGGGACGATGCTCAAAATACTGTACTACAGGGATCAGCATTGTGACTGTTAGGACACCCTACTCTGGGCTAAATGATGGCATCTCTCTGACCCCACTGTGACCTTTTGTTCATTCAGCGACAGAAGTGAATCTAACCCTTTTTTGAGCTGTCTCGTCTCAACAAGGAGCACAATCTCCATTTTAATATCTAGCTGTTACTGTAATGTTATCTGTTAAGTATCTAGTTGTTACCATGTTAACTTTAAATGGCCGATTCCTCATTGGCATGAGTGTAATAATAATAGCAATAAACTTTATTTGTATTGCACTTTTCTAAAACCAGTGCTTTGGAGGGAGCCATAAAAGCAAGACATAATAGTAAAAAACATCAATTTAGGGAGAAGTAATAAGGGAAATAAATAAAAAAATAAAAACACAAACCTAAAATTCAAGCAAATTCAATAAAACATTGCATAAAAGTGAGTGTATAAAATGTGCTTTAAGAAGTGGTCCTATAGTTTATGATAGGGCGGAGAGACGTAATCCTCTAAGTCACATCTTTACCTGAATCCATTTTGGGTTCCATAGCTCAGGACCATAACGATGGTATTCCTGCAGGGCCCAGTTATAGCAGCTGAGATGGCATATATCACAGTATGCTGTACCACGGCCACCATGCTCGGAGTCCATCTTGAAGAGCCAGCGCTGCACATCAATGTTTTGAGTCATGAGCTCAGCCAGTGTTTCATGAAGCTGAACCAAGAGAGAGACATGTGAATTAGAAACTAAACAATAAAATGAACTACAAGCTAAAGGGAAAATGAAAATGTGTTCTGTATTATCAGACACTGATAAAGGACCTCATGCTGTAATGGAGTCTGTGTATGCATTTGTATTTTCGATCTCTGACCTGGTTTAGTGAGTAGATGTCTCCTTGACCAGGGGGTACATCAACTTCTGCCCTGGCGAAGATCCTCCTCCCTCCAGACTTGGTGCTGTAGAGCTGTGCAATAGCCGGTTCTGGAGCCAGGATTGGCACTCCTAGCTCATCGGCCACTGCCAGGTCATCCACATGGGCCACTCCACCCACAATGTAGGCCTGTTTTCCCTGGATCAGATTTCTGATGCGCTTCAGGGTGCGTGGACTGTACTTTAGCAGCGTGGACAGGCACATGTTATTGGTCTGGAAGAGAAGAGGGGAAAAACGATTACTGCCGGAGCTACGAGTTCTAAGTGTGTCTTCCAAGGGTTGTTTCTTGACCTGATTTATCACTGTGTACACACAACAGATCTATTATTGTAATAGCCAGCAGGGTTTTGACCTCTCCTGTATTCCAGCAGGTTGAATTGATAAAAGCTGCCTGTGGGAGGCCTCCCCTATCCTTCACATCTTTAATGTGTGCTAGCAATGAGCTCCTTGGGAATATAACTAATTACTTCACATCTGTATTTATTTGATCCACATGGAATTATCCCTTCTGTCACTGGCAGAATGCGCTGCCAGCCATGGGTAGCAGTGATTCATCTCAGCAACACGTCTGGCACAGTTTAACAACAAAACAGCAGGAAAATCAATAGAAAGAAATGAAGAAGACCACGTCATGTTGCACATTCAATCTAGCGCAAAAGGATGTAAAAAGATGGATAGAATAGCTGAGTGTAAAAACACAATACAACAACACCTTGATTTTATTGTACTGAGGTAATCAAAACAATTCAGATTTTTTGAAAATGCAGCAGTTAAATGGAACGAACAGTTAATTAAACCAACTAATATGGAATTTAATTATTTACTGAACACCAGCTAGAGGACATTAAATGTATTTTAAATACGCATAATTTCATATAGCTCTAGTGTGTTTACTTCGAAATAACACAGATGTTTAATTTCAAAAGTAGTAAAAGGGAATGAAAACTATTAAACAGAGTGTAGCTCTCACAAAACAACTGTATGATAACAATCTCCTCTAGTACCCTCTAGAGGAGGATTCACAAACTACAGATGCTTGTGGCATCTCCACTGCACAATACAATCGATTTCTCTGCAATTAAATTTAAGATCCTGCTGAAAACATGCATTGTCAAGTCTTTTCTTTAAAGTTTACATTTGCGTACAAAATGTGAATGTGATTGACCTTACCGGGAAATAATCTACAGCCTCAGGTGTGAGGATGATAAAGCGTCTGACGCAGGATGAGGCCTGAGCGGCGCCGATATCAGCCCCGCCTGTGGCTCCATCACACTTCAGGAGGCTGGCGTAATAGTGCAAGATGTCGTCCCCCAGATGCCGTGGACATATGTAGATCACCTCCACATTTTCATCTGGAAATATACGAAGAGGACTTCACAGATTACATGTTTACAATAAAGCATACAGAGAAAGTTAATTTGTGTATATGGTTGTGATGCTGTGAAAAGCTCCTACCTCTGATATCACACAGTCTGCTCATCTGGATGTTCTGTAGGACGTCAAATCCCCTCAAGTTCAGTCGCTGGCTCTGAGAGTATCCTGTCAGAATAAGGTCACAAGAATTTGCACAAGACTTTCAAACGGAGATTCGTATCTTCTCTAATTGGCTTTATTAAAACTCTGTAGCTTTACAACTACCCTCAGATGTGCACGCTATTAGAATTGGGGGTGGGGTAGTTAAGTCTAATCACACAGTAGTGCAATCTGATGATTAATTTAGCTTAATAACTAGCAGGTGCAGTGTCTGTTGTGTGCTGGGAGTCCTGTTGCACCATGTCCAGCCACCACTGAGCTACATCCAGTGGTACCTCCAGGATTTTACTCAATGTCTGTCTGGATTTCTGCCTGAGAGAGAATCCTCAACTGAATCAAGGTAATTAAATGATTGGATTCATGCTAATTAACAACAATGGGGTTCAACTTTCTAATTATCCTTGCTCACACAGCACTCTCTGTAGCCACCCCAAGTGCAAATAAAGCATTCCATCTGCTAGTAATTAGGCTTAATAATTTTAGACAATCGCTGAATGATTTACAATGCACATGCCTGATTACGGTCTAAATGTGAGTGCCATGGTGAAATTAGAACAAGAATGGATCATAGCTTGCACTCTGTGTCTAGTGCAAAAACACACCAGCTTTTTCCTTTTTGTGTGTGTGTGGTTTTTTTTTACACAGCAATAAAATAAGACCTTTGTGCCTCTTGCAAATATTCAACATAATGGCTTTTCATTTGCTTAATCTGCAAATTAAATGGCGATTGAGACTAAATTGTTCAGTTGCCTGGCATGGGGACTGTCATCATCCTGTGAGTGCTTTCCTGCAGAGAGTCATTTGAACGAGACAGAGTGCCTCCACCAGGGCCACAGACTGGGGCAGCAGAGTGGTGAGACAGGGGATGACTGCTGTTAGATCAGATGTGTGTGTGTGTGTGTGTGTGTCTGTGTGTCTGTGTGTTGTGTGCAGCAGGCAGAGAAAGCTACCTAATGAAGGGATGTGGATAATGGTCCTCTTGGAGGACTGGATGTGTTTCCAGTTGGCTGCCAGATGCTGGGGATGGAAAAAAAGGAGTGATCAGAGAGGGGACTGCTTGAGCGTGTACACACACACACACACACACACACACACACAAATCATCACCTCACTGCATAGCTAAAACACATCAAGCCAATCTCTCTCTGGGCTAACAGAAGCAAACCAAGCATAAAATACCACCTTAATTAAATTAAGCGTTTACTTTAGAAACATCTTCTCACAATTAATTCAATCAGCAAGGTACATGATGCTACTGCCAGGGGAAGATTAGCAGGCTTAATTAACAGGGTATGAATGTTTAAAGAGTGAGAACATACATTTAGTGCATGTATACACACACACAGCGATGTTAAAACTAAATGAACTTGTAGGCACTAATTAATATTGTGTCAGTGCTCTAAAAGATGTTCAACCCAGATGACAGCACAGACATGACATCTACGCTGAATGGGAAAAGATTTACAGAGCATTATTCATCTAGGAAGATTGTGCTGTCATACTGCTTTCTTAAAGAGCTAAAGAGCACGACTGTAAGGTTCTGCTATGGCAGAAAGAAGCTAAAAATATCCGGAGGTATTGAGCATAAAAGTTGTGACACCCTGTAAAAAGCAGTAATCTTCACAGCTTAATAAGATACAAATCCCCAGAAAATCTAAAATCTACAAATGAATTATCCAGTCAATTTTAAAGTCAATTTTAAATTAAGTTTTATCAGTCATCAGTTTTGGCATGGTTTATTTTTCATAAATACCCAACTCAAACCAGTTCCACGTGTCCCACTCTACTACATTAAGCCACTGTTTTCACAATAATTTCAGCTGCAAAACAAGATTTTTTCCAGTACAATCTGTTCTCATTTTTTAAATCTTAATATCACCACAACACATTTTTAAATATTGAAACTATCTATAATATTTACAGCATGTCATTATATATTTAGCTGTACAGACCATCGGAATGGATTGTGTACCTTTTTTGCCCTTGCCCTGATAATCACTGTTTCTCCATTTGTCTTCTTCTGCTATCACTGTGGCTGCAGTTTTATTTTGTTCATCTGTCACTCTTCGTCTTTCTGCTGTTCTCTACTGTTCATCTGTTTCACTCTCTCTTTCTGCTGCTCCCCTCTGTTCATCTAACGCTTTACATCCTTTATGTTTATCGTGCTTCTTTCTGTTGTTGGACTCTGTTCATCTGCCTCACCGCTCCCCTCTGCTGTTCTATGTTTCTGTTTATCTTAAACCAGACGTACTAAAGCTGCACATTTTAGTTAAAGTTACATACCATGATTAATGGCCCTGCGTTCTTATTGACATGGCATTGCACCATTTCTGTCCTTACTTTTACAATAATTTACACAGAGAAGCAGAGACTCTTGGCAACTCGGATGTTGCTGAACCACAGATATTGATTGTCCCTCTGTAAAACACTGACGTTTTTGATTGAATGGGAAACAGAACTTCATAATAACAAACATGTAGAACAAATGTAGAAACACAATTGTCTTTTTATCCTAAACATTTTTAAACAATGAAAAGGTTTACTATAGAGTCAAATGGTTATATTTAAATTTTGAAACACACAAGCACAAGTAACATTTAAAGATTATGCAGATAATTAAATTTTGATAATAAAAATAAAACCTCAGATGGAACCAGCCACAAAATATAGGATATATCTTATTCAATTCAATTTAAAAGTCATAAATAAAATTACTTATTTTGAGAAGTGGGTAAAAACAAAGGCAATCTTTGAAAGGGTGATAAATAATATTAAGTAAGAGAGAGGGAGAAAGAGAGAGAAAGCACACGTTGAATATAAGCAACATCACCTGGGCTCTGCTGCGATAATTCTCCAGTTGTCTGAAACGCCGGGCCTGCAGGGCCTTCCTGACACGACGCATCTGAATGTGCATCAACCATGAGATGGCGATGGTCCCTGCCGCCCACTTGCGCCGGCAGTGGCACAGGTAGGCTGTCCGGGCTAAGTAGCGCCTCCAGCAGGACTGGATGCGGATGGCAGCTGCCTCAATGCCTCCCTCTCCCTTGTAGCGCTGACCTGGGCGTAAGACCAGACCCAATACCTCCTCCCAGTTTTCAAGCACTGAGAGGAGGCCGATCACTGGAGGAGCCTTCCTCCAACTAACATCCCAACTATAGCCAAACTCTACTAGCCGTTCCCCGCTCACTTTGGCTAGAGGCACAGCAAAGTCCCTGAGCAGCTTTTCCAGGGCCCCCAGAGCAACTACCACACTGCTCCAGCACAAACTGAAGCTCTGCTTAAAGTGACAGAAATCTGTCGCCTTTGGGTTGACCCGTCCCTTTATGACGGTAAAGGGGTATTTGCTGATGTTTACAGGAACTTGCACAGGTAGATCCTACAGAACACAGGGAACAAAGTGAGAGGCAGCCAACCTAGTCTTTAACAATACAGTTAAAAGGATTGAAAGTCTTGATCTATTTAAAACTATTACAGTATTCTTACCTGTGGGCTTTCAGGGATAAGACCAGTGGTGCCTTGCATCGTACCCCTGTGGTCCATGCTCTTGGAGGTTGTGGAGGGAGGTGGTGTCTTGGTGGTCCAGAGGGGTGTGCATTCTCTGCGAAATCTTTCGCAGGTGGATCCAGCTTCTGTTTCCCATTTCAGCTGCTTGTGACACCTGGACTTCGAGCCTATCAGAGCTAAAGTCACAAACAGACAGGCTAAACTGTACTCTATCAGTGATTAATCAGTGGCAACCAGTCATCACTGTCCAATCAATTGGCAGCTGCCCCCACTACAACAGAGTCAGTAAGGAGACAATCAAAACAATGAGAGAAATGACAAGAGAGTAAAATACAAGACAAAATGCATAATTTCTAGTGTTGATTGCCACAGTGGCAGGACTTTTGTTATCAGGTTTCAGTATTTCCAAGGGCAGAACTTTCATGCTTACCAAAACATTAAGGATCACATGGGCCAGTTGGGATAAAAAGTTGGGATATAGAATCCGGTCAAATGTATTATCTTCAGTAGACTGACCTATCTTCGAAGAATGTGAATCCTCTCTGGGGTGAAGAGAAGCAGCCTTGTGCTGGATCGACATATGAAGCAAACTTGTATCTGGCACTGATGAAAATAAAAAATCACTTTCAAAACATTGTGCATGTCCTTGTTCATGATAAAAATCAGACTGGTCAAGATTAAAAATTACAAGATAATACAGAAATAGGGAAAAGAGAATGTTAATGTAATATAAAAAATCTAAATAATGTAATGTAAATGACAGCTAGCAGTTTGCCATTGAATATAAAGTAACACACAAAATTACTGAGCATTTGTCTGGAGTATAACGGCGATGAGGTGTTGGTGATGAGGTGGTGAAATGTCTGTTTACCTGTCCCCATCTCTTCTTCAGGCATTGCCAGGCTATGACTTTCCTTTGGTTCAATGGCCTGAAGACTCACCACAGGGCCAGTGATTATTCTGTGATGTTTTGCCTGAACAGAACATGTTTATAAGATCAGAGTTGTACATCCAATATAAATTAGAGCTACCAGATCCTGCTCCAGTATTTTCTGGTCAGGCCCAAAAAGTTGTTGCCCTCAGACCAAGAAGCTCGGCCCTAGTTTCATCAAACTAAATGCAATAATTACAGGTTGAGAGCATGAGCATGTTTAAGCTGAACGCTAGATTTTCTCTCTTTTCTAGAGAGATTTTTGGAGGTATATGGGGGTAACCAACCATTAATCAGACTCATGCCAGCTTGGTGATGTAAGAAAAAAATAACTTTCTAGCAAAATGAGTATAAAGGAAAGGCCTGCGATAGCCTATGTGATTACAACCAATAGATTTTCTGTATTCATTAAGAATTTAGGGCAGCCATAAAACTGGCACTGGCAAAGTTGCAAACTGTCCTGTAACCCATCTCCTGCGGCAATTAATCACAAAGTAGCCGAGATTAAAGATTCATCTTAAAATACTATAACTCAGAGCAATTCTGTTCTGCTAAACTTAGACATTTTTAATACAAACATATAGATTCAGCAGTACATAGATTTAATGGCCTAGTTTAATATAAACAGATTCAAATGTCTCGTTAATCAGAAAACACAAAGTTTGTGCTGCTGATCCTCCAGACTTGTCACCTAATGTCCTCTCCTTCACCACTGAGCTCTCTGACAGACCACAGGTAGTAGCCAGGTGCTGGGAGAATCTCCCCTCAAAGGCACACATCTGTTTCAGATGGGGTTGGGAAAAGGTGGCACCTTTAGTAAAATTGCTAAAATGCAAAAGCTCATTCCCTGGCATGGGTATGGAGTGGAGAAGAGCTGGCCTGAGTTGCAGGAGGAGGCAGCAGGCAGAGAGCCAGTGGTTAGCAGTTGGGGAAGCTACGGCTGTCTTATTGGAATGCTGGACCAGGTACCCACTTCTGTCCTGAGACAGCTGTAAACCAGTAGCCCATAGCACAGCAATCAGGCGCCTGTTTCTTTAGAAGAATGCTGATGTGCTGCAATCTGCTGCTTTCCGCTTTCTGCAGCCAGCACTTCCATCTCTCCTATATCAGAGTGACAGTCTTGGCCGCTATTTCTCATGTCAGGTATAGATTCCCAAAAATCTATTGGAAAAGAAAGTGTGTAAAATATATCTAAAACTAATGCCGACCTTTGCAAAGATTCATTTGTTTGCTGTGACAAGTGCTGGCTGTTATCGCTAAGCCAAGTGACCTTTATGTCACTGTCTCTCTGAGCACGAGACTTGAAGCATCTATTAATGCAGACCTGTACCATCACTCTTCACTCCAGCATAGAGTGTCTATTCTGGGGATTAAGGGAGTAAGTATCAGGGAAAGGAAAAATAATATCCAATTCATCTTAGTTGTAGCAGTAACTCTTGTAATGCTTCCTAATCAAATCTTTCCCGAGGCATGTGCTGTATGCTACAATTAATATCAACAAAGACTCAGGACACAGGAATCAATTTCTTTCAGCATGAAGCAAATAACTGGAGGACATGATATTATTCTGGTTATAGTTTATCATTATAGGTGATTATAGTCTTTTCCAGCAGTAAGACTGAAGTGTGATGAGAAAATCTGCCCCATAAGTAAGAAAGCCAAAACACCAGATGTAGCCTGGTTTCTGCAACAAATAAAAAAGTTCAAATCCTCCTGGGTGTTCAGTTTTACAAAGCCACAGTTGAATTAGCTGTCATCCGTGCCATGACTGTCATGTAGACTATTCAATCTGACAACAAATTGCAGTACATAATTATGGGAGAAAAGAAATGAACTATCACCTCAATTCCACAAAGAGCCTGAAAGCCTCCAGGGCAGACCTGAGTCAAGAAGCATTTTTATAGTGTTCATAGTGTTCATAGAGTTTACTTTAACCCACCTGGAGTACACCGTACATCACAATGAGGTACTGCGATTTTCGTAACAAGTCTATGAAAATCACAGACTGACATGAAAATCACACAAGTATACTTTTAAAATTATTTCTAGCATAAATGCATTTTATAATATTTATCATGACATTGATGGCCCAAAAACCATACAGTGTGTTGAAGGTACTTCATCAAACCTCTCTGTAAAGTGTAGTTTCTATGGAAAACATGCATGGCATAAAAAAAAATTACTACTCCCAATCTACAGCTAAAGTTAAATTAATCTGCATTTATAGTCAGATTACTTACTGCATTTGTGCTCCTCTTGTGGATATCAGGGAGTGATATCCCATATTTCTGGTGCATAATGGCTCTGTTGTTTGGGTGAGCAGGATTACACAGCAAACGCATGGTTAACACTGACTTGTGCTGAAGGAGAGAAAGGAAAAGTTTCAAAACTTTAATTATTGTAAGGTGTACTGTAGAAACCATCAATAGCAATATTAAAGATTTAAATGTATGCATATTTCTGCTGAGCAGAAAAGCATTTCTGTGTTTGTCTCTACCTTTTCCCCAGCTGAAGCACCTGGAACGTCCTCCCTTTGAGGACGCACATCTGGGATACTCTCCAGAGCAGGTTTCCTGTGTAATGTCTCTCTTTCAGGCTCATAATACTCATCACCAGAATTTATGCAATTCTAAATATATTTCTTCAAAGTAGGTTCTAACAGTGAAATGACGAAGGAAAGTATCCCCACTGTAGACAATTATTTAGAAACATATCATGTAAGCCTCTCCTTACTTACCATTTTGGTATCTGCACTGTCTTTTTTTGTAAGTCTTCAATGCTTGGAAGAACCAGCAGCTGCTTAGACACTGTTTTTAGATAATCCTCTGCATGTTTCTATTCATAATTAAAAAACATAGAAGTTGTGTGTTAGTAATTCAGCTACCTTTGCTTGATGTATATTTAATATTATTGTTATCAGTGCTTATTCTGCATAAGCATCCTCACCCTGATGCTACTCTCTGTCTTGCGAATGGCAGAGTCCAAGGCTTGAAAGTCCAGTGTTTTTCCCCTCTCATCAACAGTGATTTTCTCAAGACTACATTTGAGTCGTCTCAAATCATCTTGAACCTGTAATATACAGTTCTGTGATGTGCATACTGTGGATAACTGGCCTAAAAACAGCCAGCAACCAGGCCCCATGTGCGGCACTCCGTACACTCGGTCACACAGGCCTCTCATCGCAAACCTTATGGGGGAAATACAAACGTCATTTTTTTTCTTTCGTTTACCCGTAATCCGATTTATATTTCTTTACATATATTCATCGATGTATGTTGCACGTTAGAAAGATTAAATATCAGTGAATGTGTAATGCATCCGCCGACGAAGAGAAGTTTGTGGAAATACTGGATTTAAACGTTGGTTTCGCACCGGGTAAAGATATTCGCATCCCGGGCAGAAAGTAAACACCCGTACGACCCGAAAATACCTTGGAAGATGCAAACCGCTGCCAGATAACAGGTAAAAACTAACTTTTGTATTTCCTCAATAAAGTTTGCGCTGAAGAGCCTGTGTGAGAGAGTGTACGCAGTATGGGGGTACCAACAACCATGAATTTAACTTTTCACTTGACACATGTTCTTGCATATCGGTAGTTTAGCTACATTCTGTCTAGAGGATTAAAAACAAAGAGAAATGTTAACAGTTTATGAAACTTATTATCTGCACTGTGGTCATAATTTAACTTTAACTTGAGAAAAGACAGATTAACTAGTTAGCTAACCTAGCGTCAAGTATTCTCCAGCAAAGTGAGTAGTTAGAGTTAGCTTGGTTAAGCTAGTTATTAAGGTAGACAACATTACCTGAAATAAAACTTCTCCCAACTTATCTTCGCTTTCAATCGTGTCAGACATTTTTTTAGTATTGAGTTTAATAATATGACTCAAACATGTGTCACGATATCATAATGAAAACTTTTTTTTATAGCTATCGTTAACTAGCTACTGTTACCAAACGGCTAGCTTAGCTGGTCATCAATTAACGTTCTTTAAACAGTATTCGTAACCATGACAACGAGAAGCCAACTCATTATTGTTGCGTGTATGCCCTGAGTACGATCTGTCAGACAGTCCGTCCCCCTCTCTGCCTGCGTACAAACCACCAACCAACTTTCGTTACAACAGGCAGATGCAAATATAAACCACAGCCCTACTTTAATCGTACTTTAACCATTAACGTAAACATACATTATGAATGTATTGGTGGAGCTTTTGGGGGGAGGTGCTTTGCCTGAAAGGCGAATTCAGGGCACCCAAATTTCACCTCATCTAAAAAGCTTCACTACAGGAAGCGCATTTAATGTCAATGTTGCCGTAAACACAAATTACATTATAGTACTTAGCTTAGCTATATTATAAGAATAAATTATGTAAGAGCATAAATGTTTCGAAAGACGTAATTAAAAGAAACGACGCTGAAGTTGGCTTCCGATTCGCAGCTTCCGATTCGGCAGTTAAGGGGAAACTTAAGGCAAACTTAACTTACATTGCTGAGGCGATCCTCAGTTTTTTACACCTCTTACTGTTGTGAAAGCCTGTTAGACATTTTAGGGAAAGCCTGAGCGCTGTCTGGAACCCACTTTCAAATTTGTAAAACCTTTATTGTATTTGTGAAAATGCACAAAAGGGAGATTTCACTGCAT
>NTHP01000196.1:581051-625670 GCA_003416845.1 Oplegnathus fasciatus | reverse complement strand
TAGACCACATTGAACCAGGTCCAGATAAAAAACTATTATACCTAGACTTGTCAAATCTGGACTAGATTATCCCAGAGAAGCCAGAGACACAGCTTCAGATTTGTGAAACCTTTATTCTATTTGTGAAAGTGAAAAAAAAGGAAGAAGTTTCAGCAGTACTTTCAAGCAATAGTGACAGTGACAGAAGAGGATGGGAAACTGAGAAATACTCCTTTTAACCCAAAAGCTGACTATGGACTCAAAAAGCAGGATCATTAAAAACAGAGTTTACCTTGTCAGCAGGCATAACACAGGACACCAACAGGTTAAACAGGTAAAGGGTTAAGGCAGGCAGGCAAAAAGCTAAAAAAAAACTAGCAAAGTTCAAAATCACAATTGCAGGCATGCAGATTCAGGCAAAACAAAAGGACTGCAACGCTACGACTGGGAGACACGATACACAGCGTGGCAAATGACGAGGCTACTGTGCAGGTCTACAGCATAAAGTCTTTGGATAACGGGGTCATGAGGATCATGTCTGCAGGCAGGTGCGAGGTCAGGTGACTGGCAAAGGTAGGAACGCAATGAGGACAACTGGTGGGCAGGAGAAGAAGAGCAGGGTCTGAAATGATGGCAGAAGTTAGTAGACATATAAACTATGAAACTATGAATTAAATGATTTCTCAATCAAATGTTGATAATTGGGATGAAGTATTGACAGAAAGCTTTACATAAAAATGTCTTCATATATAGATCAAATGAAGGCAAAGCACGCTAATGGCTGAATTATGGTACTTCTAACACAGGCCACGATAAAGGCTTTGGAAAAAGTAAGGNGTCTCTGGCTTCTCTGGGATAATCTAGTCCAGATTTGACAAGTCTAGGTGTAGTGGTTTTTAATCTGGACCTGGTTAAATGTGGTCTAGATGCAGTGAAATCTCCATTTTGTGCATTTTCACAAATACAATAAAGGTTTTACAAATTTGAAAGTGGGTTCCAGACAGCGCTCAGGCTTTCACAACAGTAAGAGGTGTAAAAAACTGAGGATCGGTCGCTCAGCAATGTAAGTTAAGTTTGCCTTAAGTTTCCCCTTAACTGCCGAATCGGAAGCTGCGAATCGGAAGCCAACTTCAGCCTCGTTTAAAAGAAACTGTAAGGTTGCACCGGAAGAGACCGTCGCAGCGGCTCAGTCAGAGTTGAAAGGTTATCAAAGTTGGTTAACGTTACGTTAAGCTAGCAGCTGGAGAAGCTTGTCTGAAACATTATAAAAATGTCAACTACAGAAGAAGACACAGAGATCGCCATTCCATGTGTGCTCATCACTAGCTGTGACAGTGGTTTTAAAGAAGAAGAGCTGATAAAACGTAAGTTTAGCCGAGCTTAACGTGCATGATTTGGCAATCAGGCTAACGTAAAACAAAGCTAACTTACTCTTAGCATAACAGATAACATTTGGTAGCGCTTGCGTGTTGCTAATACAGGTTAATAACCGGTTTGTCTCAGGTTATCAAGCTAGTTAAGTGATTTATTTTTGCGGGGCTTATAAGAACGGCTATTGTTAGGCTGAATGGTCCGTGCATGAAGTATAATTCATCTGCCGTCGTTCACGTTGTATAATGAAACATGCCAGTTTAGGGGTATTTCCTAATTTCATTGTCCAACTTGTGCTAATGCGATTCAGCGGGCCAAAGCGGCGGCTTATTCCATTAAACAACTTGTACAATGAAAATTGAACAAGGAAGCCGAGAGCCGGAAACAGAGACAGCTCGCCTTCAAAATAAAAGTTGCGCGTTTTGAAGCGTGTTGGCTGCAGTGGTCAAAAAAGAGAGCTAAACTAAATCAACAAATTAATAGCCTAAATAATGAACATGATTCATAACTGTTACACAGTCATATTTCTGCCACTTTCCCACAACTGATCGTAAATAAATTGCCAATGGGTGCGAACCCGGGAATTATTAGCTAGCTGTGATTCGTGTATGTATTTGTACAGTATATTCATCAATTTATTTATTTGATTAAGGCTACTTAATCTGTTACTTTGGGTGACCGTTAAAGACTATATATGGTGTCGTGACCTGTGATGATTTACCTTGAACTTTGACTTTATTGCTGCTCTGTTGTCATGACAATAACGCCGCTAAGTTATCGATGTAAAAACCCTTCNGTCAAAGCATAGCAAGTTTCATGTAATATAGTCATTTAAAATTGTCAATACATTGTAGTTAATAACTAACTCATCTTTTCACATGATGAACAAACCCATCTTTTCACATGATGAACTAACTCATCTTTTCACATGATAAACTAACTCATCTTTTCACATAATGAACATTTATGAACAATAAAACAAAACCAACCAAAAAAAAATGTCTATGACTGCTCCAGGCCTCTCACAGTCTCTATGACCTCCGACACGCCAGCCACAGCAACAGTCCTGTCTTGGCTAATTGGAGTCCTGCACTTTGGGCAGGTTTCGCTTCTGGTCAGTAGGACTGCAATGCATTCCTGGCATCCAATCAAGCTGCGGCAGCACAGCGACAGCAGAGGACCATCCATTTCAGCTGTAATGACATTAACACAAACTGATGAAAGAGATCATACACTCTACTGTGTAGTCCTCCTACATCCTATGTGACTCCACATATCAGTGTTTCCTCTGTATTCACTTAACAGTGGTGTGCCCCCACAGCAAGGAAAGCACTACCACTGCAAGAGAAAATGTGAAATTAAAATAAACACTGAAATTCAGGCTTCTTAACATCTGAAAACTACAAAATGTGTAGTCCAAATGTTTTAGCAGTCATGATTATACCGTAGTAAGATATAAAAACATCTGTAGCACTGGAAGTTCAACTTGAAACACAAATTAGTATCCTACAGATATACTGTAGGACAAAACTAGAATTATTGCCCAAAGCACCACAGCTGCATAGAATTACGGAGGAAATAATGTGAAGTAGAAAAGGCTACATTTTTTGAACAAAATTCTAGTGTGCTTGCTTCAGCTTGAAGTACCTGAATAAATACTGTAGTGGCAATCGAACAACAAAAAAGGCAACTTGAGGGAATTTGAAGACATTTCCAATGCGTGATGGTGCAAAACATGAGGTCCGCCATGGCACGTGCGTTAACACTTTATTTATATTTATATATATATATATACATATATATATAGAAAAAACACCTACAAAAACCTAGTGCACTGAATGAGTAATTTAAAAACGAGCTCGTAATAGACTATAAGACAAGAAAATACTAAGACAATAATACCACAGGACCAAGACCAGCCCAGACGCACACACACACACAGTTGAAAAACTGTGTGGCTTACTCAGTTCCTAATTCCCCCCAGCTGTTCACCTGTGAGTCTCCTATGTAGACGCAGTGACTACTGTGATTACCTGCCTATGCCCTCTGGTGCGCAGGTGAAATAACAACAGCAATATTTCNAATGAAGCCAATGAAAAGTCCATAATGTTCATGTATGTCTCCTTAGGGTCAGCCCCACTGTTGGGTTTTACATCAGTCTTTATTCTGCTTCCTGCAGAAGACAGATCTTTGTGACCGGTCGCTCCAGTATGTTGCATTTGGTCTGGACTTTAATAGACTGCGCAAGCCCTCGTGTGTCAGGAAAGGTCTGCAGCACCTTCCCCAACAATCAGGATCCGCGAGGGGCAGTAGAGTCCGCTACAATGACAATGTCTCCTGTGACAAAGCTTCTCTTGTCCTTTGACCACCGTTGTCGTTCCTGTAACAGTGGTAAGTACTCCCGAATCCATCTGTGCCAGAAGAGGTCTGAGAGAAACTGAACTTGCCTCCATCATCGTTTGGTGTACAAGTCACCTTTCTCAAACAACCCAGGTGGTAGAGCAGGTTTGCCTTTCAACAAGAGGAGGTGATTTGGAGTCAGAGGTTCGAGATCATTGGGATCATCTGAGCTTTTTGTGATGGGATGGTCATTCAATATGGCTTCCACCTCGCACAGAAGAGTTTGCAATCCTTCATCATCCACACTTTGCTGATGAAGTACCGAGTTCAGCACCTTTCCCATGCTCCGCCATGATGTGATGCAGCAGGAGTGTTGAAGCTCCATTTCACTCCAGACTGAAGTAATGAATTTTGAATTTTCTTGTGATTCAGAGCAGATAGAGCTTCTCTCAATTCACATTCTGCTCCCACAAAGTTGGTTGTCTGATCTGATGTGTGATACTTGGCCTCTTCTGGAGATGAATCTGCGCAGTGCATTTATGCAGGAACTGGTGTCTAATGAGTATGCCATTTCCAAATGCACTGCCCTACTAGCCATGCAGGTGAAGATAACTCCATAGCGTCTAATGAGGCTGCGGCCTCTCTTCACCTCAAAAGGGCCAAAATAGTCAACGCCCACATTTGTGAATGGTGGGAGGTCAGATTGAAGTCTTTCTTTTGGCAAATCTGCCATCTTTTGTTCACCCAACCTTCCCCTGTAACGTCTGCAAATGACACAGGAAGAGAGGATCTTTCTAGCAGCAGCGTCTGCACTAGTGATCCAATACTGTTGACGAAGTCTGGAAAGCAGGTGATTTCTTCCACTATGTCCTAATTGCTCATGAATGTGGCGTAAAATGAGAGTGGAGATGTGCTGGTCTTTAGCCAGAATGACTGGGTGTTTCATGTCATCAGACATTGCTGCTTGGCTGAGCCTTCCTCCCCCTCTCGAGAGCCCCTTTTCCAGCACTGGATCAAGTTTGTAAATATGACTGCTTTTCTTCACACAGGACGTTCCCCTTTTTAAATCAGTTATTTCATCACTGAACGATTGACAGTACTGAATGATGGCACTTTCAGCACTGTCAATGTCTTCAGGAGACAAGGTTTGACCACCCAGTGTGGCTCTGAGTCTTTGCATCTCCTTTTCCAATTTGTTCCTTTGTTGACTTATGTCGAATCCACTGCTGGACACAGAAGCTTGTATTTCTTTTCTCTTCTGGCTCAACAACTGCAACATCTTTCTCCCCTGGAGAAACCAAGCAACTGAGGTCTTTAACCTTTTCCATGAAGAGAAATAGGTTATAAGCTGGTTCGTTGCATTTGGTGCATCTTTGATGACGACAGTATTCTGATAGAAGCAGAATCCACAATGTTAATAGGCCATTCTCTTTCATCCTTGAAAAGAAAATCTGGGCCATGGATCCATCTACTACATGTGAGAAGGTACTCAACTTTCACCCCGCGAGAGGCCTCATCAGCCGGGTTCTGCTTTGTATCAACATACCTCCATTGTGAGACGGCAGTGGTTTCTCTTATAGTAGAAATCCTGTTGGCCACAAAGGTGTGAAAGCGCTTTGTTTCATTCCTGATGTACTTTAGTACAGTTGTGCTGTCAGTCCAAAAGATTGAGTTTTCCAGCTTTAATTGCAATTCTGCTTTCAGCATCCTGTCAACTAGCATTGCAAGCACCGCGGCTGTTAGTTCCATCCTTGGAATTGTCACTTTCTTTAATGGAGCAACTCGTGCCTTTCCTAGAATGAAGGCTAGATGAATCTTCTCCTTGTCATTCTGCAGCCTCAGGTACGAAACTGTGCCATAACCATCCTCACTAGCGTCAGAGAAGTGATGGAGTTGGGCACTTGTGAGCTGTCCAAAATCTTTGGGTTCGATGCATCTCGGTACGCTGAACGCGCTGACCTTCTTAGGTCTTCTAGCCACCCCACCCACTGCTGCTGGTAGTTTTGGAGAATGTAATCGTCCCAACTGTAGCTCAACCTACAAAGGTTTTGCAGCATCAACTTGGCAGGCAAGGTAAAGGGTGCTAAAAATCCAATGGGGTCATAAACTGAGCTTACCGCAGACAAGATGCCCCGTCTTGTGAGTGGTCTTTCCTGGACTGCCATCTTGAACCTGAAGGTGTCGGTTTCCGCACACCACTGTAGTCCCAGTGTTCTCTCGACAGGGAGATTGTCTCTGTCGAAATCCAATTCTTTCACTTCCTTGGCTCTTTTTTTCCACATCAATGGATTCCAGTACTGACCTGCTGTTGCTGATCCATTTCACCAGCTGAAACCCTCCCAACTGGCATACAGTTGTGAGGTCTCTCACCAAGGCCATAGCTTCTGCCTCTGAAGGCAGGGACTTCAAGCAGTCGTCCACATAAAAGTTGTGCTTGATGGTATCAGTCACATGTGCTGGGAACCTTGCTCTGCTGTCCTCCGCAGTTTTTCTTAGGGCGAAACTGGCACAGCTGGGCGATGATGTTGCGCCAAACAGATGAACAGTCAGTATTCAGTGAGATGTTATGTCAGTTCACCATTTGGCCACCACAGGAAGCGCAAAAAGTCTACATCCTGTTTTGCCACTTTGACTTGATGATACATTGCTTGTATATCAGCCATCACTGCTATCGATTCTTGACGAAACCTTGTGAGAACTCCGAGCAAAGAATTTGTCAAGTCAGGTCCCTGGAGTAGCTGACTGAGTGACATCCCTTTGAAGCTTGCACCACCGTCAAATACCACTCTCAAGGTTCCTTTTTTAGGATGGTGCACGCCATGATGCTCAATATACCAGACCTTTCCTTCTTTTCCTTCCAGTTGGTGTTCGGACACCCTCTCTGCATAGCCTTTGTTTATGATGTCACCAAGACACTGAACATACTCCTCTTTAAATGTAGAATTTTTCTTCAGTTTCCTTTTCAGGCATAGGGCCCTTTGCTCAGCAACATGGCGGTTGTTTGGCATGGTTACGTTATCCTCTCTGAAAGGTAATCTCAAGCAGTAATGTCCGTTGTTTAGTTCGGCTGAACTGTTCATGATTTTCATGAACTTGTGATCTTCTCTGGACATTTCTGGCTTTTCCTCTATTGATTTCTCATTGAAGTCGTGGTTGTATTGCTTCACCAGCAGTTCCTCTATATTAGCAGTGGATATTCGGTTGGCTGTAATGGTGGGACAGCTGCTCCCAGTCTCATTGCCTCCTCTCAGGGGTCCATTGACGACCCACCTCAGTAGGGTCCTGACAGCATAAGGTCCTTCACCCTTGCTGTTTACCACTTCCCATGGTTCCATTACTTTGGAAACATTAGTTCCAATTAACAGCTCCACATCAGCACTGATGACTGGAATTTCCACGGAGTTTAAGTGTGGCCAAACACTTAACTCTTCCTGACGTGGAATGTTATCACGAGTCACAGGCATCTTGCACTGCGTGTACACATCAGGCAGTTCAATGTAGGTGTTACTATTGAGTGCAGCTACCTCCAATCCTGAGATAACATGACTGTGGACAAACTTTTCTTAGTTCATTGTTCTCAACAGGATATTGGCGTTTCTTCTTCTCACCTTTAGCTCCCTCATGAGTTGCTCAGTGCAGAAAGTGGCTGTGCTGCCAGGATCTAAAAATGCATAGGTCTTTAGCATTTTGCTGCCTTTCTTTGCCTTGATCTGTACAGGCACAATTGACAAGACACAATCCTGTGCTCCAGCCCCTATATGGCCACATGTCTTAGGAGAAACTGCATGACTCCTCCCTGGTGTTTCTTGCTGTGTGTCCTCTGATTTCATTTCCTTCTCCTTTGAATGGATGTGGAGGATGCTAGGATGCTTCAGGTTACACAACTTGCAAGACAGACGACTACGACAGTCTTTGCTCATGCTCATGTGTCCAACAGACAAACACCCAAAACAAACACCTTTCTCTTTTAGAAAGTCAAGTTTCTCTCGGTGCAATTCCTTCTCCATTTTGGGGCACAACTCCAATCTGTGACCCTCTTCACACAACAGACAAGATACCTTTGTTGGCTAATCAGGTAAGTTCTGATTTCACTGGTGACCATCCAAGAGCTTTCTCCATGTACGCAGTGGCTATTCTTTGCTCATTTCCAAAGCGTTCTTGTAAAAGTGTCCTTGCTCTGTGATATCCCCTGTCAGGCGGCATATGTTGACAGCTCTTGACCAGCTCCCTAGGTTGTCCTTTGGTATGTTGCTCCAAAAAGTACAAGCAGTCTACGCTGCTGGTAGCCCTTCCTTCCACTCCATGCTCAAACGCTCTGATGAATGTGCTGTACTCTAGAGGGTCTCCATCAAAAGTTGGTATCGCCCTCGGGGGTAATGATAATGAAGACTGCTGCTGCACTAGTAGAGCCGTTATGTCATTTTGTCTTTGCATGATGGTGAGAAGATTGCCTTGGTCAATATTGATTTGCACTAAACCAGCACGCTGAGTGGGTTCTTGCATGAAATGTGTGGCGTGATATATTTCCTGAGATCCTTGAGGCATGCTTGCTTTGGGATTCAGAGCATGAGCTTTTGATCCAACGTGTTGTAAAATGGTTTCCTTGGGCCGTGCCCCCATTGGCATTGCGGCTTTGCTGCCTCCTATTGGTGGATGATTGAACTGATGGTTTGATTCATTGGGCCATGCCTCTTTTGGTACTGCAGCTTTGCTGCCTCCTGTTGGTGGATGATTGAACTGATGGTTTGATTCATTGGGCCATGCCTCTTTTGGTACTGCAGCTTTGCTGCTTCCTATTGGTGGATGATTGAACTGATGGTTTGATTAATTGGGCCATGCCTCTTTTGGTACTGCAGCTTTGCTGCCTCCTATTGGTGGATGATTGAACTGATGCTTTGAACTTTGTGGAACAAATTCCATAACAGAGGGTCTGAGAGACGATTTGCGTTTTGAACTTTCCAGATATGAATTCATTCCATCTGAATGAGCTCTAGAGCTCTGTACATCAGAACCTCTGTACTTAAGCACAGTAACCTTTGCTGTGTGAGCAGCAATTTGACTTTGCAATTCAAGCAACTCCTTTTTTTTTCTAATTTGCTCCTCCTGAGCCTCCAGCTCATGTCTTTCTTTGAGGGCAGCTGCCATAGCAAGGAGAGCAGCCCTTTCAGCCTCTGCTTTGAGACATGCAGAGGAGGTAGATGACCTTGAAGACCTATGGCTGGAGTGGCAAGCTAATGAGCATGTTTTGCCACCAACATTAGAAACGCTGTCACCTGGACCAATATCATCAATGGCCACAGTTATGTTTGGCACAGCATTGTCATTGACACCAACTTCATCATCATCACCATCACCACCATCATGTTTGCATTGCTCCCTGGTATCAAACAACCACTCTTCCATTTTTTGTATTATTTCTTTATTGCTGTGCATTCGAGTTTCAAACCATTCATTTTGTTTTGACATTTCATCCTCAGGTAATAATGGTTTCAATGATTCATGCAACTCTGTTGTTTCCACACTCAGTTTTAAAAACGTTTCATACTTGTTCTGCACCTCAGACAGATTTTTGTTTGAAAGCATCAGTTGCTCCACTTCCTTTGTTAGTTTGTAGAGTTTCTTTACCCTGGAATTTCTTTCCTTTTGATTTGACATTATTTTTGCTTCCAATGCTTTAACCGTGAGTTTAACCGGTCTTTTACTGAGCTGATTCTCCGCTTCCCTTTGATTGACAGGTGCATTCATTTCCACGTTACTCATCTTGATATTGATCAGCAAAGCTGCCGAAGGCTTTATTTAGAATTGTAGTAGGATTTACCTTTATCCTGTTTGTGAGAAGGCCAATCTCTTCCACACAGCTTGTAACAATTCTGAATAATCCTACCGTGATTCTTCAACGTTGCTTTTTCCTGGCTTTCACTTGTCTGCGTTCAATTGATTGAACGCTGGAACACAGTCAATAGAGCATAGCGCTGTCCTTCCGTGTCGCAAAACGACGTGATCCATCCATGGAGCCAGTTTTTCAACAAAATGTAGTGGCAATTGAACAACAAAAAAGGCAACTTGAGGGAATTTGAAGACATTTCCAATGCGTGATGGTGCAAAACATGAGGTCCGCCATGGCACGTGCGTTAACACTTTATTTATATTTATATATATATATATACATATATATATAGAAAAAACACCTACAAAAACCTAGTGCACTGAATGAGTAATTTAAAAACGAGCTCGTAATAGACTATAAGACAAGAAAATACTAAGACAATAATACCACAGGACCAAGACCAGCCCAGACGCACACACACACACAGTTGAAAAACTGTGTGGCTTCCTCAGTTCCTAATTCCCCCCAGCTGTTCACCTGTGACTCTCCTATGTAGACTCAGTGACTACTGTGATTACCTGCCTATGCCCTCTGGTGCGCAGGTGAAATAACAACAGCAATATTTCCACATATACCACATATAGCACCCATTGAAATTGGCTACAACAAATACTAAATATAATAGTAGAAGGTGTTGAGGTACTTGAAAGTAATCAATATAGTAGAAATATTTTAAGCAGTATTTGCAGGTTGAAGCAGTACTTGCTGAAGCAGAAGTTGAAGTACTTTGGCAGTAACTGAAGAAGATAAAGCAGTATTTGAAGTAGCTGAATCATTAATTTAAGTATTTCGAGCAGTAGGTAATGTAACTGAAGCAGTAGTTGTAGCCTTGTAGTTTGAAGCTTAAACCATTTAATGTCTCATAATAATCAATAAATTAAAAACTTATAATGTAGTGGTAGTACTAAGATAGTAGCAGTATGAGCAGTAGTAAAAATACATGCTGTTGAGAGGGAGAGAGAGAGAGAGGAGGGCAGTGACAGGTCTGTAGAACGGCTGAGAGGTAAAGGTACAGCTGTGCCTGTTGGAAGAATACAACAAATACTGTAGACAAAATGTGCTCAGAGGTTACAAAGTCCTATTGCAGAATTTTGCTTTTAGTTATACTTACATCGACATATGAGACACTGGAAAGTGGCCTTCAAGGTCTCCACCTGCTCTCTGGTGAGCCTGTCTCGCATGCGTCCTGCTTCCCTTATCTCTGCTGCCACAGTGGGGAGAGCCTCAGCCACCTGGATAAACTCTTCAATGGCCACTTGGACCCCACACAGGTTACCCTGGCTTGACCTTAAAAAAAGGCATACATGTGTATGGTCAATTGTCATGTATGTCTCCTTTGTCTTAGGTCCTGCACAGCAGAATGTCATGTTTCTCTCAAAATGTGCCACTGTTTGACAAGACAATCGTATAGACTGCAGTTAAAGCATGCATCAACTTAAGAGGTAAAACTCCCAGTGAATTTTTGATAGTTATTATTACGTGTTCTTTTGTAAGCAACTCCATTGAAGTTGTAATATGTTACTCAGTTTACCTTTTTCTCTTGTTTCTGCAGAACTGTTCAAAAAGGTCTTGGCGGAAGGCCACAACCTTCCTTGCTCCCCTCCGCCAATATTCTAGGCCTATTTGAAGACAGACAGAGAAGGCAACGTTAGTGTTGTTGATAAATACTTCATAGGTAAAGAGTCTGTTTAGTTAGAACTTAGTAAATAAATGGCAAGACTTGTTGCTTTGTAGATTCATTCATGCTCCATTCTATAAATGTCCACCTATCCATAACTGAAAGATAAATGCTTTCAATTCAATGCATTGTAGTTCACTTTTTCCGTCACACCAGTTGTAAAATTAATACACTAGACACCTAAGTTGCACACTGACAGCTGAGTAGCTGGTAAGATCAGTTAAAATGATATAATTATAATAATATATTCAAGGTTCTTTCTACTCTCATACAACCACTGTTTGTGTTTTCTTAAGAAGAATAATACTAACAACAACAACAACAATAATAATAATTAACCAGATGTCCCAGGGGAAGGTAGGATGCATCGCCCACTGCCATCTGTCAAGATTATATCCATCTCCAAGTCCAGTGCCAACTTCACCACATTTGCAATGGAATGAACATTGGCTTGGTCCTCAGTAAATGTTATTGTTGTCACATGGCTGTGGAGGTTGATGTCTCCATCCATCAGCTGAGCTACAACAACAGGTCTTAAACAATGACAAAAAGAAAACAAGTCACACACAGACTCACAACTAGTGTGTAGAAAGGTTATAATTGCAGACTGAAACAAAACTACCAATGCATTCTTGATAAATTAAATAAAAAAGCAAGAGTTTGAAGGACAAAAAAAACTACAAAAATGCAATGCAAAATAGCAACTATACCAAAATATGATCCTAGAGCATATTTCCTTATGCTCTGTGTTCTCAATGTGGATCTTCTGGCTCCTGCTTGATCTAGCAATATATCTTTTTGTGCCCACCCAAGTTCCACTGCTCTAAGTTGCTGTCCATACACTTTGCAAAATAATTTGAATGTGTGGACTAAATAAATATCATTAACAGTGAATCACTGTACTTTGCCAGTTTGCATCATTTGCACCATATGAATCCCATATTCTAGCCTACTCTTGACGCATAAGTAGAAACCTTAATAAACAAGCATGGGCCCTGCTGGCTTGGTGCATGGCGTGGGAATGCAAGTAGTGGGAGAACAGGGTTTGTCATTTGGCCTTAGGGAAGTTCTAGAGGAAAGGTCATGAGGTCAAATTGACAGGGCTCATCCTCTGGGGAGTAGGAATGTACACACCAAATTTCATGACAATTGGCCCAGCAGATTTTGAGATACGTTGCTTGGAGTTTTTGTACTAATAGACAGACAACGCCATTCTCATGCCCCATTTGTCAGTGGGCTTGTCAGTGGCCATCCAGTGTTTCCCCTAGATTTCTTTCTAACTGGGTGCTCTGCATCAAAACAATGTCACAAAAATACATTTAAATTTTTAGATTTTAAATTTTAAAATAAGACAGAGAAAGAAGAGAGGAGTTAAATTGAAAACTGATGCTATTTTTTGATGTAAGCACAAAGTGGTTGATACCTCACCTTGTTGATGGCTTTAGATAGTTGGACAAATATGCCTCTCCTCACAGGCATGAGAAAAAACTGGCATGGGAGATTAGTGGAGCAGTTCAGAGAACAGAGAGGAGGGCTTTTTCGGGGGGGAAATTTTGCTAGCTAGCTAGCTAGCTAGCTAGCTTGATTTCCAAGTCCTGCATACTGTACTGGTGTTTTGAGTACTGGCTTCCTTTAGTAAATTCATAAAGAGTACATATTGTATCTTTTGCTATCAAAACCTACTGGTTTTGTCAGCCTAAAAATTACAACTAAGGGGCCAAGGCTGCACCTGGCTACAGATGAAAAATGTTAGCGGCAAGCAGGCCACATGTTGGTAGCTAACGTTACGGGGGTTTTTTTTGTGACAGTCAATTAACAGAAACTGCATTAGTATACAAAGAAAATAACTAATACTGTACCTGAAAGATCCTCAACAGATTGGCCACGGTCATATCTATGACTCGGACGGTGCAGGTCTTCTGCCTCCTTATCAGGGTGTACCTCTCTCCATCCATCGCTGCGTGACAAGCGCCAGAAAGGACGAGTTAGCGTTAGCCAAGGCTTATATTGCCTTGTGTGGGAAGGTGCACGCCTACACCATCTGCTGGTTGCGTTGAAGTATTGCAGGACATACAGGACGTAGTTACAGTCTTATAATAGTAGTTTTTATGTTATGCAGATAACATACAAATGGTTAAAAATATGAATGAATAGATAAACTATCTATGCTTGGGAGCTAGTCAAGTAGCCTGAGGGTGAAATAAAAATTGGCCTAAAAACAATAACAATTAATTAATAGGCATTTATCATAGAATTTACACATGTAATTTGGAGTATATTCTCTTTCACTAATAATGACTACCATAGTGTCTAAACAACATATATTGATACATAGGAAATCAATTTATATCTAATCACATTTCTGATTGGCCACATCTTGCCATAATGTATTTTGTGTGAACAATAAAGCACCATTTCAGGATCTTATAAATAAAATAAATAGATTAAAATTTAATCATGTGATTGCTAGGGTCTGTGGATAAAGCGATCAATCAAATTCTGTTTTGAGACCAGAAAGCGGAACAAGACCCGTGCCCTGTCCTTTTACGCACAGCTCCAACGGTGCCAAACACAGAGCTAGAGAGTCGGGTCAAGTAGGCTACGACTGTGAAGCCCTGGGGCAGAGCTTTGCAATTACTCTGGCTCCAAGTAGTACAAGTTACTGGTCAGAAGTTCTGAAATAAAAAACCAAGATGCCAGACTCCTCATCTCGTTTACGCACAGCTATCCAATGATAGGGGCACAAAAGGACAGGCTATGCCCCAACAGGTGTTACCATGTCTTGCTTTGCCATATAATAAAAAATTTTAATAATAATATTTTTGTTCATAAAGGTAAAATTTTAAATTACAGGTTTATAAATGTGACAGTGTTTTAAGATATATGCTTAGATCTGTTTGTTTAAATGTAATATAAGATGGTAACTTCTTCAAGAATTTCATTTTATTAGTGTAAAATTTCATTGCTGGAGAAATTAGACTTGTTGAATAATAATAACAAATCATGTTCTTTAAGTAAAATTTCCTTATCAAAATATATTTTAAGATCCAACTGAAAATCAACCCAAAACACTGTCACATGTACACACATAATAAACACATGTTCTAGCGTTTCTACCATAAAATTACAACAAGAGCATTTGTCGTCTCTATTAGGAATATATTTACGAACAAAAACAAAAGTAAGTTGCTATTACAAGCCCACAGAGGCTAGGATGGGAGGTGGTGGTTAGGATTAAAGATGTGCTTGAGTGTGGGGGCACGGTGGAGGGGAGAAAAGGAATATTTGGGTTTTTGAAAGCAACAGGACTATTTATAAGACTGTAGAATAGGACATAGTGGACGACTAAAGCCAGTAGGAGGCAGTGATGCAACTTAAAGGATGCCAACTGCCATAAAACTCCAAGGAAGAAGAAGAAGAAGAAGAAGAAGTTGCTGGGTATGGGCCATAGACTGTATGTAGTGGATTCTTGCCACCACCATAAGCTGCTGAGAGGCTGAGACAGGGAACAAGCAACACCTGTATGACGCGCTGTTTGAATGATCCAGTTCCACTCCAAGATATGCATTGAAAGATTTATTGTCCGTTTCAAAATAAGAAACAAAACAAGAACTAAATCCATGAAGTTGACATATGGGCAAAAGTGAACGTGGATGCTGTGAAATTTGCGGTCAACAGAAAATGTGAGAACCCTACTCACCCCCTCTCCCTTGCCGCCATGCAGGTGAACAGGTGGATAAATAGACAATGATTATTGCCGGTCAAACCCTACGTGACGTCATACCATACGTAATAGGCGAGATGAGCAATAAACAAACACAATATAAATATACATGGCTCCTACACTGTATATAAATATATCTTTATGTACAGTCTATGGTATGGGCCATGGATGTATCCATGTATGGGCCTGATATTGGAGAGACCATTTTTTGTTACTGCCAACCGTATAGAGGGGGCGCAAATTCAACAATTTGGATGCCAATCTCCTAAATATCAGAGGAGGAGGAGAAGACCGGAAGTTTGGTGATGTATTTGGTGCAAACACCTGCGGAAACGGACGAAATGAACGGAAACCGGCAATTGTTTGGTCTTTCTGGCAATTTCTATGAAACATGAGTTTCCCTACTTTAGAGCCGCACTATGAAATGGTCAGAGATATGAAGCAAAACAGAAGTTCATATCATGAGGTCTCGTTAACTCTTGCGTCCATAGGTATTGAGAAGGGCACCTCTGTCGCCAACATAAAAAAACTTTGTAAGAGGTACGGACTGGTGATTCAAACATGGGGGAAGACTACAACCCATCAACTTGAATTTGCTGTGGAAGAGGCCGTGCAAGAGGTGATCACTGTTTTTACACCACTTTAAAGAATCATTAATTATGGTTGTTCCATCAACCAAGATAGCAAGCTTTTTCATGGCCCAGATCCGGTCCAGACTCACCACTTTGTCATTGTTTTGAATAACGCTTCTTAACTGGTCCATACCTGGCAACCCATATCCGGACCACATGGGCCTAAACGATGCCACAAGTCAGGCAATAATTTGACTCAGACGGTGTCAGCCAGAATCACTTGCCATGCTCAAATCCTGCAGATCTTCTTTCCTTGCTGTAACATGAAGTGAGTCTGATGTGCCGGTGATACACCAAATTCTGTGACCGGAGAACCGGAATTGACCCAATTGCGCTTGCTATCTACGAAGGAATTCTGTGGTCTGAAATAACTGGACAACTGCTACTAAGCTTAATGTTAATTTAAGGTGGCACACTGTTAACAGAAGTGGCAGGAAAAACCAATGCCATTGATATGACTGCTAGATAGCAAAGTGAAAATCTTGGCCTGGGAACTGTTATTTATTTTTTAATCATACCATTGTGCTCTTGCTTCTCCATTAGGTTGGGCCAATGTTTGGGAGGAAAATGATGACTGGATTCCTATCTTCGAGAGGCATACATGCTAGCGAAGAGCGAGTGGGAGCAGCATTACGAGCTGTTCGTCCTCAATACCACAAAGCTCGCCAACAAGTATGCCAGAATAGCTATAATATGGCAACCATTACTAGGAGCTTCATCCCTCCTCACCCCTGTATTTGTCAAGTAACCTATCATCCCTACACAAGTCAAGCATTACCCGTTCTCCTACGTCTTCACCCCTGCATTGGTCAGGTATCTGCACAACATGTCCCTCCACCACCCATCATTGCACCTCTTTCCCCAGTGTGGTGGAGGGGTGAGGAGTGGGGTTACAATGAGTGACAAGAACCAACAACACCACCTGGGGAAGTCACCCTCTGAAATATAACACCAGGAACCTTTAATATGATTTTGAAATAGACCGGCCACACAGACTCATTAGTGATATGAGACAGACCTGTTTTCAATTAAACAAGAACATTTGATTGAAAATGTGATATGCAGGGACTGGACCTCATAGTGGGGAAGGAAAGAGAAAAAATGTTAATAACTAAAAAGAAGCTCAATGAGAATGGATTTGGTAGGGGACATAATTATTTTACAGTTGTAGTTAAAAAGGCCTTCATGTAAAATCTAAGAACCAGTAGAAAATCCTAAAATGACTGAGTCCAACATATACACACCAAAAAAGGGGACAACGGGCAGGGGCTACTTGTAGAGAGGCAGACTACACTGGGGAGTGCCCAGGGGTGCTACCATTAACTCACCTTGGGTAAAAAATAGCAATCCTCACAACAACATCAGTGCCCAGTTTTGTGTGCCCAGTGTGCCCAGTGCTCTTTACTCGCATTTGTCTAGTTAAGGGACCTCACCGGGGGTGCCTAGCCTCCCCAACATCTGGCACTCAGCTTCACTATAGACACTAAAACAAAAACAGTTAGCTCAATATTGTTGGATATATAAAGAGGCAGGCTTTGGGCATGTTGACTGATACAGCTACATACCTTAAATGCAAGAAACAGCAAACCAAAGACAAAAGGCAGGAGCAAGCAATAGACAGAGCACCAGCCAACAAGGCCTTATATACTGTAGCCCTGTCTTGATCAGGGGACTGACTGCAGGAGGTGCCATGTATTGTACTTATTATTATTATTATTATCATTATTGTTGTTGTTGTTATTTTTTTCTTTAGGGTTCCCGGAACCTGAATCCAACCATATACGGTGCTGACTACTGCGGACAGGAACTTCATATAGACCAAAATGAAAAACTGGCTATGTTTGGGGTGACCCACGTTGTAGCCATTGATGGTTATAGTGGAAAATTGGTTGGCCATTCCACCATGCCAATCAAAAATAACCTCACCATCTATGAGAAGGTTTACAGGTGTGTATAAGTAGTGTCTTATACATACTGTTTTGCTGCGTTATTAATTGCGTTTTTTATTAAATCTTGTTTAATTTTGCATATACATATTTGTAGCATATTTCTAAGGAAAAGGCTGTGGAACAATTTTATGATGCTTACATCATAAAATTACACCTTAAAGTTGAGTCAAGATCATTGATAAATATTTCGAAAACACGTAGCTGAGTGAATAGGTGTAAAAGAATGTTTCTACTTTAATTTTACATTAATAGGACAGTGGGGGTGTTGTCAGAGGTTCAGTGTAGCAGATACCCAGAGACCCATTTAAAACCTGTGTGGATGAAAGAAGTTTTTTGTCATTCTTTAAGGCAAGCAGTGCTTAATCACGGCTTGTGGGATCAACTTCGGACAGACTGTGGGACCGAGTTTTACCTGAGCCTTTTCATGCAGGAGAAACTGGCTGGCTACAGATACAGCACAGACCGGCCATCATTTATTCAGACGCCATCAACATTGGTAGGGTTTTTTTGTTATATTATAATGTACAATATGCCAGCTCTGATCATTTATTGTTCGGTAGGGTTGACATGACGCTTTGACTTCCCTAATGTTTAATATAGATTTATACAACAGTTGGTTGTGGTTACGCAGTACATTTAGCCAAAAGCCAAGTGTTATTTCCTATAATTTCACATATAGGAGTTGCTTTACAACTAATGCAGAGCTGGAGTGACTGTTCATGAGAACTTGGTGTCTTGAGTTGAATTCACAAAATGAAAACCTATGGGAAGCAGCTGAAAAGATGAGTTTAACTGCTTTTTCAGTAACTCATCTATTTACTTAAAGTTTTTGATATATATTATAGGGTATATTCTAAACTACAAATTAGACAGCACAGAGATTTATTTAAGTATTGTAATAAGGTCAGGGTTCTACGGTCATGAAAAACACATCAAATCCAGAAAGTTTTGGGAAAGGCATGGAAATTGGTTTAATTTTTTTGCGACCAAATGTTTTTATTGTTTTTTTGTTTTGTCTTTTCAATTCTATCCCAAAGGGGACAACAGGAAGACAGTACATGTACAATACATACACTTGTTTCCCCATAAGCATAAATATTACTTACATTATCTACGTCTGATTGCTAGCTGTCTGGAATGAGATTTTTTTTAAAAACTCTCTTTATCATTTATACACTAACACGTCACAGAATGTTTGGTCATAAAAATTTGGCCTAAAGTCATGGAAAACCATTGGCCAAAATGTGTAGGAACCCTGTAAGTACTTCAAGTCAAGAATAACAAAGAAGCCTAAAGTTATGCTTGTGGAACAATCAGGAGGATATTCTATTTCAGTTTGTTTTAAACTCTTTCTAATAAGGCAATATCTGAGAAAGGTTTCTTCTATTGAAAAAATGGTCATCAATTTTTATCATAAATAAATCAGACAACAGGTACAAAACTTTAACAAGAAAGTGCTTAGAATTGATTTTAGAATGCACTCTAACAGCTACATGATAACGCTACTCAATTATACTAGTGAGAGTACGCTCACTTGTAATTACTAGTTACTTGGCACCCTAAATTACATTACAGTATTATAGTATCTCATAGTACATTTTTCCTTTTTCACTTTCAGAACCATCGTATTGAGAGGATTTGGCCAGAGGTTTGTATTTTGACACAAAAGCTTTTCCAACTGTTTGTGTGCATAAAAGCCTTTACTTATTTCTACATTACAATATGATTATTTTATAAGCAGGGCCTTCTTTAATGAATTAATTTGTTTCTTACTGTGAACTATCAAGGAATTAAAATGAATTAAATGTTTATATATGCATTGTTTCCTAGGTAAACAATAGAGTTAATTACCCAATCAAGGCCTGCCTGACACATTTGATGAATCAAGAGGTCATCAGTATGGAGGATGGGACCGTCAGATTCTGTGTGTCAACTTTGGCATGCCAGGTCGCCAGTGTCGGTCTGAACCGTTTTGTGGACTCCTGGAATGCCCACAGAGTGCCAGGTATTAAAATTCTCACACTCTTTTCATCTGTGTCTGTATCTGTCTGTCTGTCTGAACAAAATAACAGATGAGCGAGATTTTCATGACAGTTGGAGGCAATGATTGGTGGAGTGTCACGAAGACATGATAAACTTAAAAGTCTACAAGCTTAAAGACATCAAATTTTGCTGTGCTTCTCATCCCAGAGTTTTTGTATACTTGTAATATGTAGAATCAGCCACCTTCATTGTGAATTATGTCATTATGGCTGGTGTTTACATACATTTGACACTTTTTGAGATATTTAATATTTAATGGCCAAAAAAATATACACAGACATGGAGGCAACCACACTTAATTTCTGGGAAACTATTTGTTTATTTATTTGATAGGGGCAATGCAAGTTTCACTACAAATCATGAAACTGATGTGCTGCATATAGAGTTTTTAGCTATTGCTAATTTCCAACTCTTGCCCCTTGTTGGGCTTTTATATGTACAGTATGATTAATATTGTCCAGTTATCTGACTTGTTTCATTCTCAGGACTCCAATGTACAACTTCATTAGAGAATTTTGTTAAGGCTACTTTAGTTTTACTATTCACCTGCCTCCTATATCTAGCTCGGATCCCCATTCTTTGCCTTGTGACAGTAACCTTGTTACGTACATATACTCTTAACATATTGCAGGCAGAGGAATTCCCAATGTGTTGGCTTCAAGTGGCTGTCCAGTCAAGATGACTGAGGATCTGCTTTCTTGTGCCTCTGAAGCAGCCGACTGGTACGACGCAGAAAGAGGCTCATCCTTGACCAGAGTGTCAACTTTTGGGACTGATCCTTTTGCTTCTGAAGAGGAGCTAGAGCGGGCATAAGCCATTTCACAGAGGCTTTTGGAGATCTGTCAGTGTTGTTTGACAGCACGGTCAACAACAATCCTGGGCCATTGCAGGATGCTCTACAGCATCTTATCCGCATTTCATCCTAAAGTGAGCAACATACAAGACACTATTACAATACCATTGTAGTACTGGGAGATATTGTTAATATTTTCTTAAAACAAAGGTGAATTTGAAAACTTCTTACTCAAGGTGGCATTTCTTGATGAGTTGGAGATGAAGAACGGATCAGATAACTGGAAATACGACTGTTACTGTGCACCCACAGTGTGTTCATGTCTGTAGTTTTTGGGTCAACTTCAGTTTAAATGTTGTTAGGGTGAAATTTCACTTTATTGACATTATCTCCTCCGTAATTCTATGCAGCTGTGGTGGTTTGGGCAATAATTCTAGTTTTGTCCTACAGTATATCTGTAGGATACTAATTTGTGTTTCAAGTTGAGCTTCCAGTGCTACAGATGTTTTTATATCTTACTACGGTATAATCATTACTGCTAAAACATTTGGACTACACATTTTGTAGTTTTCAGATGTTAAGAAGCCTGAATTTCAGTGTTTATTTTAATTTCACATTTTCTCTTGCAGTGGTAGTGCTTTCCTTGCTGTGGGGGCACACCACTGTTAAGTGAATACAGAGGAAACACTGATATGTGGAGTCACAAAGGCTGTAGGAGGACTACACAGTAGAGTGTATGATCTCTTTCATCAGTTTGTGTTAATGTCATTACAGCTGAGATGGATGGTCCACTGCTGTCACTGTGCTGCCGCAGCTTGATTGGATGCCAGGAATGCATTGCAGTCCTACTGACCAGAAGCGAAACCTGCCCAAAGTGCAGGACTCCAATTAGCCAAGACAGGACTGTTGCTGTGGCTGGCGTGTCGGAGGTCATAGAGACTGTGAGAGGCCTGGAGCAGTCATAGACATTTTTTTTTGGTTGGTTTTGTTTTATTGTTCATAAATGTTCATTATGTGAAAAGATGAGTTAGTTTATCATGTGAAAAGATGAGTTAGTTCATCATGTGAAAAGATGGGTTTGTTCATCATGTGAAAAGATGAGTTTGTTCAAGTGCACTAATTGTTCATTAAAAGTTGTGTAATTATCTGACTGATGTGTTTATTAACTACAATGTATTGACAATTTTAAATGACTATATTACATGAAACTTGCTATGCTTTGACAAGTCAAATGGATTGAATCAGGACTACTTGGCTTCCTTTAGCCCAGTGGTTCTCAAACTTTTTGATGTCAAGGACCCCCAAATTGATACACATCAGGCCGCAGACCTGTATTTGTAGTCTCAGGGATCCCTGTCTGATAAGATTTAATTATTCCATAACTGTCTATACTGTAGACTGGCAGATTAACAGTGAAGAGTGTGAAACCTATGAACAGAATAGTCATTCTTATACATTCTATCACTGGGCTAACTTTTAGTCAATGAAATAATAGTGAAATAAAAATATTCACCATTTTTCTGGGGGCCCCCTCAAGGACCCCTGGGGGTCCCCGGACCCCAGTTTGAGAACCGCTGCATTAGGGGACACCGTAGTCATAGCTACAAACAAAAAACAAAAAAAACCTGTTTAATCAATTACCCAAATGTGTTTGCAAATACATTTTTCAAGAAAACACTTAATTAAAAAAAATAATATAAGAAACCTTTAAAGAAAAGTCAGTGGGCTCATGCACTATAATGTGTGTGTAAAAATGCACATAGCTGCCTTAAAGAAGTAAATTACCGCCACTTATCTGAGCTATAATCCTGAATAATGGTAGTTTAGAGCAGTGGTTCTCAAACTTTTNAACAATGTCACCATAAAAAACACAAATGCTGTCGAATTAAAGATTGACTGTGGTATGTTGATATTCACTTCACCTGCAAAGATAAGAACAATAAGCTTGTATCCTCATCAGTGTTACAGACGTCTAATGTCTTTAAACAGATCTTAGAATAAACATCACAAAGGAGAGTGCAACCAATACCTCCATTGATTTGAGTTGGACCACGACCAGTCAGAACTGTCAAGATGTCCTTCCTGATCTTCAGAAGTTTTCTTATTACTGCAGTTGTTGGTCTACTCTCAACAAACAGAACCACATGAGTAAGTAAAGATATTTAGATTAACTGCAATTATTGGAAATATACTGCAGACATTTGAATCCTCCATGGACCTGCAGTGCTTCATGCTAACGCTTCAGCGTGCTGAGTGATAGTAGGTGTAAATAACCTGAGATGGTACATCAAGTCGCAGTTTGTTGAAGAAGATTCACAAAATTAACATGAAATATGATACAGAAATAACATTGAAATATCAGAGTTTAATGTTCTTGTTTCCAAGAGTAAACAAGGACAGAAAGGGTCACATAATACATAACAAACATAATAGATGGTTGTTCAGTGGAAACTATTCCAAAAATTACATATTAGCTTCAATTTTAGTGTGCTAAATTTCCCAGTCTGCTTGCCTTATAGCAAAATATAGTAAAGTTGTAGCTTGTAGGGCCAGCACTGGTGATCCACACATGAATGATATTGATTGACTGACTGATTGAAAGATATCAATTTTCTTGTCACTTAATGGATAACTTTACCTGCAAAACAATCTGCTGTTGTATATTCCTGTTATTTTGTCTTTGTTGCCTTGTTCTTCAATCAAACACAACAACACAGCTACTGAGACGATGTTACAGTTACAGTTAACAAACATCCACAAGGAGGAACATGTCATATTGTTGGACTGGAACCATTCACCGATTACACCTGTGAAGTCCATCCCACCTACAACAACATGGAAGTTGGCACAAAAGATGAAGTTACACAGAAAACTGAGATTGGAAGTAAGAGTCCAAAAAACTATCTTTTGGAGAAGATTACAGTCAACACCTACATAACACAAAAAGACTATCCTGACTATTTATTTATTAAAGTTGTTTATTTCATGTTGTTGAACATCCAGGTAAGACAACTCTGTGGCAGCAAATGTAAATATCTTTCTGAAACACTTTCTTAAGACCACACAGCGTCAAAACTGTTTCAGTATTTTGGGAGAAAACTGATATCATGTGATGTACTATGACTCTTGTCATAGAAATATGTTACTAAATAAGAATTTGAATTTAACACATCAACACATGATTTACTGTAATCAAATATGTAGTTATTATTTAAGCCATTTACAGTAATTCTAAATGGTATTTAATGTATTCATGATCATTATTTAAATTATGTTATTTGTGATGTACTTTATCTTGTCTGTCTTTTTTAACAAACGACATTAAATTCTGATAATCAGATATCATTTAATTCCCTGATATTAAAACCAATATACGTTATGTGTATATTGGTATACACATAATGTATTAAAATTTAAAAAATTTAAAATTTAAATGAAAAAAAATGGAAAAAATTACATTATTCTACATATATGTAGAAATCTACCAGCTTCAGTCAGTTCTGACCTGTTTATTTATCACAGGTGCTGTGCTGTGAGTCTGGAGTATGGTACCAGAGTACAATAATATTATAGACTTTTTCACTGTTAAATTCTAATTAATTAGTACAATGATAATTTAAAAAATATATTTTAATTGATTAATTAAATATTTTGTTTTATAATTTATGACAACAAAATTACAATTTAAAAGCCTTCATCATTCCCCATTTAAAACATGTAAGAATACAGAATCAGTAAATACAGTAAATAATTTGAAACATTTTGTTCTGACATACAGTACACACATCCATTTCTATACATTGTATCTTAAACATAAACGTCACCACTTTGATATTCGTCTGTTATAACCATTATTCTACAGACAGTGAAAAAGCTCTCATCGGTTTTCTGATCTTCGTCATCATCCTCATCATCATCATCATCATCACCCTGGCTGTGGTGGTCTACAAGATCTACGTTCTGTGCAGAAAGTAACGATCATTTCACATCTAATCTGGCTCTATGACCTCAGTATTTGCCCCCACATGCATGTGCTCACCCAAAAGGCCTAGCAACTTATATCATTATAATAATTAAATCTTATAGATTTCAATGCAGCCAGCAGATCTAATTTTGCTCTCATAAAATTATTGCACAACTCAATTTTGCTTTTCATGTGTGCAGTGTATCTGTGTAGCCTACACTGAATCAATTAAATGTCATTTAACAAGGAAACAGCAATAATAATGATTATTAGTACTATTTATTAGATGACAAAAAAGTTTTGTGCTCTATGAAGTGGTCGATGAAAAAAATATGAGTTGTATCCTCTTGAATACCTTGTTAAGTTATGCACAGATAATGTCAATCCTTTGTGCGGTGACTTTAAGTCACAGGAATCATTGAAAGAATTAATTTTTGCTTTGACTGAAGCACCAACACGCGCGTTCCTCAATGGGAAAGAGCTGATTGGCTGGCCTGAAATCCATGTTACCCATAATGCAAACGGGCAGCAGGCACGAGAAGTAAAGGTCTGTAATTTCTCAAAAAGTAAAGCAATTTGAAAAGTGAAAACATGTTTTTATATGTTATTACTATTTTTGGTAACCACTGTAATACGGACCCGTGTTGTGAGCAGGTTACACATGAGAACCGTGGAAGAGACCGTGGTCGTGAACACGCTCGTTAAATACAGACTGGTCACTTCCTGATAGATTCTGAGTAAGTGCGCGTTGCAGCTCCTTGAGCGAACATGTTTTTATTGTGCTGTATAATAGTTTACTTAAGGCTGTGTTCATTTTCTTCTGTTATAGGCCAGAGGATAATCCGCCGGAAATTTATTTATTTATTTATTTATTTTAATTTATGTAGCCTAGTTAAGAGAGAGAACGGTAAATAAACTTGAAGGATTTTTACATCGATAACTTAGTGTCGTTATTGTCATGACAACAGAGCAGCAATAAAGTCAAAGTCAAGGTAAATCATCACAGGTCACGACACCATATATAGCGTTTAACGGTCACCCAAAGTAACAGATTAAGTAGCCTTAATCAAATAAATAAATTGATGAATATACTGTACAAATACATACACGAATCACAGCNGTTATGAATTATGTTCATTATTTAGGCTATTAGTTCATTGATTTAGTTTAGCTCTCTTTTTTGACCACTACAGCCAACACGCTTCAAAACGCGCAACTTTTACTTTGAAGGCGAGCAACATTTATTTTGAAGGCGAGCTGTCCCTGTTTCCGGCTCTCGGCTTGCTTGTTCAATTTTCATTGTGCAAGTTGTTTAATGGAACAAGCTACCGCTTTGGCCCGCTGAATCGCATTAGCACAAGTTGGACAATGAAATTAGGAAATACCCCCTAAACTGGCATGTTTCATTATACAACGTGAACGACGGCAGATGAATTATACTTCATGCACGGACCAGTTTACTCATTATGTNTCAAGGTAAATCATCACAGGTCACGACACCATATATAGTCTTTAACGGTCACCCAAAGTAACAGATTAAGTAGCCTTAATCAAATAAATAAATTGATGAATATACTGTACAAATACATAAACGAATCACAGCTAGCTAATAATTCCCGGGTTCGCGCCCACTGGCAATTTATTCACGATCAGTTGTGGGAAAGTGGCAGAAATATGACTGTTTAACAGTTATGAATTATGTTCATTATTTAGGCTATTAATTTGTTGATTTAGTTTAGCTCTCTTTTTTGACCACTGCAGCCAACACGCTTCAAAACGCGCAACCTTTACTTTGAAGGCGAGCTGTCTCTGTTTCCGGCTCTCGGCTTCCTTGTTGAATTTTCATTGTACAAGTTGTTTAATGGAACAAGCTGCCGCTTTGGCCCGCTGAATCGCATTAGCACAAGTTGGACAATAAAATTAGGAAATACCCCTAAACTGGCATGTTTCATTATACAACGTGAACGACGGCAGATGAATTATACTTCATGCACGGACCCTGAATGAGGTTAAGATCTTAGTTCTGCAGGTAGCAGTGAAAGCAAGCTGAGCAACTTAGCCTAACGTGATGTCTCCATCTGTGTGGGGGATTTCAAGCAAATGTGTTTTTGCCTCAGAGATCCTCAGTTCGAAGCCTTTGCCCGAGCCGATCAAGAGAGAAGAATCAGTAGCCTGGTATCCGTGGACCATCAACAACAAATATTATACAGCAGACGTCAGGCTATGTGTTGTACCAAGCACTTTTCAAATGTCATCAGAGATTGCCCAGTCCATGCAGGCTTTCATCGCTTATTTTGACAGTACAGTGGTACGTAACTTAAGAATGAGGTATAGTTTGAAAATCTCAACAGTATATCTTGTGATACACGTGTAATGTTTATTATGTGTGCATGGTGTTTGCAGAAGGATGGCCTGGAAAAGCTACATCCTTGGATATCAGTGGTGGAAGATCTGGCTCCAGAGGTGCTCATTCTGGTGTGTGACAGAGTCTGTGAAAATGGTTAGTTCTCCAGCTCAGCTCTGTATGGTGTGTGTTAGTTTGCAGAAAGTAACGGAATACAATTTTGTATGGCATCTGAAATGTAATGTGTAATCTAGGGGTCACTAGACATGAGGCACAGCAGTGGTGTTTGGCTCATGCCTTTGAGCTGGTGGAGCTCAATCCACAGGAGTTGCCAGATGAGGACGGTGAGTTTTACAGACAGCAGGAAAATACAGTGACGCTGCACACATTTATATTTTCATTCTTCACGTTTTGCTAATTCTTGTGCTCTCATTCACACTGTCTTTGTTGCCTTTATCAGATGACTTCCCAGAATCCACAGGAGTGAAGAGAATTGTCCAGGCTCTCAATGCCAATGTGTGGTCCAGTGTGGAAATGAAGGATGGTGAGATGACATCCCCAATACAATTACCTATTGCACTTTCCCTTGACTATATAATTCATCTCTGTGTGTGTATGGCATGTGACAGTTTATATCTCTGTCTGATAGGGCACAATCAAGGCTTCGGTTTAATGAGTAGTTTGGTGGCATCCAGACACAACAACCCACGCAGCTGTCAAGATCCACCAGTCAGTGGCAATTTTGTTGTAACCATTTTAATTTACATTTGTAGTTGTCTTTTAATGTGTTCTTACTTCTTTCTCATGTATATCAATCATTTTTATTTCAATCTGTCAGTTTTTGAGGAGGCATGCTAACCCTTGCTCCTTTTCTGTGTCAGTCTTCCAGCTTACCAGTAGAGGGCCCACTTGTTACTGAGGAAGCTGACCATACAGAAAGTACTACAGACACAGGCACACCGGGAGACACAGTAGTTGGTAAGTGAATAACTCCTGATGAAATCTGTTTTTGCAACATCTAAAGCAATTCCCCCCCCAAAACTGATGTTGATCCTGCTAGTACATTTTCTTCAGTATGTTCACCCAAAACAAACACATCTTGATGATTGGAGATGACGTGGCATTACATGTTAAGTTATTAATATTCACTTGTGTTCACTCTCCAGATGCAATGACAGATTTGGACATTCAGGAACTTGCCAATCTCACGGCTGGAGATGCAGATGTGGATAACTTCGAACGCCTCTTTACCAAATTAAAAGAGATGAAAGGTAATTGGGGAAATGAAAACCAAATGCACAACTTTGTCAGCAAAAACCCAGAGGAGAAAAGCTACAAGCCTCTTGTTGGCCCTTTTTAAAACTTACAGGATTTTTGGTGTGTTTGTTCCTTGCTCTCATTGTTGGTGTGGTGGTCAAGTGTTTGTACAGCTGATGTGATTTATGATGTTTTGGTTTTCTCTGATTTTCAACCTGCAGACAAAGCTTCTTCATTACCTCATGAGCAGAGAAAGGTGCATGCGGAGAAGGTAAACAATGTTATGCAAAAGATTTATCATCTACCATGAAAATGTTTTGAATGGTGTATCACAAGCTAGTCAGTCCATGCCTAAATAAATGATGTGACAGATCTGTTCAAATGTAATTGTTGGAGCAGTAGCACGTTTCAGTTGCTATGTTTCAGTTGGAATCCTTGATTGGCTCAATGAATTGTGTAGGTAAACATGTTTATTTAAACTCTACTATCGAGTATTTACACTAAATCTGCTTTCCAGGTAGCAAAAGCATTTTGGATGGCCATCGGTGGCGATGAAGATGAGATAGACGGGTTATCATCAGGCGAGGAAAGCTAAAAGTAGCTGCCTGTGACTCAGTCTCTTTTCTCCTGATCCTCCTCCTTTCCTGGGGCTCCCACAAGATCCAGCGCCCTTTGACTTGCGACTTGCACCTGGAAAATGGAGATGCTTACAGATGGTACTGTAGGCATAGTCATGTTTAGAAACTTTTGATTCTTAAAATGAAATGATTGCAATACTGGTGTATAGTGAGAAGCAGTTGAATATCTTGATTAGGGAGAGAAGAGATCCAACGGTTGGCCCTGACCCTCAGTCTTCTCCCCTGGGTCCCTCACTATGCTTTAAGCCCTGAGTGAACCTCAACATAATGGTGTTGCAGGTGGGAAAACTAAATTAAATTATGTGGGCTTTGATTTATGTGTATGTCCTTTAGGTACAGTTGTCACATGTGTTTGCAAGTGACATAATGTGCCTTATCCTTAGAAGAGTTGTAAGACATTTAATGTTCATTCTGTTGAATCAACATAAAGACTTGTGATTTTAAATTTTCTGCTCTTTAGTGAGTGTGGCGTATTTATTGTGAACATAAAGACTGTTGCACTACATGGGTACATGCAGCTCATCTCTAATAGGAAAAGTAAAATAGGAACACCTGTATGCTGCAAATGGAGTACCTCTGCAATAAATAAAATGCTCCGTTCAGTCGCAGTGCTGTATTGGGCAGCATTATACTGAAAGGTGAAATATTTTCTCGTGTACATTTGTGGAGGAGCAGAAATGTTAAAAACACCTTACAATATACCATCCAACAAAATACCACCACAAGCTACATCCTCAAAAGTTTCCTTAGGGTTGAATCATTCCCTGACAGTTTCACAATGGTGGCATTTATTACAGGACACTAATACTGGAGTGCATTCATGTACAGGGGTTTCTATTTTTCTAGTCACTGTGTATTAACAAGCCAAGAACAAGAATTGTTTAACTCAGTTGCAATTTATTAAATTTTCACAGATAACAAAACAATGGTCATTTGAGAACAAATGTTAAGCTACATGAAAAAACATGTACATAAGACTTGGAACAGAAAACCACCAACTAAGAATATCAAGGAACACAAGTACTGATACAGATCTACCAACTACCTAATGCACTGTAGTACACAGTATTTCAGTTTAGCACCATGTAACTGTTTTAAATAGATTACATGGTGACTCAGTCTTATGTACTGTAAGTAAGTGCAGGATAAACACGGTGCCTTCATAGACAATGACCAAGAAAAGCGAGCATATTACACATGCCTTATATTGTAGCAATGTACATGTAATATACAGTATTTACTGGACAAGCAATTTACCACTAGAACTAAAGCTTTACACTGACCAACACAGTAAATTGGAAGTGCATCATTTACCCACAAGGAGCATAGTGTACTATTGGCTAACAGTTGGTAATATGTGAAAAGACCTGCACTCTACATGCCATCGATGGATGAACCACGACCATGGTTGCTGCTAGTGAGTACCCTTCACACTGAAGTCACACAGTGCCTGAATTCAACCAGTCCACTATGATCACTCAAACTGTATGTCATACTCTATGTCCCTATTATGAAATAACAGTTCTAGCTGGTACAGTAATCCTATGCAGGTAAGAAAAGTCTGCATTTAAGCAGGCCAAATTTTGGGTGATAAAAGCAAAGTCTTTTTGTGAATCTACTCATGCCAGAGGTCAGTCAGGTCCACTGTTTCAAGCAATGCATGACTACAAGAAATCACAAGCTATAAATATTTATGTACAATCATATTGAGGCAATAAAAAAAATATATTCCCATGCAGGACAGTATGCAAAAATAACTTAGAAAATGTCTCTTTCACTGAGCAAAATAGTTTTCATACAAGGGTTCTTTTCAAGAAACAATGGTGCTAATGTCTATATTTTGTTTAAAATAGATAAAATACCAATTACATGATCAATCAGATAATTGACACTTTAATACAGATAAATCAATATGGGCAAAGTACCTTGTACTTAAAATATTAATTAAATATATTCTATTTAATCCCTACTCAGAATGACATTTTTCATGTTAATTTATGGTTCAATTGATAAATAAACCTCCCAATTCAGTGATTACAAAGAGTGGTACTGGGACACTGAAACACCAGTGATGATAGCGTATTCATAATTTTAGCTAATTCATAGAATCAAAAATGTTTTGAAACATGTAAAAAGGTAACAAAGCTGAAACTGTACCATAACTTCAACAATGCAATGTCCTTTATAAAACAAATTAAAACACTAAGCATAGACATGATGTCCGAATGAATAATGAAGAAAATGTGGTTAGTTTTTTGAAACCTATTGCAAATACCCTATGGCTGCCCGTTGAACACATGAAAACAAAACAATGTACAAGTACTAAAATAACCATCAAATGGAGACACTAAATGGTACTAAGGAAAGTGCTATAGATGTGAGGTGAAATGTTAGAGACAGTGAGGGAGGAGAGTGATTTGTTGATTTGATGAAAGGCGTCTCTTTCCACTTGATCGTCAACAGACACTTGAGTTTTCCTACGTGGTTTGTGTATAAGTGTTTGGATGGGAAGGAGGGTTTTTGGGAAGCATGTGCTACTCCTAGGACACACTGGAGCAGTGGATGCTGGGAGAGCCCATCTGTGTGAGGACCTTGTCCAGCCACTGCAAAGGGCCATTGAGATGCAGCTCTATCCAGCAGGGGGTGCTGGTCACTGTCTGACGTCTGCAGGGTACAGAAAGGTAGGGAGGCAACATAGTTTGTCATTACTGATATATTTTCATACTACATCATAGCGACAAACATATAAAATCACTGTGAGACATGTCACTGTTAATGTAACTTCATTATAGTTAATACAAAGATCACTCAGTATTTCTTGTCTCAGTTGAATTAGCACCAACACTGACGCCGACTCTACAGGCTATTTCTGAAGTCATTCAAGTTTCTATCAGAGATGTTTTTCTCAAAGGTGTTTGGTGCCAGAAATATAACACGCACCACACATAGTCCAGTGGGAATCCCCCTTGGGTGTCTGAAATGTGCTCACCTCCCACTCCATGTCCCCTTCACCACTGCATGCCTGCTGCATTCTTCCTCTGTTACTCAACCCTCTCATGCCGACTCACAGCGACACCCTCCCCCATCACCCTCTTTCTCCTTTCCAAGTCTGCTACCGTTTGTACACAACACACCTTAATTTTTTCATCCCCAAAGTTGAATTTAATTATTCTGACTATAAACATCAAGGCCCTCTCACCTTTTCTTCATAAGTTTGGGTCAAACAGCTTAATGAAATCTTTGTGTCCTACATGTGTAAAGTGCGACAGACTCAAGGAAAACAAGAACCCTTAAAAGCAAATGAATACATTTAGAACTTTCTGTTTACTGATAACTTTAAACAGGCTGGGACAAAGACAACGGCATATGGCCTGTGTGTTAGGAAGGTGCTTTATTTCACCTTGGAAACATTTTACTATGGATGGGCTTTTTACACAAGTAACAAGAAACAAGAAGTGTGAAGGTAAGGTGTAGCCGTGAGAAAGGAAAGGTTCACTGTGTGTCTGGTCTTGTCTGTAAATGGCTTTAAGTGCTGTTGTGTCTGCAGAATGACGTCTTCTACCAAGAGAAGAGCCCTGAGCAGAGAAGGGCAGGTTCGCAGAAGGCCCACTTCAGACCCCCTTAAATTCTCTGTCCCCCTCCCTAACCCTGGGGATTACTCAGACCTGACAGCCTCCGTCAACATCCGCTCTGTGTTTATACAAGTACATAGTGCCATGTGAGAGAAGAAAGGAAAGAAGCAATGTGACAGAAGGAGCCTGTGGTCACTTGTTGAGTCAGTTCAATGTTAGTTTTCAAGTCTTTTGCCCTCTCTTCTAAGTCTAGACTCTGCCAGTCAAATTCTATATGTTGGCATTTTTGGTGGAATCTCAAGTACTAAATTGTAAAAATTAAAAACTAACTGAATTGCGAAATGTTGCTGCCTTTTATTATACTGGAAATTACCTCACTGGAAAAGATTTTAATGTGGAATCTTTATTATTTATCTTAGAAACGTATGCTAGCACTTAGTCATTTGACCATGATCTGGTTGACCTTTCCAGTACCTTATACCCATCATTATTTCTAAGCTTTAAACTGTTATATACAAAACACATATTCAGTCAATAACATGTAAACGACAGAAACAACTGTAATGCTTTCATATATTGTATTATCTTAATGTGTTTGAAATGTATTTCTTTACCTGTACTCAGCTCCCCAACCCTTGACAAAGCTCATGCGAATGGTACACATCCTGGTGAGTTGGTAGACGGCCTCAAAGCCCTGGTTGACTGACTGGGCGAGCAGAGCAGCAAACTCCTGGTTGTTGAAGATCTTCAGGTTGCAGCCTGGAAAAGAAAGATTTATTATTAGGCTTACTAGCACTGAGAAAAAAAAAGATGTCAGTGTCAATGGGCCATCAGAACTCTCTGGTCATTTTGCCTCTTTTGATGGCTTCTTGTGTTTGTGTGCATCCTCTCATGCTAACCTGGAGGTATTTTGCAGACAGTGGCAGGATGCCAGCCATAGCGCTGGTTGCAGTTGGGACTCTGGACAAAGATGGCACTGTCACTGAGACACTCTGCAAACACCTCTCCCCCGATGTAGTACAACCTCACGCCCCGTCCTGGAAAGGGAAGAAAGAAGATTGTTGCTCAGCTACCTGCCGACTGGGAAGCGCAAATATAAAAAGGCAAATTATATCAGAGATTACGGGTCCCTGTGAAATAAAATGAGTACCTATGTGTCTGCGTGTGAGCTCGACTGCTGAGTTGCGGTTGACATTGGACAGCAAGCCCAGACAGAAGCGTTCAGAGTTGGAGGGGTCTGTGAATCCATCTACTGTGAGTGAGGGCTGGGAGGCATGGAAGGTCTCTCCTACACGTTGGTTCAGCTCATAGTAGGAGATAGAGCACCAGAAGGCAGACTCGCAGTACGTCACAGGTTGTAAGTCTGTGTGAGCAGAGGGTGGGGGTTAGATGGAGACACATTAACAGAAATAAAAGCTCCAGTTAGGTCCATGAAAAAAGACTTAAGATGTTCATGAGAACAGGTAAATTGTTTTGTGGTCAAACAGCCATTTGATTGTGAAGATGTCCCTTTGATTTCTCTTCAAAAGCTCTTTCCCACGACCCTCATGGCCCCAGCCAGGAAAGGCCAAGACATGACGTACGTATTTATATTTTTAACAATGACCTCCTGGTGGCTTTCCACATAGATAGAATAACCTGGCAACCGGATATTATTATTATTGCATTACCTTGAGCTTTCTGTCGCTGGCCTTTCCACAGACGAGGACAGACCACAGACAAAGACTCCATTCATACCATACATACTCTGTTACTGCCCGGAGGCTAAGCCTCCCAGACGTAGTCCACTGCTCCTGTATATTGCTCATCTGTCTATTCTAATCTGATAGTCCGTGGGCTTCATATAACTTCACATAACCAGTCAATCACAAAGACCTCAGTTATTTTTGGTTTACTGATTTGTTTTGACTTGTTGTACAGTCATCAGGTCATCTGTTACAGTCAGGTGAGGATGGGTCCGTTGTTGCTTCAGGGGTTTAGCTTAAGAGCTCGGAGTTTGTGTGGTTTGAGAATCGTGAAAATTAAAATTGAAATTAATTTCAAACCCGTTCGATACTTGCAAAAATCTGAATGTCCAAATCAACTAATATTGAGAGGAGCAAAAAGGGAGGAACTCTGAAATATCATTAGATACAGCGAAGCCGGTAGCCTCCAGGTTGGGGTGCTTGAGAGTGTGTGTGTGTGTGTGTGTGTGTGTGTGTGTGTGTGTGTGTGTGTGTGTTAGAGAGCGCTGGTGATTGCTAGGCTACGTAGCCCACAATATCTGTGCTGGGAAGCTTAATTCTACTGTGTTGCAAGGGATGGACCTCTATTCTCTATATGTGTAATTTGATTGTGTTTGTAATTTGAGAGCAGTGAAAGTACTTTTTATATACTTGATTAAAAACACAATTTTAAAGTTTGTGAGGATTTTAAAACTCCTGGTCCAGCGTTGTGAAACATATCCCCTTCTCTACTGTCAACTGTTTGGTGTGTAGCAACATGTTGCCTAGCAACAAATGCAGCAAGAATTCTAGGGTACAAGAACTATGGCTGTGTCTGAAATCACTCCCTTCTATATAGTGCACTACATTTACTGTCCGCCATTTTATTTGTGTGTCCGAATTCTGTGTGTAGATGTATCCATTATGTAGCGCCCTCAAAAAATTCCACAATGGGACAAAAAAAGTAGTGGCATGGCATTTCTGCTAATGCAATGAGCTGCATTTTATAGATGTAAAAATTACAGTTGTGAAACTCCACAGCTGTCAGTGATGACACAAAATGACGAGAAGTAAGTGTCCGACATCTCAATTTACTGCTCACCATTGAGTGTTGAGTCCATTATATAGGGAGTAGTGATGAGTGAGCAAGGGAGTGATTTTGGACACAGCTTATATTTCATGATAAGTAAAACAGAAGTAAATGAATGACTGATATATGCGTAATTTGATTACATATACCAGTTTGTTGGGAAAAAGCCACGGTATAAGTAGTATTATACCTTACCTAATGTCATTGCTACCTCCCAGATAAGTGCACATAATGAATGATATGCTTTGTACGTAAGGCTGACCACTTCGGTTTTGCTTACCAAGATTACTGTTTGCGGGTGACACAGGATTGGGCGACAGGCTGGGTGAACCTGAAATAGAGCAGTAATAGAGGACTGGTTCATGATCCTGATAAGGCATAATTAGAACAGTATGAGCTTGAATTGTGTGTACTTTCATGTGACTCACCTGTGTCCATGCTGTGGTTGAGCTGGTGATCATTTGTCTCACCATCCTCACTCAGATAGCCTGGTGGGGGAGTTTCTGTAACACACAAACACAGACAAAGATTAAGCACACACTCCTAGTCTCAACATACCAAATGTTTGACATGTTTTCAATTGCTGAAACAAGTTTTTGTGACTTAATGAATGCTTTATGGCTTGCTTTTGTTGTTGTAACTTTTAGGCCAATCTTGAGCATTAGGGGCAAAAATATCAATGTAACCAGCTTTTACCAAGAAAGCTTTTTCTGCTTACAGTAAAGTTCCTTCTCTTTTAAATGTTCCTACAACAACCAGTATTAATCTAAACACTGCATTCGGGAATACAACCATTTTTGGACAGTCCTCTCCAAATCGAGAACACATAAAATAATCAGTCATGAGAATAAAAGTTTATGGACTTTTAAGTGCTCAGAAATAATGGCACAGTTTTTCTCACCGGGAATATAGTTACTCTGGGGCTCAATGCCAGCGGGGAAGTTGGTGTTCTCGGGGATGGATGGGCTGTAGTCATCCAACGGTGGAAACTCTGCAGGGATATCTGTATGTCGTGGTACCAGGACAGGAGGCAAAACTAGAGACACGCAGATACATTCATTAAGGACCAGTTCAGTTCTGTATACTGTATGGCATACGCATTATCTTAAATACAGTAATTTGGATCATGTAGCAATTAACTGCACTCACTTGGTGTCTCCACCCTTTGGTAGTGGTAGGGGTTGACGCAGACTTCATCCTTCTTGGTGTGGAAGGCAAATTCACAGTGGTCGACAGCCCTCAGCTCATGGTGGGACTGCAGGTCTGGCCAGCGCCACAAGCGACAGTAGATCACATGAGGAAGACCTTTTCTGTGGGAGACCTGGAGACGCCCATCTAAAGATCTGAAAGACACCACCAAAAACACTGTAGTGGTACATGCAGATTAAATGTAATCAATCCATGTGTTGCTTTGCTCTATGCTCTGACTATTTTTGAAATCATGCTTTTGAATTAGTTCCTAGTCCCCAATAGATCAACATTAACGGAAGGCAGAACACCAAAGCATTTGACTGACGTCAGACCATAGAAAGAGAGCTGTTTGACCTATGCACAAAATGTAAAGAAGCCTCATATCAACAGTTTTTGCACGTGTGAAGTGTAGGACCATATACTATATTGCCATGAAACTCAGATGACTAAAAAAGGAAAAGAAGGACTACTACAGATCCTGGATCTCTTCCCTCAGTCCAGTGTGGTGATGTCTTCTTTCCAGCTGAACTCCAAAACAGTTCAGCTCATTGTTGAACTGTCAGACAAGAAACATATGGTTCTCATTCTTTACCATGGCTTGGCCTCCCGTGAAGTATGTCAGAGAGGACTTGGGGTTTAAGAAAAACAAGTTAAAGCTGGCCTGGAGCTAGTTTCAAGGTGACCACCAAAACTTACGGTTTCAAAAACCGAGAAAACTCAAGGCAACATCAGGATTAGACTTATTTATTATTTTAGTCTCAGAGGGAATGAGGTGCAGGGCAATCACATCTGAAATTACAATTTGAGTGCAAACCTCTGTCAAGTATATTTGACATGATGAAGAGTAGGAAGAGGAAGACAAATGGCCAGGGTCCCTGTCACAGCTGTGATATAGATCTAAATGAGCCACAGATTTGTGGACTGAATCAAAGAAGGTGTAAATCTTTACCATTAAAATAGGCCATTACTTATTCACTTGACTTGAAGTGATGTGAGAAACCTGCAATAACGAGTTCCTACTGCCACTTCATGATCTACGAGGCGAGAGGATAAAGAACTGACCAAATGTTCCAAAACGAAACAGAATCTCAAAAATCACAGGTTTAAAGCTCAAAAATATATCTTATTTTAGATAAAATGCCATAATTGTATGTCATTTGCATGCTCAGATGTTGTTAGACATAATTAGTGTGGTTGGTCTTGCTGTCTATATACTGCTATTCAGTCTGGTAGCTCTGGCTGGAATAAAATGATACATTTTCCACTATTTTTCTAGTTTTACGCATTGAAATCAACAGCCAAATCAAGCAACAAGGAACCTCTTAACTTTTAAATTCTCTGATTTAAATGAGCAACAGGCTTTCACACAATTTTCACCATAATATAAAAAATGACTGGACTACCTCAAGCAAGCGAAGAAGCTAAGTGGGACCGAGACAGACACACAGTTCCAGTGAAGTTTGAGAAGTGTGATATCTAAATAGTTGGAAACATCTTCCAAACACACACCACCACCATCTCTGCCTGCTATTCAATTCAAGCTCTTAGACTACATCAATGACCACCGCAAAAGAGATGGGTTCAGACTCATCTTCCGGCACTGCCTCCTGCAGAGAGGGTATATTTCTTGGGTCAGCTGAGGTCAGCATTCCCATTCCTCTGCTGAGATTGGCCTGGGCTATGTCCTGTCTCCCCCCAATTTTGCCACTCTGACATGATGACCATGATGACACCCAGCTGGACTGAGGCAACCCTCTTATCCACTGAAAGAAACAACAACTGTACAGCAGCCAACCGGGGATTCACGGGCATCTCAACACCAACGCAGCACCTCTTATCTTGTGACAACATCCTGAGTGGCAGAAACCACTTCCAGTTCAACAGTTTGGTTCCAGAGCTCAACATCAACCAGCACTTTTAATGACGTTACACAGTGAACAAGTATATACTGCCCAGTGCCTGGCAAAAATGACCCCCTCCCCAAAAACCTCAAAACCGTTTTCAATCATTTCTGTTAATTTAACCAAAAAACACATCGCTCACACATCAGTTTAAAATAGGCAGTTATGAAAGGTCCAAACTAAACGCTTCATTACATTCTGTAGAAATTAATTACAACACTGGTAAAACATTAAAAATGAACATTTTACTATTAAGAGTCAACACACAGAGCTTGAGGCAAAAAAGTGGATGTTTGCCTTTTCAAGTGTTGCCAAACAAGTCAAAAACATTAAGCTAATTGGTTTAATAAATCTCTCATACACACATATGGCATGACACAAATGTATCTGCTCTCAATTAACACGATGCAGATGTTTTAGTACATAATAATTTCCTATTGGTTGAGTCCGCTCTAAGTGCAAGCACCTCAGGCTGGCACTTGACCCCTTTAACCCCTTTCTCCCTGAGCCACATTACAGGAGGTGATGATGGTACAGCACAGCGTAGGCCTGCTGTAGTAAAGAATCTCTGAATCTCTGAACCCCCAACAGATAGCCATACAGCAGTTATTCTGTAAACGTACTGTCTCTGGACCCACCGAGACTGAACCACAACCCAAACAGTGGCCCACGCCCTCTCTAGAGCCCGGAGCACATTCTCAAGAACTGAGAAAAAGGTTTTAATGTAGGTTAACACCCATGCTCTGCCTTCTATACACATCTATGATGGGGGACTCTCAGTTTCATTGGCAATTAACCTGACTAAGCTGCCTGATTGAATATTCCTTGTCAAAAACAACAATTAAAGAAGTCACTGAGGGAAGTATTTTAACTCCATCTACACTGCCTTTTACCAGCAGGGCCAAGATGTGTGCATGTCTTATTCATGTTATGTTGAAACAAAGAGTAGAAAGACAAAAAAATTAAGAAATAAAATGGAAAGAGTAACTGTGCCAACACCAGCAATATCTCACATTGAAGAAATTATACAATGTATAACAGTCTAATCTATTTTCTTATATGTCTTTATGTCTTCCTGACCGAGTTATCATTGTAGTTTTTGGTAACAAATATTCTATTTAAGGTTACATGTTAACATCGGGCACAGACAGGCTAACGCTGTCTTATTTACGGTGTTACTGCTGACTGAAGACAGTGTCCAACAACTAAACTAACCCAACTGCACAGTATTTTGGTTTAACTTCCAACCAAGTGATATGACACACATTTGTTGACTCATTCAGACCACTGAGAATACAACTGCAAGCATGCACAGTCCTGCATCCCAGGCCAAAAATCTACCTCACATGTCAGTAAGCTATGAGGTCTCAGACAGCTGGGTGTCCCATGTGGGGAATCCCAAACCGAGCCCCTTATTCCAACTTTCCCAGAGTACACACACTCCAGTCTAAACATCCTCTGTGAGTCAGAGCTCTGCTGGGCCAAACCAACTCTTCTCCTATTCATCACACGTGTGAACTGTGGACATACTTGTTTATGTAGCACTATTAAATGGACCACAGCTACCATCATGTCAGCAGGTGAAACTTGCTCATACATTCTTTTAAAACTTGCTTAGACGTTTTTTTAAACGTGCTCAGACATTTACGAAACACTAACTAGCGACTACTGTACATCACATTCCTACACAATTATGACATTTCAGTTGTACTTGTAGGTTTCCGTTGATCTACCGGTCATGCTAGTTGTGCAAACTAACGATGGCATAACGGACTTAAATGTACGGGTTGACGGGCAGAGGTGCACCTGACATTCATAGCACTAACCCAACCACCCATAGATGTAACATAATGTGCCTGTATCGGTATTTCAGACTGATAAAATACCAACTGGCTGTTACCTGTTTTACACAACAAATCACAAAAAGCTGAAAAGCAGGTTAAGTTGATCAGCTAATGTTAGCTCTACTAGGTAGGGTTGTTTATACTGTGGCAGCTAAAGCTAACCATCAATGCAATCATAAAACCCGCTGCAAAACATCCAACTTTTTATCTCCTCTTTAATTAATTTGGAAACTAACCTGCCAAAGTTAACAAAGCCTCACTCACAAAGGCTTCTAATATTAGCTCAAGCTAACTAGCAAGCTACGCTACCTGTCATCAACCGTTGCCTGCCAGCGTAGCTAACTACGAGGCAGCTAGCGCTAGTTAGCTAGCTCCTGTCTGTGTCCTTACCTGGGTATGGTTATGCATTTCGTGTTGACATTCTGTGTTGTGATGGCTTTTTCCAACTCGTCCAACTGTCCCGTCTTTTTCAACTTCTTCACAAGACTTTTCACAGCCTTTTCGCACCATTTCTCCTCCTGCCCGTTCTGCTCTCCCTTCTTCCAGCCAAGAAGCCTCTTCACGATTGGAGGAGTGAACGGTAATATGGACATCTTTAAATTGCAACTTAAACAATTAGTTACAGTGTGATTTAATTGTGCAGCCCAGAATTGCTAACAGTTTGTCGTTCCTATAACAACGACTAGTTAGCTTAGCTAGCTAAGCTCCCATACAGACGAGCGGCTGGTCGCTGCCGGTCGGGGACTCAGCTGCAGCGGCTTGCGTCGCAGGTTCACTCCGATCAAGTTGGCCGTCTGTCGGAGTGGAGCAGCTCCTCCGCCAGCCGGGCTGTCTGTCTGCCCCTCCTCCTGCTCCTCAGTCAGCTGGTCTGTCCTCCACCTGTATCAAGCTGATGTGTCTACACGTTACAGTACCACCACTGAATTAAACATTGTTATATGGGGAAAAGAAGTGCAACAGCTCATTTTCAAGTCCCTGTTAGACTTCAGGGTAAAACAATAAACAACTAAAGTAAAATGCAGTAATAAAACAGCATTCTCTCTGACAAACTGCTTTTACATCGCTGGGTTTTGGTCATTTTCTTCTGCTACCAATTCAGATGCTATTTGTCAACATTTTTTAAAAGAACATGTCCTCTTTAAACCCTGTTGTATGCATCTATTTAACATAATGTCAAACTTAAGAGGCAAGAAATGGAAAAAATGTTGTAATCAGAGATATGTCGACACTGAAAAGTGATCCAACTTTTGCATTTACTGCATCCATGAATAGAAGACCCTTAGGAGTACTCCCTTTGATCCCCTCATAAAAGTGATTTAATTTCACCTCAGATGCAGCTTTCCAGAAATGGACGAGGGAGGTGGCCCTGCATTCAGTGGCATTTGGGGTTTTATGGTGTTATTGATAAGTGCACCCCTGGCTGCTGCCTCCAGTACACAGCAGTGTGCCTGTGCTATAAATACCCCTGTCCAGGACCAGCCCCCTTTTCCTTCTCTCTATTTATAACCTCCATCAATGACTGCTGTCTATTTTTAAGCAAGTATTTGGCATGGCTTCTTACTTCCTTCTTCTTAAATAAATATTATAGCTCTCTTGGCAGTGGCACCTGAAAAATAATATTAAAGGACACTTCATGGCTCTCTGTAGAACAGTCAGTAAGCAATTACGCACTTGCCTGAAGCCCAAGGTGATGTCCTTAGATGTCTTATTTTGTCCAAACAGCAGCCCGAAACCCAAAGATAATCTGTTTACCATCACATAACACAAAGAAAAGCAACAAATCTTCACAATTTTAAAACAGGAACTAGGAAATATTTGGCATTACTGCTAAAAAAAAAAAAATGACTTAAACTATGAACTGATTATCAAAATAGTTGCCAAAAACAATTAGTCCATTAATCATTTCAGCTCTTCCTATAATTCCTTATAAGTCTGCATGTGCTTTATTGATGTAAACAATCTCGCTTACTCAGGATAAGATAGTGCTGACTCATTGATACACATAGAATATAAACTGTTGTGTTTATCAGTCTGTTGACAGTGGGGGATCTAAGTCGTTGCATACATGGTTTCTAGACTCTCAACCAAACAGTGTGGATCAGAAGTTTGTGTACACGCGTGTATCTTGATCATACTGTGCAAATAATATTAACGCTGGAGATGGCTTACTCAACGTGTAAAATGTCATTGTTAAACGAAACAGGCTGCAGAGCGGTGAGCACTGCTTTCTTGTGTACTCTTGATGGTCTGATTCAGCGCCGGCCGGCACCTTTTACTGCCAGGGGACACGAGCAGGACAGCTGGCGTGAAGAGTTTCTGCGTGTCTATGTGTGTGTGTGTGAGAGAGAGAGAAAAATGGGGGGTTCGTGTAGTATGTGTCAGACAGGGGGGCAGATGGGCCCCAGCAGGCAGGAGAAGGTCTTAGGGACAGAGTGAAGAATGATTTTGGACAAAAGGCACGACGGCTGGCTGAATAAGTAATGACTGCAGACAATCTGATGGATAACAATGGCATTGTGATGGACCACTCATGGGCTACGTGGGAAACAAGCAGGATGTGTTGCAGGGGCCTGATCAGCTGGGCTGCTGTCACAACAATACTTAGACAAGGATGGAGTAGCAATTAGAGTGAATATGCCTTTTGTGTGTCCATATGGGCAAATATTGGTTGTGACATTTGAAGTGTTATAAGACCACTGAATTCTCTTAAAGCTTTAAAATGACTCAAATTTTTCAATCATCCAGTTGCAATCACAGTGCCACTATAAGCACAAATTCTGTAGGATGGATGACATCTTCCAGCATATTGTAAGATAAAAAAAAGTCAGAGTGGCTCACATTTACCCTCCACAAACCTGTAATCTCCTCAGCAGCTAATTGCAGTGTGTTAGAATCAGACGTGGCTGTTCAGCACAGCCCCAAACGGGCGGGGTCCGGTTCTCCCTACAATCTCTGCCTCCTTTTTTAATCTCCCTTCACACTGCAAGCTGTTATCTGTTGCTTGCAGCCATCAATCTCTCCCCAGACAGTGGCACCTTCAAATCTGGGGCAGTAGTGACCTCCCTCCTTTCTCCCCCCCTCTGGCCTGAACCGAAGCACCTTCAAATCCATCCTCCTCTCTGCCTGCCCCCTCACTGTGATTCTCTCTGTTCTGTAGATTTCTTTTCTCCTCTGTTTTTCTCACAGGTGCCTGCATGTGTACTGTACCACTTTCTGATAAGCCTCTTTGTAAAGGGTTTACTGGTGTTTACTTTGCACTGAGTTTGAGTTTTTGAATCAGGAGGACCCCTCCAATGGACTACCAGTGCACTTAACTTCTGGTAAAGGTTGACAGAGCATCTTGACTAAAAGCCATTTATTTATAACATAATGGTAAAAATGTACATATGCTAACCTGACTGCTTATTAGAAGGCGAGAATCACTTAATTATTAAGAATATATAAATGGATTACAAGCTTTTCTAGCTGTATTATAACCGCAGATACAAGACACGTTTTAGCCAAAGTTTTGTCCCCTCTGCCACAGCCGTGCTAAATTCCATAGCTCATTAATCACAGTAACACACTATGTATTGTGTACAAATGTATTTATGTTGTATGTTGTTATATGTAAACGTATCTTTGTTCTGCAGGCACAAATAATGCACACTCTGTGGAAGCAAATTTCCCCTCTGAGACAATAAAATCTATCTATATATCTTATTATCAACTCAAAACTTTTTCTTATCGTTAGTTTCTAAAGGATCTGTAAAGCATTAGTAAAGTATTTATTAACCAATCACAATGCCATCATTATTTGTGACTTAAAAACCCTTTAATAAAGGGTGCCTTATTAGAAAGTGGTACAGAGTTTGCCTTACCATTAACACTTCAGATCCTAAGACGAAAGTGAGCTACAATCCTGAGTCATTCAGTGTTGTTCTGCACTGATTTTACATTATTATCTAGAATATTATGCTGATATATTTTCCAAAATTGCAAGCAAATCTGTGGCATATATGTTTGATTCATCACATCAATCCATTACATTCACAAGTTGCTACACAGGCTGAAATACAACAAGTATCAACAATAAAGACAACATGTCGCCACCTAGTGGCTTTTAACTATTACTACAGCATTTAATATGATGAAGCCTCTTGGATGAGAGGTGAAACGTCTTCACAGACAAAACCAAAAATCCAGTTGCGTTCGATTCAATTTCCTTAAGATACATTAAAAATGTTAATTACAAAGGCTTATCAACATCAAATACAAGGCAGTAGCCAGGATTGTAGAAATACTTTTCTGTAAATTTCATTTCACAATATGGAAGTTCAAAGTCCTCTCCACACTGCCTGGAACAAAATTCTGGTGGAGAAATTATTTTGATATATTTATGCATTTATGTTCACCTACAAATAGTGAAATTACCCTATAAAACACCCACCATGTGTAAGTCTTTAACTGTAGAACATCCCCCAGGTTACAAATTCCACAAAAAAATCCCAACATCTTTATGTGTGACCAACCTGTATGGTAGCTATGGCCCTAACCTTCATCTCTATTTGGTTACCAGTGAAGTACAGAATTGATTTTAAGATTCTTTTATTTGTTTTTAAAGCACTGCATGGACTGGCACCAGGTTACATCTCTGAGATGCTCATCCCCTATTCCACCTCCCGATCCCTCAGATCAGGTGACCAATCATTGCCCTTCATTCCCCGCACCCAGTTAAAA
>NTHP01000196.1:539037-581000 GCA_003416845.1 Oplegnathus fasciatus | reverse complement strand
AAAAACCCATCTTTTTTCTTTAGCCTCTTAATTGTCATCATGAAGACATGCGTGACCACACTCTTTATTTGTTGTTTGTGCAATGCTGTTTGTGTTATATTTTACGCTTATTTCCTTTCATTTTTGTCTTTGTTTTTATTTGATCTTAATTTCTCTGTAAAGCACTTTGGTCAACATTTGTTGTTTTTAAATGTGCTCTATAAATAAACTGACTTGACTTGACTTGACTATTTATTATCACGTTTTATGGACTGCATTTTCACAATATTTGAGTCTTGTTTTTCTTCGCTCAGCTTTATTATACTTTTGTTCTATATGTGTTGTTGTTCACATTTAGTGATATCAATTTAATATCCAGTGCTGTTTACTGTTAAAAATTACTGTTTTTCTTACAGACTGTTAATGTTGTGTTTTAGACAAGATTATTTTCCATCAGTAAAGTGTGCTACTAAGTACATATCTTTGTCACTTTCTTATCAAAGATCTTCGTCTTTCCTTATCAAAAATCTTTATTAATGTTGAGAACAGTAAACAATGATTTGCTGGGAAGGAAGTGTCAGAAAAGGCAGAGGGTTTTTGTAATTTTTGCTTTTGCTGAAGGGAGTGTAGTCTGAACTTTTTAGTAGAGCACTTCTTTCTCAGGGCCAATTTACATTTTCTTTACCCTTCCCTTGCAACATAACTATATTTTACGTGCAAAAATAAATAAATAAATAAATAAATAAATGGGAGGACCCTTGGACTTTGACTTTAAGGTCCAACAAAAGGTCCAAATTAATAACACCGGGGAGGGTGAAACATAAAATTCAGCCCAGCTCCCCACCCCAATAACTTTCATACAGTCCCTTGTGGTTTTGTATTTAAAAACTAATATTGTACAATATGGGTTTTTATTTCAAACTTAAACTTTAATATTGATATCGACCTGAAAAATCCAGTATCAGTCTGTTTGTAGTAGACTGATAAAATGACGACCTTCTGTTGACTCGATGAACTGTTCGTAAGGTTTGAACAGGATACTGTTTCTACTGTATTCGTAACAAGAAAATGAAGAAAAGGTCACTATGTCAGTAACAGTCTTATCTTTCATTTGTGTTTGGAGTCTGTCATCTAGTCTTTGGCAGGAACCTGAGGAGCCACAGTCTGGGCTCCTGAGTTGTTTTGTTTCTCTTGTCCCTGACGTCTACGGGCTGATTTGAAGAATAAGGCGATTAAGTGAATGGCCGAATTTGAGGAGATTCCAGTTTATGTTCATCTGCCTCTTCAATTACTCTCACTCCCCCACCACACATGACATCATGGAAAACTTTGTAGGGTCTAGGAGTGCAGAGGGAAATGCTGTGTTGCTCTCACTATTCTGAGAGTCCGCGGGGATACATCAGTCTAAAAATACCGATTTAAATCACAGGATTCCTCGGATGCTTTCACCTTCAGCCCTGTGATGCGAGTGGCATTTAAGCCAGGTTGATTTGGGCTGTGAAGCTGAAAAGCAGAGATATTTCAGAATGGATTAAACATCAGATGGATTCAATAAAATGTTCAAACAACCTTGTTTTATCTGGCCCGGGGACTTTTTTGGCAAAGATGTGTGACTTGCATACTTACCTGCTGTATGTACGTTGGCTGAAATAATACTTGTGATGTGGTTTTAAAAAACTCTTAATGCAATTTAAATAAAAATAAATAAAACAATAATGTTCATATGAAATTGGTGAGCTCATTTGCATTTTACTCTCTGCTTTTCTTGTTGATTTAGACAACTTCATCAATTATTTGAAGGCTACCATTACTGTCCTTGAAACTGAATGTCCGTCCACCAAGTGCAGCTTATTCATAGTTAGCTGGATAATGACCAAGACCCTTTAAGACAGCAAACATGAATTCAATTTCTGATCAAAATGATTCCTTTCCTGTATATACACATTGTACTGTGTGTCGTGGTCATTTGTTGCTTATATACTACATGCATCTATTTTTATATACCTACTTGTCTGTACATAATAGCTATACGTTTTGATTGCCTATCTCTGTTTTTTGTTGTCTTTGTTCAGCAGTGTGTCTACAGTGTGTGTATGTGCACTGTGTGTATGTACATTCAGACCACTGGAGACTTCTCTCTGATTTTCTTTCTGCAAAGAGCCAATCTAAATTTTGTTTGAGATATATGAGCAAAAACAATAGTCAAACCAAAGTTTCTAATTGATGTAGAAACAGAAAAGATGTCAATTGGTTAAGACATTAAAACACTAAAATGTATGAAATGTTTGAATGTTTCCATTGTGAAGAATTAACTTTCACACAATCTCACAGTTGGATAGAAAAAAATCTGTTTGCTTTAGTTATATTTGAGCCAGTTTGATGAATGAAGTAAGACTGATCACTGAATTCCCTTTGCTGGAAGTCAAAATTAACAACTTAATCTCTCATGTTTAATCTACTTTATGAGAGATGTTGACTGGGTTTTCTTAAATATTGAAAATATGCTTTAATTCCCCTGGAAACTTTGTTTTTAAATCCCAAGTATTTCTCTTTAACATTAAATGTTCATCACTAAATGGGCAACAAAGTTACAGCTCAGAAAAAACATCATACATATTATTTATTAAATGAATGTCACTCCAAAACTCAGCTACTTTGCTTCATCGGGATAGTGGGGGTGTGGTTTGATCAGCTTTGATTGACAGTGGCAACATACGCTAATAAGCCCACGACTACCACCAGGTTTTGTTTCAAACACACTACAAAGCAGTGAGAGGAGCACAGACAAAAACACAAATACAGTATCTCTCAAGCTAAACAACTAAAACACACAGAAAACTGAGAACCTGTAAATTAACTACTACTACTGTGGTACAAATGTAGCTTCCTGTAGCCACACTGTCATGGCAGCTAATCATGAGTACTCATATGATGAGCATTCAGCCAATCATATGAGAGTTAACAGTGATTTTGTCTCTCTGTTATAATCTTTCCATTATTTTAAGAAACACAATGTTATTCAAGGTAACATTTTCAAAGATTAACATCTGTAGCCTCTAACTGCATTGGAAGAACCAATTAGCAGATATTCTAACTGGCTAACATCACAGCCACAGCTGAAGGACAGAGCCCTGGATGCTTGGATTAAAATGAAAAGAAAATAAATATAATCAGAGTTTACCATTCTGGCCCTCTCTTGATGGCAGCTGCTTCTTCAGTACATGGTTTCTCCTCTCCGTCAGCTGTGCAGCGTCTCCATGACCCTGTGTAGCCCTCTGCAGGTGTCCAGGACACAGTCTGTCCTCTGGACCACTGACCCGGACCTCAGAGCATTTCACAGCATTCATGGCCCACACTTCACTCCCCGGTAGATGACATCTCTTCTCGGGTCACCTCAACTCCCCTTTCAAAGAGAATGAGACACAATGAAAGAGCCCTCTGTGCACATCACAGTGGGAGCACTTGACTCAGACTACTACCTCAGTCAGCTGTAACAGTTTGAGAGCCAACATTAATTGGGTTTGAACTAGCATGAAAGACACAGCAAACAGTCATTTGGATGTTTGCATTTGAAAAATCCTCCGTGGTGCCGGGAGCTGGAGTAAAGCCATGTTAGTGTTAGAATACAACACAAGTTCCAGATTTTGTATTGTTTCTTCTCAGAGGTCCATGTCAACTCAGGCAGACGGCAGAGCACGCGTCTGTTTGTTTACAGAGCTTTAAGCCCACTTTCAACCTCATGGATGCATCCCTCCATCAGCACCACTATCCTCCGCTGCTGCCAACTTATCAATTTACACAATTTACAAAGAGCAGACCTTCCTACCTCCTGAACAAATATTAAACACATCTACTCTGTGGATTCAGTAGCTTAGGGAGCCCCCACAAGGTGTCGATGTGAAAAATGAGCCTCTTACTCAGATCCCAGACAAGCCAAGTCTTCTGTGCAGCCTGTCTACGCTCCATACACTACATCACCTCCTGAGGGCTGCACCATAGGGCACCACAAACATACATTTCTGTTTTCTTTAATAAGCTCTGTTTGGAGAACCGCTCATATGCTTACAGGACAATAAAACTCTCATAAATGTATGTAACGCCTTGTAAAAATAGCAAGTTTTCATGAAGGCTCCTTCAGTAGGTTAGGATACTGTCAAGGTTACAGTTTTACAGCAGAATCTTTGCAACAAGTAAAATAGTATTTTGCGATCAAACAGCATAGATTTATACTGAAGTATTTAGAATATAGAAACATGCTGAGGGCATCCAGGGTCAATTAAGATACCAGCAAAGCCGTTACCAATGCAAACCAAATGAGAAACATAGCTAAATGTCACTTCATATTTCATACAGAGGCTTCTCAGTTACATCACAGATCTACCATCCACTGCTGTGTACAGGCTGAGCCAGGCTAGAAAAAAAGAGCAAAAACCATGTTGTAAGCCCGTCTAAATTACATTCATATGCATGATTTGGAATACCAATTTACCTTAACCAAGTGGTTTTAGTTGCCTGAACTTAATCAAACCATAATCATGCCTTCCCATAAGTGGATAACATTAACAGTGAACATTTTGCAGATCTGCAAACAAACATCCGTATGAATATTATGTTTCCTCCAACTGCATATACTTCTGACGAGAAGTTGTTGTTCAGAATCTTTATATTATATTACAGCAGGTAGCTGTAGCCTGGGAGAAGAATATTATGTTTCCTCCAACTGCATATACTTCTGACGAGAAGTTGTTGTTCAGAATCTTTATATTATATTACAGCAGGTAGCTGTAGCCTGGGAGAAGCTCATTTCCCTTGTGACAGACAGCTTACTAAGCAGCAGGCTAATAAGGAACCAATGATAATGTTAAAATGTGACTATTAGCCTCTACAAATGTTCAGTTATACTTAAAGGTGCCCTGTGGAGCTTTTTTTTTTTTTAAACAAACAGAAGTTATGTTATGTTTCAAAGTGCATTGTGTGTATCCTTGAGGTCTAACTAATGTGTTGTTTCCTTCCTCGTGAAACACTCGTAAAGACGATTCTTTTGAACATTTTGAATCCTGCATTGTTTATATCCATGTTTATATCCATGTTAACTAGTTAGCAGTCTTCTGTCCTGCCTTTGTTGGCGCATTACTGTCACCAGTATCAGTGGAACAATGTGAAAGCGCCTGCGCGTGCATTTGCGTCCTTGTGCGTGTGCACAATACAAACTGGGAACCCACTCATAAATCACATCCACAATAAATAAATAAACTGCTCCATGGTGCTATTACAGGTCAAAAACTCGCAGGGCACCTTTAATAGTGAGCAACTGTGATTGTTAGCTGACCAGATGCTATGATTGGATATAAACTAAAAGCTAGCACAAATTAATTGCATGTGGTTCTTTGTCATAACAGCAGCCATTATCATAACCGAAAGCTTAAGCCAGTCAGTGATAGAGCTGTTCTGTGCAGCAATTGTGGCGTTTTGGCCAAAGCCAGAACACTAGATCATGACCAGTGTTGGGCAGGAACGCATTACTTAGTAACTTGCTATGGTAATGTGATGACCTTTTTCAGTAATAAGTAATTTAAGGGATTTGATATTCAGTAATTACATTATAGTAACTAATCCCAGTAACACTCCGTTGTTTTGACATTTGGGGGTTGCTTGTTTCCTGTTTTACCAGAAGTTTGATGGAGGGTTAATATCACTGTGGTCTCTCTGCGTCCAGTGGACAGACTAGTCCAGGACGTGTTAGCTTGGCGAAGGGGCTGGAGGTGGGGGGAGGCAGTTAGCTTCTACCAGAAGAGGAGAAATGCAACTCCAGGTCAGGACTTCTGGAGAGCTGTGTGCAGTCACCGAGGCTAAGCTTGATGTTGATGGTCAGTAAATCCCCCTAAATTGTAGAGCTGCCTGTTAAACCACAGTTTCTCATTTTCTATTTCTACACGTGTTAAATACAAAAGATGTGACGTGTGGGTGTGAGTGTAGAGGATTTGGAGTTATTTAAAGGCATCTTTGACAGAGCTGGGCTGAGTGACCAAAGTAAAGTACTAATTACTCAGCAGCCAAAGTAATGTGTTACATTACTAGTTAAAGCAGTGAAAATACTCTTTCAGAGTAATGTGTAATGAGTAACTGATTACAATTTTCAAGTAACTTGCCCAGCACTGGTCATGATATGACACGCTTGGTTATCATGCTGTGACCCCTTTTGCCTTTTATCTATTATGAAAGATATACCTGAAAAACTATAAAGACAGACAGACATCACAAAGACATCACAAACATTCACAAATGACTTTGAATTATCTCTCTTTGAACTATTAGGTCCAGTTTATTATGAAAGCCACCAAGATCATCACAGATCATCATCTATGTCAGTCATGGAAAGGATTTTATAGAAGGACAGTAATGTGCCTGCAATATGGGCATGGAAGTGAAAGAGAGATACATTTTTTCACTGAATGCACTGGGTGTGCAGTTTTAATTGATTGAGTCGACCATCATGTATACCTCATCCAACGTGTTATACTTTACATACAATACTGCAAATGAGAAGAGGATCAAGAAACAGTACCACTAATGTCCACTATAAAAAGTCAATGCATTTCTCAGTGCATGGCCGACAGAGGTATCTAAAAGGCATCTCAGCCCATAAACCTCAGCCAAAGTCATTATCGCTTCCTCGTCACCCTGGCTCCACTCGCTTCCCAGCTAGGCAACATGTCATGGCCCAACAGCAGCCTAAATCTGGTGACTCGTGATGAATGATGCACTAGAATCTGCCACATTGGGCTGATTTCACCGGCCAAATCTGGCCCAAGTGTTGCTAACTCAAGGTGATTTTCAGTCTACCGAAAAACCTAGCCGAATCTGGCAGCCACATGGAGGCCAAAGGCGCCCCAGACTCAGCAGGCTACCTGGGTATCTGCCCACATCCGTAATGTCTTTCTCCTTTAACTGCCAAGATGGTGGTAAACCCAAAACCCAAATCTAAAAGCTTCCTTTTATATCTATGTGTGCCTCTTGTGTTTTTCTACAGTCTTTTCTACCATTAGAGAAGTGAACAACAGTATGTTGCTACCTGTGTTGCGAAAGCTGCTGCCAAAGGGTGTATTATCACCTGAAAGCCCCCAGTTGCCTTTAAACCCTCACATGATATGAATTTGAACAATTTTATTCATGTGCTGTTGTAAAAACTCAGAGAGGGATGCCCTGGCAGTTTTCTGGGATTAGATTCACCTCTTCTAAGAAACAATATTGAAGACACTGCATCTACTCAGGCCATATCTTGACACACACATTACTGTAGTGTGGTTGAAGGGACAAAAAGGGGTTGCTACACTGTACATAAACATCAGCCGGGGCAAACAATAACAAACCCATGCATTTACCTCAGAAACAAGACAACAGTTACAGTAAATCATAGTCTGTTAAAAGCGTGGAGCATCAGGAGGAACCTCTTTAATGAAGCCTTAACTGATGGGCCTGGCTTAAAAGCCCACCCAGAGCCCACCCAGAGACAGATAGGGCCCACTCTGACAATTTATACCACAGTGACAACCCCCACTGGGAATAGGTGGAGATAGGCAGAGAAAAACACTGCCTCAAAGACAAAGAGAGGACAACAGTGACGCCAAGTTCAACTTGATGTTTTACATTAGTTCATACTATGAGTTATCAGTGTTATCAGTGAAGTTATCAGAGTATCTGCTGGTTTTACAACACAAGATTATCTGAAGAAAAATGCCCATTTACTGAAAGGCTTGAAGGGAAAAGTGTGGATGAAAAAAAGAGAAAAGGAAAACAAGGCTGTCTTCAAAAGAACCAGGTTATAGTCTGATGCTATCAGAGGTGGTGTTGAGTGAATGGTGGCCTGTATCTCTGTGTCAACACAATAAGAGCCAAGACACGTGGCACTTGGAGCTCCATCAAGATGAGCTGATAGGAGGTTCCACTTAACAGTTGTCCTCTTATCGATTGCCTCGGCTGGGCCAAATGCTTGTTGTATTATCTGCCGTTCTCTCTAATGAGTCACAGATTAAGGAGTGACTGGAAGGGTAGACAGTCACTCGCCTCGGGATGTTTACAACCCCTCCTATGTCTTCTGCATGGTCGGATGTTAATCTTTATTACCTGGCAGTGTCTAAGTTATTGGACATAGAGCTTGCTTGTGTGATGTCACACTTAAAGACGCCATGTTGTAGATTTTGTCAGTGATGTTGTAACTTTTCCAATTCTAACATGTTATTTAGTTTTGAAACCTTTAAAATTGAACTTAAGTTAAAATTCATTTTTTCTAAGAAATTAGTGTCAGTCTTTGGTGTGTGTTTTAACTTGTGTATTTGTTCAAAAATGTAAATACCAAAAAGAAGAAATGTAAGTTTTGTTTATTTTTCTACAGTGCCACCCACATTAATGTTCTCTGGTACTGGCTGACAAAAATTTTAGATGAATTTTGCAAGTATGGCATGTTTTGGTTTCAAGCTGCAACGACGAAGCGCTTTGAATTTCGCGCCACTGACTGGCTTCCTGCCCACAGCAATGGCAGTCAAAGCTCATGGGTATTGTAGTATTTAGAGCCGTCTGCCGTGCCAAAATGCCAAAAATATGATTTCTCAGAAATAAAGTTGAAATGAAACTGTTGGCCATAAAATAAATCTGTATGGTTGTTACATGGAGAGTCCCGTGTTTCTATTTCAGCTAACAATGAGGATACCATTTACAAAAACATTTAAATGGGAATACAGAATGGAGAACACTCTCGGAATCAGTATTACCCCCCCCCCATATTACTCCATGTTGTGGTTTGAATCACGGGGTAACTCAATCAGCGCTGAGGTTACAGGACTACCCACTGCTGTGAGTTTTGACAGTCTGGTCTTTTGCCATCACGACAACCAGGCCCAGGAAAGAGGGATGGCTAAAAATAGCCCGACCCTGTCCTCCATGTGGAACGAACACAGCACTGCAAGTGTGCAGGAGCTGCTGATGACTTAGCAGGTGAAATGAATAAAAAGCAAAGTTGAGTGGGAATTAGTGGTAATATTAGGAAGCTAGGCTAACAACCTACCTTTTTCAAAGCTAGTTTGCCACATTGAGGCTAATATATTCGGAAAGTGGCACATACCCACTTTCTAAGTGGAATGCAGACTTAACAGCATGATGGATGATGGAAAACACATCCTGTATGTTCGTAGGCTACACAGGGCTATAATGTGCTCCAGTCTGTAGAGCATCACAGAAGTTCAGTTGGACTTTAAATTATGGACTAAAATAAGACAAAAGGTATTTCTGGCATCATAAAGCACTGAGGTTATCTCCTCTCATTTGACAATGACATAGTTAAGAAAAATATGCGGGGACAACTTTTAAATTATATGAACACCAAAGGCGGGCTGTTGGTTACTAGTAGTCTACTTCCTATTATAGTATGCTTATGCACTAACAATGTCATTACACAATTTCTCGTAGCATTCATCAGCAGCTTTACCGTAATCGAGCATTTGTTTTATTTAACTTGGACTAAAAGCACAGATTGCAGTATTTCATGGTGAATTATACTGCACTTTCTATTTCTAGGTTTTTATTATTCCGAGCCAAAGATTCACACATTTAGCCTTAACTGAATCTCTTCATCGGTCCTGGTCGTCTTTCATTGATAAATTATTCTTTCGAGTGGTCACATCTGGTGTATTTTTTTTCCTTTTGTCTCTTTCCTGCTTGCCTCACACTCTCCGGGGCTTGCAGGCGACCACCAGCTGAGCTGAAGCCAAGCCAAATTTACAGGAGGCTTTCATGGCCTGTAATATTTACGTTGGGGTTAGTCCAGGATTTCCAACTGGTGATTGTGAATTTATGTTGCAATCAATACGGGGGATCCTCCAGCTGAGCTCATTATGATAATTCCTTCTTGAGTTCTGCTTAATAACATTTGTTTTACACATTTAGATGGGAGTACCATAATTGGCTGTTTCCAGCTTAGCTAAAGTGCAGTTATAATGCAGGTCCACTTGTTTATGACTTCCACCCAAAGTTTAACTGACCAACACTCTTTACTGGAATGCTTTTATCTTAAAGGCTTTTCTCCAAGACTGAACTCTTCCTCACACCACTATCAGGCCAAATGGTAATCTCCAATAATTTCAGCATCCAATACTGTACAGTGCATCCTCATGTCTCATGCTGCTTTAATCCAGCAGCATGATAATACTTAGCAGAGTGGAATGTGAGCCTTTATCTGTGATGGGTGACAAACTGTATTTGAACAAGACATGTGCCCCTCAACAGGTCAGAGGTATGCTTTTATCCTCCTTTGAATGTAGCAAAAATTGGAATAAGCAGCCAACATTTTCAGTCTATGGTTTGTGTAATGCGCTGCTCTAACCTGAGCCTTTACTCACACTGCTGTTGAAACAGGTGGTGTTCCTGGATTTGTTTGAAACTAAATAGACTTGCGAATAGTGAAAAGGAATCAGCTCTATGTACATGGCGCTTCACTTTAGACAAGTTGTTATTAAATGATTTTTTAACAGAGGATTTGGCAAGATTTAGAACTTTTGCCATTCTATAATAAACAATGGCATGGTCATAATGAAAATATTTACTTAATTCTCTAAAGTGACTTATGGCAACTTTGGCCACTAAACAGAGTGTCATGAGTGTTATGGCGTCAGGTGCCACAGTCTGTATAAATACTGCCTGTACACTTGTTTATAGGAAAACCCCCATCTGGCTTCAGCCAACAGTCAGACACACTGGTGACCCCTAGGATTTTTCGAATGGAAAATATAACAGGACTGTTTGCTAAGCGGGGGAATAGCTGTACGGCAGTCAACTGTCAAGTGACAGACAAGACAACGTTGTAAAAGACTGCAGGCTCCACATCCCTGAGCCCAGCCCTTTCTGAACCTGTAAACACAGAGCCTGGCTTTTGAAGAACTATCCAAAAAGGCCCAGTGGCCTTTTTTCATCCCCCATTTACGGGATTTATAAACGATGACAGTGTTATAGTGCTGTGCAAACTTAAAGTTCAAGTAGGTAATAAATGAAGGAATTAGCCAGAATAACTACAAAAGTAAAAATCAGCTGTTCAGCAGTTCTTAAGAATGTAAACAAAACAATAAGACATGAAGATAAAATGACGTACACTATCGCTGCACCTTTTCAGCCTCAGCTCATTCTTGGATTTATTATAGGACATGGGGTTATTAAGCTTATTCATTTGAAAGTGCATTAAACAAGCCTAACATTTTTTGTTACTTTTCCCTATTTTATGACCAATGTGGTTTAGTCTAGAAGGCCCCTAAAAGCAGGTGGGTGACAGTTGATGCATACACAGAGCTGCTGTAACTTATAGCAGATAGAGCGTTGGAGAAAGTTGAAAGGTCAGATGTTTCAAATAAACATGGGAAGGCTACAATAACTGTTTATGCTGCACATTGTGAAAGTACGGCAACATCAAAGAATAGTGGTAGGAGTTTGGTGTAATGTCTTCGTCACAGCTTCTCTTAATTACTTCAAAATTAATCAACTGAGGGATTTCTATATGGCAGCACAACAGTGCCAGTATTGTGCAGTATATTGAGGCATCATTGCTCTGGGTTTTTTTTTTTAATCTGTAAATTTATGTGTGTTTATTTTTAATGTTGAAAAAATCAGGTGAAAATCTCAACAAAAAAAAACTTTTTATAGCAAAGGACCTTTACTGTAACACACAAGCTTGTGCATGTTAACATAAAATCCAGGCAATAATCATATTGAACTCTGCTCTTTTTTAAAAATGTGGGTATTTTTGAGTGAAAATCAGTCAAAACTGAACACAACAAGTATTAGGAAAGAACTACAGCGCATTATCGTAACACCATAGTTTGGGTACATACATTTATGATGAGCTGTTATGTTATGAGACAAGCTTAGCAAGATTCATTTGTTCTGTGAATAAAAAAGTTCCTTAAAACAGGTCATTTTTGAAAATATTCCTCAATTTCTTCGTGCCTATCCATTCTAATGTGTATTTACTTATAATAATGATCTTTGCACCTTCTAAAAGCAGAGGTGGGACAAAGTCAGTGTTATTTGCTATTAAGTCTGAGTCAAGTCCCAAGTCAAGACCAAGTCCTAAACTTTGTGTTTCAAGTCTACAACAAATTATCAATCAAGCACCAACCAAATTTAATTCCATTTTAAACAGAGTAACAGTTAATACAGTACATTTACAGAAAATAATGAATGTTTGTTTTTCAAATAAGCTTTATAGTATTTTAAAAATATTGTGTGTTATTCCTGTGACACAAATACAATAATTTGTCATTTCTAAACTGAATGTTAAGACGTTGGCATGGGATTTTGTTGACCACAGAGTCTTTATATTCAAATGTGAAAATCTGAGTTATCATCTGTTGTCTGTCTGCTGGTCTGCAGTGATGAACTCACCCTAAACGAAGGGTTGATTTACTGCACACTTTCTTATAATTTCGGGATAGGAAAGGATATCAATTCATTCCATGTCAAAAAGCTAAAGTCCAAGTGAAGTTACGATTCATTGGTATTCCAGTCCAGTTGCAAGTCTTTTTGATTTTGTTGGGTAAAGTCATCAGATTCATAAGTCAAGCCTCACTTGAGTCTAAGTCATCTGACTGTGTGAATATGTAAGACAACTTGTTTGCCAGTAGGATGACTCAGAATAACACTTCATTATGTCAGTGTAAATTGTTTACAATAATTTCTCAAATATATTTTCTTAAAACATCTCACTGTGAATCCAATCAGCTGTAATTCATTTTTGCCCAATGAAAAACCAAGAAAGGACTAGTTTCTCTCTGCAGTGTTAGGAGTTAGGGTTAGTGTTAAAATTACTTCCACTGTCAAAGAATTTGCTTACAGCATCTCTGTTCAGTTTTTAACATTGGTGGCCTTAAACACAGACATAATGTAATGTAATAAACATATACCTTTTTTAATATTTTATGTAACTATTGCTATAATGAGTACAATGTACTTTGCACAGTTTCCAATACATTTCTTTGTATTAAAGCAGCTAAAGAAAACATTTCAGTCTGTTAGCCCTAAGTCGCAGCAAAGGTTAACTGGTCCAAATTTTGAACGTTTTCAGCACTTTATACACAGGACTCATGCCAAAAGACATCAGTAAACTACACACACCATGCCTTCTTGTTGTGTATTTGGGCTGTGTGTTGCTTTCTATTGCTCAGGAGAAAGCTTTATGTAACTTTGTCTCTATGTGGAGAATTGTCCAAACCAGATACCAGAAACACATTTGTGCAAACACAGCATATCTGCAGGGCCTCAGTTTGGTGATGTATATTTCTTTATTGTAGTGCTACTTTGAGATTCAGACTGATAATTTGTGTTTATTTTTATCTAAAAAATCTTGCGCAGTGTGGCTCCGACACATCTTCCAAACTCCTGTCAAATGACTGCAGTAAGTGTGTGAATTTAGTAATTGCATGAGAGGGTAAGTGAGGAGCTGCAGTCAACCCGACATGTTTCTACTCTTGTCAATGCAGCTGGGCTTCTAGTATTCCCCTCCTTCAAACTGTTTAGCTTGACGGCCTTTATCCACATCAATCACATGAGGAATCGAGCCACGGGCGTTTCATCAACACTTTTCACAGTGAAAATAGTGGAAGATGTCCCAGGCCCACTTACGCACACATTCAACAGAAATTAACTGGAATGGTGTGCAGCAGCAGGGGCTTGCGTCGTGTCTTGTCTGGTCGCACATGCCAAGAGAGATTAAGATATTCCAGAGAAGAGGATCCGTTAATATTTTACAGTTCACCAGATGTGTCCAGAGTGTTATGAAAAACACGCTTTCTATGAATCCATCATCTTCCAATCCTGCCCGGCCCTCATACCTCACCAAATACTTCAAAGGCAGTGGCACGTGGGGGATGAGGAAATATTACTTCAACATTTAGAGCCCTAAGCAGATTCCCCTCCATGTCCCTCCCACCCTGGTGCCAAAAGATGTTACAGCACCCAGCTGAGCTGCAGAGGAAGGCAACCTGAGGAGGTCAAAGGTCTAAATATATCAAACATCAATATTGGAATTCCCACATGCACACACAGCAAGACACAAAAACAGACACGCAGAGAGTTAAATGGTCTGTGTTTGAAATGTTTTGTCACAGCTACAGTGCAATGTGCATGATTTGCACCTCCATGTTCACCCTGCGCGCATCAGGCCTCATCCTGTACGTCATCCACTACACATGTTGAGAGATGATTTACAACCAAACTGTGTGCAAGTTTAAACATTTTATTACCACTGTAAAAAACAATAGTAGCAAAGGAAAGTATGAGTAGAATTCATCACATTCTTTGTCTTTCTCAAACTAAGAGAGACTATAACATAGAAAAAGATTTAAAAAAAAATACAGGGAATAGATACAAGTACAAGGAGGACAAGTGACCATGACCTCGGCTGAACTGGGATAAAACTGATCCAACTCACAGGAACACCGAGCACCAGTTTAAAGAGCTTTGGGGCTTTTGCAGGAATTTTCAAGGTAACGAGTTATCACCCAGAAACTGGGACTTTTCATCAGTAAAACACACCGGCCAATTAATATGCTGGTCTGTTGTCTGGACCTTGGAAAATTTGGATGAATCTTTATTTTATGTTTAATTATTGCCTGTCGTTTGCAGTTAGTCAATGCTAAAAATGAACAACTACGCAATAAAGTTGAGGATCACATTAGGGATTAAGAAAGAACCTGGACCTAGGGCAAATTATGGAAGACTTTATGGAGCGCAAAGCTCACAGAATGCCGTTCAAAAGTAGTGAGTGCGATGACACGCTCACTGATGGGGTGCAACCCTCTCTCCAGAGAACAAACAAATCAGTGTATGTGTGGGCACAATGTAATGAGCAAAACTTGTGCAAGCACTCTATTTTATGTGTATGTGGGCTGCACCTGCTGTGGTGTTTATGTTTATTGCATCTATGTGTTGACTGCCTTAGTATTGTTTTTATTCCCCTGTTGCTTAAGAAGTCAGGCTAGTTGACCTATGTAGATTAAAGCAATTCAAGTCAGGCTATGCAGAAAAAAGGCTTCTGTATATTTATATTTATAAGTGATAGTCTGTTGTATGTATAGGCTACAAAGAACACATCTATAGAAAGGTGATTACTACCTGGTTTGAACATGAGGGCTGGGTGGTGCAATTCACATCAGGGTCCTGTGTGATGTTCTGCTAGTGCAGCTTGAGATTAGTCAGTATTATTTTGACACATCATACAGATTTTCATATACAGTGGCAAGTTGTCAGTTCTGCAAGAAATCAAATTAGCTGTGATTATTTATTCTGATTGTTTTATTATTATTTAAGTGACGATGCTAATTGCTGAAATACAGCACTTGTTAGCGAATTAGTGACGTTCACAGATGAGTCTGCCAACACTCTACCTATCCTGCAATAACCTATCTGACATCACTGCTCCCCCGGCACAGCAGCCTCCCTGCTGCTGAACAGGCTCTCTGCTGGCATCATGAATAATGGCCTGTGTGTTTAACTTGCTCAATACAAAGAAGCCATGTAATCTAAATACATAAGGTAATATAAATACAAAGGAACCGTATAATCTAACACATCGTGGTCGCGGACTTCGAGTGTGTGCGGACAGTGTGTGTGTGTCGACTGTGACATTTTGGCTGTGCCTCCCGCTCCGTCTCTGGTTGGGTAGGCTGGCACTCTCTGTGTTTAAAAAGCTCCCGGAAAGTTTACAGAGAGTGTACTTCTGCTGGGCTTTGTGTGACAAGCTTTAACGCACCATACCCATCAGCAGCAAAACAGCCACAGACCTCCCTGGAATCCACTCTGCCACTTTCCATTCAAGCATTTCCATGCATTCCCCAGCTTCCTTTAGTGTCCTGTCTCAAAAAACCTGTGTTGACAATTAATACTGGCTTTGTTTGTCAGGCTGCAAGCTAAGAGGCTACTGTGTGTTTACCTCGCTTTTGTCCTGCCGTGTGTCACCATGTACAATAGGCCTAATCCAAGTTGGAAAAGAAGACACAATTTCCGATGCAACAGTCATGTCAAGCCTCTGGTATTACAACAAAAGGCTCCTGGTCCCTCAATGACCATTCTGAAAAGCTATGTCCCCTAGCTAGCTATGCTGGTGAACTGACCTAGACTGCCAACAAACATTAACATATCACTTTCAATTCATTGCCAATAATATTGATAATTGATCAATTGTTTAAAACAATTAACTGTGCAAATAAGCAATCTGAAGACATTTCATGGACTATTAATCTATCAATAGAAGAACTAATCAACAGATGAATCGAAAAACTCACTACTTCTTGTTTTTTCCCCTCCCTCGAGGCCCAGGTTTTGTCTGCCTTTGAGATTTCCGCACCACAATTTCACGTGTGGTGCTCACAGCATCGAGAAATACATTAGGAAAATTGTTTAGAAAACATCCCCTTCCGCAGAAAAGTCTCCCCGTTACTCTGGAAAATCCACAGACCTCAGTCAAGCTTTGAGTACCACAAGAAAGTCAAAATTCAAATCACCTCCATAGCACTGGGGTAACTGGGCAGATATCTCAGGGACAGAGATCCTGGACAAATAAAACCAAAACTATCTGCACAACTAGATACCACTAGAGGTAAGCGTCAAGATATGTTTTTTGTATTTCATTTGGGCGAACTGACTCTTACTCACTATGCAACCCACTGTGAGCCACTACTTCCATTTATTTGACATGAAAACAAATGGCTCCTCTGACGGTAGGAAAAATACAAAAATCTATAAGAAACAGCTTTTAAAAATGGTCAACACCAACAGCACTACATCATTTGAAGAACTAACTGGGCTAAACATGTGAAACACAAGCATGGTGCTTAAGTTCTCTATTAATATACTGTAAGTCAGCTCTGTGTCTCTCCTCAGGCCTTTAATCTTCTTTGGATGGTGCATGTGTGAGAATTCAATACTGATATCTATATTTGTGACTTGATTTGGTAGGTAAGTCTTTTTATGACACTATGACACTTAAAGACATAAGACATGCCTCTTGAAAGAAATTTAATACGACCTTAAAATGTCATCAAAGTACTGTATAACTGTAAAGACAATTTCAGCCAAACAGGGAGATTTGGAGCTTTTGCGTACCTGCATAGAGGTATATTCTATCAGCACTATAATATACATATAAAACATACATACAACATACAGTTCTTTGTTGTTGTTTCTTATTAAAATGCTCTGCTATCTAAAGAGTCAGGAGTCAGCGTTAGCTTCCAAATTTCAAGCTTCAGTTTTTGTCTCTTTCAGCTAATATTTTAAGAAAGTGCACTACTAGCCAAAACATCTCAGCTGTCATATTCCAAGACACAGGATATTTCATTTAACATTTGTATTACTTCAGGAATGATAATAACAAGATTTTGGTATTCAAATAAAGTTTTGTTTTTTTTGTTTTTTCGCGAGGACAGCTTACTTCATTTGAAGTAAATGTGATCAATGTTTTGTTTGTGTTTGGAAGTGAAATAGCCCTGTGACCGGAATGAACAGACGTAGTGCTGCTCAGAGATGAGCAGATGAGAGAAGATAGCAATATCTGCGATGACTTAAAATAACAGATCGATGATGCGCTAATAATAACATGTCTCCATGATGTCAGTTCTAGGAAGCCACATCCCTCAGAAGCAATATTTACATTACACTAGGTGCTTGGGAGTCAAAAAGTATTCTGGGTAATGCTCGCAGTAGCTTTGGCACCGCAGGAAAACAGCCGGGGTTAAAGCAGAGAAATAAAAATATCATCTGACTACATAGAGATGTGGGTTACCAGTCAAAAATATCCATATTTCATGAGTGAATTTTTTTTGATTGCTCATACACTCCTGGATTATGTAATGTCCACTTAAAGCACACACGTGCACATGTAAACACAGACTGTGTTAACACTTAACATTTAAGTCTATTTGTCCTCCTAGAACGCCACTTGTTTTTGCTCAGAATTGCTACATTTTGACTGATCATGGGGTGAATATGACATGCAGCTCATATACTACCTTTGAGTGTGGAAAGAAATGAAAAACCATGAAATCCCAGACATAATGTAAACATCTGCTTTGTGTCAACTGTAGTCTATAACATAGACACTTCACTAAATGTGAATTTCTTAGTGACACCCTTATAACAACCATGGTAGCAGCTGATGTTTTATGAGAACGAAGGTTTCTCTCTTTCGTTACAATTTTCAAAATCCATTTAGCCGCACTGATATGAAATGTCATTCTGACCTCAGTGCTTTCATTCAATCACTTCTACAACATGAAACGCGTGTCGTGCAGATTCCTTGAGGCACTGAGCGCTGATGTAAAGCTCTTCTGAAATGCATTTAGTCGAGAAAACAAACTGAAGTGGTCCAGGAAACGGCAGCGGTGGGGTGACAGTAATTATGAGTGGCAGTGAACACACTTGCCGCCTGCTTAGGTCCCCCCATATTAATACCCGACTCCAGTGTGAGCTCCAAAATGAGACCTGGCAACTCCACCAGAGCTCACCAGCCATTACCTCACTGCTTTTTACATGGCTCTCAGAAGTCCTCTCCAAGACAATCTAATTTTCCCCAAAAAGTTCATTCTAAGGTGGCTTTACTCACAACTGGTTGACCTCTCTTCATTTTGGGAAAAAAACTCTGAAATATGCCACGGTCATATGAAATGTGAACATTGTAAAGAAATATTGCAAAAAGAACACTGTCACATTGTCTCTTAACAGCTACATGTATCTGTTAGATCAACTTAAATTGTAAAGCTTACTTTCGATACATTAGCAGAAGATTTACAGCCTCTACAGTACCACCTTCCACACTGCAGTTTACACAGTGTTCCAGCGGATTGAGTGTTTGAGAGTTTGCTTTACGACACAAAATAGAAAGAGGACACTTCAGAGGACCTCCAGTACAAATGAAGTAAAATGGGGTGTGGACTGGTAGCTGGAGAGGTGCCAGTTCACCTCCTGGGCACTGCCGAGGTGCTGTTAAGCAAGGCACTGAACCCCTAACTGCTTGGGGCACTGTGCTACGCGGCAGCCCCATCACTCTGGCATCTCTCTACACTGATGCATGTCTACAGGTCCTGTGTGTCTGCTCTGACTTGTGTGTGTGCAAATGAGAAAAAATGACAACAAAGTGGAAAAAATGAATTTCCCCAAGGGGACAAATTAAGTACTTATTATAAATATATAAATGAGGGTACTGTAGGAAGACACATAACAAATGTCGTTGTCATTTTCTGCTTAAGTAAAACTTAAAGTCTTATTTTTGTAGTTTGGGCCATAATTTCCAGCAATTCTGATTCTAAAGTAATTGGTGAGATCTGGGAATATAGTGACAAAGTCAAACAGCGCATGAAATGAGCAGTCAGACAGTTTAGCCAGATTATCTAAACCACTTTATCTGGTGGGAAAGCTAAAAGCGAGTGTAATCAAAAGCCCTAATTTCACAGGAAAATTGTGTGTGCGCAAATCTGTGTCAAGTATGAAAGGTCAAAGTGGAACCAGAGAAGTCAGTCTGTAAGTAATGATGAATGTTCACAACAGACAGTTTGGATTATTCACAATTGTTTTCTCTCCTCCAAACTTTGGCTAAACTCGGGGGTTGCTATGATTGTCGCACTGCTCATATTTCCTGCCATGTCCAACTTGTTTTTAGCGACATTGCTGAGTTGCCAGATCACAGCAATGAAACGATGGACAAACTATGAAAATAAGGGAAAAGTTGTAATAAATCAGAATTATCCTTTAATTTAAAGAGCTAGTGCAAATACTACTGGAGTAATGTCCAGTCACACTATGACAGTGATATTTGGAACAGCAAAGATAAAAAGGAGGTTAGCCATTCAATGCAGAAAAGTGAGAAAATTGAATGTGCTCAACAAGTGCACAAATTGAAATACTTGAGGCACGAAAAACATTTTAAAAAAAAAGGCTCTGCCTTGCAGCTACTTTGGTTGCAACACATTTCTTTCATCCTTGGTCCTCTTCCTCAGGTAGCATCTAAAACTATATTTGACGTAAATTCAATCATGTAAATGTAACCAGTCACAATAGCTAGCTAGATGCTAGTAGGAGTCAGTGAAGCAGACACACACATGGCTTTTGTGTCCACTTTGAAATTAGCATTGTTAAATTAGGAAGAATATTTTTAGCTCAACCAGCTTGATAGATAATGATGTGGCTACCTTTCAGCGTATGCTTGAAACAAACTAGTTTGTACAAAGTATCATCCAACCACATCGAAAAGAAAAAGTTTGGGATGACACACCTCTCTGACAGACGATCATGTCAGAGAGGTGTGTCGATCATCCAACAAGCACTCCGTTTGAAGCATACTGACACCTATCTTCTACTACTGCTGCCTATAAGATCAACGAAAAAGGTATCTCACTCTGTGAAATTAGTATAACAAGGTCCTACAACAGCCTACCAAACATCTCCACCATGATCCCATTTGTCTACATAAATAATATAAGATATCCCAATGAATTTGACAATGATAAATAGATGTATCCTCATGTAGACCCATTCCCACGTAGTTGGAAAGTAGCGTGACAACCTGTGCGACACTGCATTTTATGACAAAGTGTCCCATTCCACTGTGGCTTTTTATCATCAGTGGAGCGGCAGACACACGGAGCAGAAGAGATACACACCAGCACATTCCTCCACCCAAACATTCAAATGTGACACGCTGCAGGAGCGCCTCACCCCGATGCGACTCTATGTAGCTGCTTGACGAGGGCCATGTGTGTGTTTTTTCGCCAAATGTCCCTTTTTTTCCAGGAGGTTATGAATAGATGTGTATCTGCAAATGGTAAAAACAATAATTGATGGTTCTGGTTCCCAAAGCGCAACGCGTCTCCGAGATCTGAGCCTGCACTGGCCTCGTCAGACATGGAAAGCTGAAAGGAGACTAGCAAGATGCTGTTCTTGTTTAATAGGTGTCACATAAGCTTCAAAACACTAGAAGCAGAGAGCCAGGTGGGGTTTTTCCATTCCTGAGGCTCCAGATCAATGTAGCCTGTGTACTTTCACTGATTTATAAAAGCACAGACTGTAAGAGGGACATGTAGAAAATGTCTTTTGTCAAAGATGTGGTGTTTGATGTGTATGAGTGTATGAGTTGATGTGCTGTTAAGTATTTAGTGCACGCCTTCACATATCCAAATAGTTCAAAATACAAACCTCATAGACTGCATCACTTTGTTATATTTATTCAAGAGGAAATAATTCTGCATCTCTGAGTGTTTAGAGAGATCTAATGCAGATAAGTGCAGTAGGAATTTCTAATGAATGATGTCATCTAAATTGAAGCCTGCTGTTTCAATTGTATGTTGCTAATATAATAAATAGCTGTACTTTGGAGAGCTTAAAAAATATCTATTTGTGATGAGTGCAGATACGTGCGGACTAATATGGTGATTGTGTTTTGTCTAATTGGCAAGGCTCAAAGATTCGCAAACTGTAAAATATGTGTCTGTTGTTTTACACTGTGTGCTTTAAAAATGTCCCACTATCTCGCCAAAAGCCTGCAGATAGTTGTGGAGCAGTGATACCACACTGATGAGGATGAGGCATTGAAGTTGGGTGTGAAGAAAGACCTGATTTCATGAAAGAAACCCATAAAAACAAAGGAGGGCCTGGCGCGCTGTCACACATGTTTAATGGGCTCTTGCTAGTTGGAAAATAAAAGAAGAGTTCTGACGCGTGTAACATCTTATCTCCTTTGCTCTTTTCTTTTGTGATTTCTGTTGTATTTCCAAGACAAGCAAAGCCAGCGCCAGCGGAATTTGATGCAGCTTGGATGGACCCTCTTGGGAAGCAGCACCCAAATAAGCCCTCTGAGCCCTGAGGTGGTAGGAGCTTGGCCCGCGATGGATTGGGAGGAAGACGAGGGAGAAAATGAGGAGAGGGAAGAGAAGAAAGGTTGGGAGGAAAAAGACGAGACAAGAGCGATCAGATGAAGCGGTGAAATTAAGGGAGAGCTGTTATCTGGGCTGGAGCTGTGATGAGATATGGCGATAATATTTAGGATGTGAGAAAGAAGTTTCCCTGTTGTGTTTTATTGCTCTGAAAGGGTGCACTGAACGCACTGAAAAGTAACCAGAGTTCTATGATTTGATATGAGTCTGACAACAGATGAGAAATTACAATTTACAAAAGAGGAATGTTTCTGAGATTACACTGTCATTTCGAGATGCAGTTCAAGAATTTTTATTTGGACTGAGATTTGCATAAACAGATTGAAAGTCTAAAATGTGCTTTCTAAATTATTTGTCTCAGTTTGTTAGTCATGCACATACAAGTGTCCAGCCCACATGGATTTATAAGATACCAAAAAAACTCCTTACATATAACATTACACTGCAAACAAAGGACTCTGTGTCCTGTCCCAACTCCACAAATAAAATCTGCCACAAAAAGGTACCCTCCCTAAAACACAACTCAGTTTTTTATATCTTCTTTTTTATTTCATCCATTCTTCTTCCTTGTCAAAGCCCGACTCCTACTTTACCCACAATGCAACTCAACTGCTAACAGTTCAGTCTGAGATTCAGGTGTTTTATGCTAGTAGCGGCTAATGTAGCCTCAGTTCTTTCTAATTCGGCTAAGTTGTTTCAAACTTGTAGTCTTCTGCCCAAACCACTTGAGGACATCTATCAGACTTCAAACAGCTCCCTCTGGACCCACAAAAGGCATTATATCATTTTTTTCACATATGCAGTAGTACTCCGCAACACCTGGAAACAGAAGATGTGTAAAATGGATGGAGTTTCCCCTTTTCCCATAGCTATACCTAATGATAATGCAGCTGAACATAACTGGTTTGTAATACCCAGTTAATAGCCTGCCGCTTCACAGCAGTCAGCTGGTGATAATGCCACACCATTGTAGCATGTGTGTCCTCCCATTTGCGTTGGCCCACACAGCCACGCTCTGTGTGTTGATGCTGATGTGGAGTGTTGTGAATATTCTGCCCACTCTCTTCAGCTTTTACTACTGCAGTAACACACTGACAGAAAAACCTCACCCCTGTTATCTGGAAAGACTCGCACAGACTGACAGTCCGTATAATATTACAGGCTGCTGATATGAAGAAAAATTGGAGATGAAAGAATGAGTTTCTTCTGACGTCAGGTACATTAGATGATCTCTGATGAGGTCCATAATATCAGTAGCTGATCATGCAGGTAATTATTTTTAAGTAGCCACACCTTTTCACTCTTGTTGCCACTGGCTTTGCATGTATTGCTGTACCACACCACCAAAAAACTAGAGGCCAATAAGTTACATTAGGTTTGGTTTATTGGGTAGAGCACTGTTTATTCTCTGCAGGGCCTCATTGATCCCCAACACTTGCTGCTGGGGAGTGACAATAATGAGCTTAACATGAACAGTGGTACATTATAGTAGTGCCCTGTTCAGTTTGCCTTCAGTAGAGTAAAGTTCAAAAGTTAAAAAAATGAAGGGTTAAATAAAGGTTATTGTTTTGATGATTATATTATAATCTGATTATGTCGTAATCAGTGTTACTTACAAATATGACAAAAGAAAAACACAATAAAGAGACAAATTAATATTGGAAAGATCATGTAACACCGGTCTTATTGGAATAAGTCAAATCTAAGCTTTCCTGTTGGATTTATCCTGTTTGAAGCCACTGGGCATATTAAGCCACACTAAGCACTTCTCTTCTGTGTGTGTTTGTGTGCGTGTGTGTGTGTGTGTGTGTGTGTGTGTGTCATGTGAAGGCCCTCTGTCAGGGCCAGTGAGCAGCGATCCACAGCATAACCATGGATACTGGTGCAGGGTCATATCGGTGCTGCACACTCACCAGCAGGAAACAAACACTGGGGTGTCACGCTGAAACCTCAGCTTTCCAATTGGCTGCTAATTAGCAAACGAGTCTGACCTGCTGGTTCTTCCCCTGCTGTAAGGGCCTGTCAAAGAAGGCTGAAACATTTTCATAGCCACACTTGAAACTGTCCTTGACATCAAATATCCTTAAACAATGTGCTAAATTCAGCTGACTGCAGGGAAATATACGAATACTACAAATACTACTATACTATACTTCTACAGCAACATAAATAGACAAAACAAGATTTCCAAGCTTTGTGTGTAAGGCTGCAAAAATATTTCCAAATGAAAAATAAAAGCATTTCAACGACTTCATTAGTCCAAGTAATGCTCTAGCATCTGGCTCTGCTGTCCCAGTGTGAAGCCAAAATTATAAAGAACAACGTGCACATAGTTCTACATGGAAGAATGTTGTGTATAACATTCTAGTGTTGAGACTCCTCTCACGGGCCAGCGAGAGAGAGAGAAAAAAGGACTAGTCTTGATGTGTTCACATGAATTCAGAAAGTTAAACACAGAGACAACAAAATCAGTCCATAACACGTTCGAATCAAAGGAGATATTTTTGTCTGTAAGGTGTGAGAGCTGAAGAGAGCGTTTGAAGACACGCTCATCAGTCTTTGCAGCGCTCAACACAAACAGACAGAACGCCTTTTGTCACCTTATTTTTCACTGGAAAGCTCTTTTCTCCAGAGAAAAAGTTTGGATGTCTACTATGCTGATCTATCTGTGTCCTGGGGCTGTGTGAAGTGCTGAATGTGTTCCCTGTCTGGCTTGGCCTGCATCTCAGCAGCACTTCAGAAACACGTTCAGATCATCATCCAAAGGCAGACAAACCGTTTGTTGACTTTAGTGTAAACCAGTTTGCTTTCTGCATTTTTTAAAGTTCACTTTTCTAATACATTCGGCTCAACTAAAATAGTTTCTGAGCTCCACTCTGACTTGTAAGTACTACAAAGTGGATGAGGAGACTTGTTGTTGTAAAAATGCCAACATATATTATTTGGCATAAATAAGTATTGTTATTTGTTAGGACTTGGAAGCATAAATTATTAGCATTTAAAGGAAAAAAATGAAGTTGTAGCAACAACATTAGCTCATTAGAATCTTTAACTGTTCATTACAAATGGTCATAAAGTTTTGTTAACGTGTGTTCTTAAGTTTTTTGAATTTACTCTACTGTATACCAGACTTTTCTACACTCTAAAATCTCATAATTATATTACATCAACCCTTCTTCTATCAATAAACTGATATGATTAGGGCTGAAGTTTGTCAGGTTCAAGTCAGGCCTTATATTGCCTAAATGTGACTTTATAACGTGAACTTGTAATGATAAGTTCAGTCATGTAACTTACAGTAACTGAAAAGATGAGTTGTGATCCATCACTCAACTTTAGAAACGTATTGCCTTGTTGGCACTTCCCAGCATGAATTGTATTTGGGTTACAATTCTCCACAAAGGCTCTTTATTCTAATTTGACAAAAGTTACATGATGGAGGCGTATTATGGGTGTAAAGACACAGTCTGAGATGAGTCACATGTTTTTTTTCTCCGATCAAAATAAATAATAATAAATAATGCCATGTTGAAGATCCACTTCAGCCTCTCCCTGTATACTCTTTGTATAAGCAATATGTGTCATACTGGTTAGCACTGATTAAACATTTTTAATGAATGTATCTGCCAAGCTAAATGTTCACTGACCAAAGTATTTCATTAGTTTTTCTATAATATCTGCTTGTATCCACTAAAGCATGGTTAACATTTTTCATGGTTTTGTTTAGGCACTCGCAGCACTTGGTTAAGGTTAGGGGAAGATGGTGGTCTTGGTTTAATATTAAAAAAGTCCACACTGACTAAAAGCACATAAGACACAATGGGCTCGTACGAGTGTGCCATGTCAGATTCAGCAAATGCTCCTAACTTCAGATAACTGTGTAAATGACCTGCGTAAACATGATGAATGCCACCTGTGTGTAATTGAGCGCACGTTCATGAGAATTGTAAATTAGCATAATTAACACCCTAATAATACCAGAAAGTGTTCATTCACAGACACGTTCTGTTCCAAGGGCCTGAGGCCTAAGGCATCCAAAAGAAGTAAGTCAGCCATGACGCACCTGGTTGCACTTCCCATTGACGTTATTATATACAGAGACAAATCTAACCTTCAATTAGTGCATAATTTAAGTGGTTTTGCAGTTTGAGATATTCATACTGATACTGTAGTGTTATACAATAGCTTCAATAGCCAATTTAAATTAATGATGATATCGTTAGGCTATATGAATAACTTTAAAATTATATTATAATTCGAATTGTAGAGTCAAACAGGATAATGTCAAAGTGTAATTTATATAGGGTTTTCAAACTCAAAATTGTTTCAAAGTAATGAAATAAACAACCCATTAGTGAAAAACTTGGGTTTGGATAACAGCAGACTAACTGAACATGACTCCTACAACAGGTCTGGACCACTCGTAAATTGTGTTCATGCTTAAAGCTGTAGTTGGTAACTTGTGTAAAAATAACTTTTAGTCATATTTGCTAAAACTGTCACGTGTCCTGTCTCAACATGTCCTGAGAGTAGTACATGAGACAGATAATCTGTGAAAAAAATCATACTCCTCTGGCTCCACCTGCTGCCCCTAAGGCCATTTGCAAGAATCCACTGTTCCCTAGTCAAAACAACCAACCAGAGCAGGAGGAGTATCTGATGGCGTCTCCTGCACATGCTGCGGTCAGCTCCCCTACCCCACGCATGTGCAAACTCGGAGCGGACGCAATGGCGGACTTGTTAACAGCCACCGAACAACCAAGCAATGAGAAAACAACAGCTTACACAACAAAGACGAGTAAACAGAAGAAGACCAATGAAGAAAAGCAGCGACAAAGCAATAAACGGATCTAAAAGATGCCGAAATAATTACATCATGATGCTGATTTGTAAAAAGTCTGAATTCATGTTTTGTCAGGTCTGTCTGCAACACGACAAACAAACAACTTGAAAACTTGAAAAACTTGAAAATATTTGTTTTCTGAACGGAGATTGGATCAATCAGGGATATGCTAACAGCTGCTCCATCAACATTGAAAATAACGTCATCTAAATTGTGTAACTTGCGTAACATTATATCTGTATAAATATGAAGTAGTATCATAGAGCTAACATTAGCTAGTGTTGCACACTGCGCTGTGGTTCTATAGAAGTCTATCGGACTACCCTGCATGTTGAAAAATGACGCAATGACCAGTGACACGACAGGGGAAGCTTCACATTAAGTTCTTCACATTAAAATCAGTCTACAGGCTGGTAGAGGCAACCAAGAAAGTCACTGGAGGTCTTACTTTTTAGGTTAGGTTACAATCCATTCACACATTGGCAATAAAAAACAATTAAAAAATGTTTATACATGTAAAAACTTATATACAGTCCCTTTAACTATGTTGCCTAAACCCGATCCAGATCTCCAGTGTCAAAGTCCTGCTGTTTGTACGCCCTTCATCCACCCTACAAAAGCGTAGCACAAAAAAACATTGTCAGTGAAATAATCCAGGGAGCAATTACATTTCCGTGAAAACACAACTGGCAAAACAGATAGTAGTATATAAACCTAATTTTCGAAGAGACGGGGCTGGACAAATCATAATTAGAAAAAGCATAATTAGAACCAAGCCTAAATCGAAACTTTAAATTAAAAAAACAGTGCAAAGTATAGATTTTAGTTACGTTAACTGAGAGTAAATTAACAGAATTGAGAAAAAATCATAGGCACCCCACCTTGGAGTGAGTTAATAAAAGTGAAAATTCTAATTTGGGAAACCTCAAAAGCAAAACTTGTGAAATTTAACTCAAGAAATGTTAAATATTTTTAATTTTTCTCATGAAGTTTGTTGCCATGAAATTTTGAGTTTTCTTAACTTTTCCATTTTTACCATCTGTGAGAGAGTGAGAGACAAGCTATATCGAGGTTCAAATGTCTACCGTTCCCCTACTGTAGGTTCACAGCTGAGCAAAAAATGCCAGCTATGGGCGCCCCGGTAGCTCACTGAATAGACCGCATACCATTAAGGCTGAGTCCTTCTTGCAGCAGCCAGGGTTCGATTCCAACCCTGGGCCCTTTGCTGTATGTCATCCCCTCTCTCTCTCCCCTGCTTTCTCTTCAGCTGTCTCTCTACAATACAGGCCAAAAAAATAATCTTAAAAAAAGCCATATAATAACATTACCATCTTATAATAACATATATTAACATATAACTATGTCCTGAGCTGCCATGTAACAATGTAATCTGTGCTGCTGTAGGTTCTGGGACAATGGAAGTGAAAAGCAACAGTTCTGTCTTTGATTAATGTGCCGTTACAATGTTTATTTCCTCTGATTCTGCACAACCAAATAAACAGCATCGCTCCACTTCATGAGAGCTCTCCTTTTTTTAACTGTGAGGCTTGATTCAGTGCACATGTCAGTCAGTAGTTAGTGAGAGCATACTGTAGCTCTTTGTGTGTTTGGAAATCTGGAGATCGAAAACTAAAGATGTTTCCTATTGGAAGATTCTCAACATCTGTAAATAGCTGAATAATTGCTCCATTCTGGTCTTTCTTACCGCTCCCATACCTGTCAATCAACTTTTTTGTTTTAGAAAACAGTAATAATATTGTTTTAGAAAAGAATTACAAAAACAAACCCTGATAAACAAAATTATCACATTGCTACAAACAATAAGTTAATGATTATTATGATAATTGAACTTCATCGCTGTTTGCTCTGGAGCAATCATAAGGTTCTTCACACAAGATTAAAAGTCAATATTCATTCCCATTATCAGCTCAAACTTTTGTCATTAAATCTACTTCGGTAGAAAATATGAGCAGACACACCTCTGATTGTATTTCTTAGCTCTATCAGATCTGCTACAGTGGCTATATCATTAAGAATTCTGAAGTAAATTCTTAGCGATATAGTAATATAGTACTATATAGCTGTCCAGGTATTGCTCATGGTACGCAGACAACAATCAGCTCAAAAAGTGTTCTTACTTCTACAGAAAGGAAATCATAACTACTGTTTATTTTGGTGAAACCGTTTCATAATAATTTTTCATCATAAACTGGCCCAGCCACTTTAAAAATAAAGATATAAGATGAGTATTGGTGCAATAAACTGACTTGTTAGGGACCAAGAAAGTCTGGCACAAGAGACACTGTGCAATTTGAATGTCCAAATTTCAATGTCCATGACAAACAAATGATCAAATCAGAAATTGAGCAACAAGCGTAAGAAATGAACACACAGAGAGAATTGACTGACAAAGACAATAAAGGGGGGGCATAATGTACATTATATTAAATTAACATTAACTGTGTACTCAATATTACTTTGCTTGATAGAGCTGAAAAACAGAATTCATACTGAACGACACATATGAACTTATGAATCCTGATAAGTTGGTTCTGATCAGTCACCGCCAGGTAAATCAACGCCTTAGGCTGTACCTTTTGTTGGAGGAAAGCCACTACACAGGTAACGAACAGGACAACAACTAAGGCAACAGGAAGATCTCAACTCATTACTAATGATAAATGAAGTCTGTGTGATATTTGAAACAATGTGTCACTGTTTAACTTCTAAATTACTATTAACATCACCATATGATGAAATAAAAGGTAAAATGAAATAGTTTGGGGAAGCGCAACTCTACTGAGTATCTAAGTGACATGTGGGTGGGCCTTATCTAGACTTTATAGTCCAGCCGGGAGATAAACCAACTAAATGTGGTACAGGGTTTCTGCAGGATTCACCAAGTTAAATTTTAGACTTTTAAAGACCTTTTGAATACTACATAGAATGCAATTTAATACATGTTTCACTGTCATAAAAGTATGATGGGAGGGATGATATGGCCTGAAATCATTATTATATTAGGTTTATTCAGTACTTCCCAGCAGTATTCAATAACAACTCCTAATGATATAATTAATTTAATTAACATTAACAGGCCCACAATCGGATACAAAAACATTATAACCAATATTACAACCTATGGCTGGCAAAATAAACTATTAAAGTTTTGTAAATGTAATTTAAACTAAAGGCTTTTTGCAGATAACCTGTTTTCAGGCTTCGAGTTGTACATTTGAAGGTAATTGAATAGAAATGAAGTTGGCATTATTAGTTTTCACTGTAGTAAACAGCATGTTGGCTTTCTGATTCTGTATGTAAACGCAGCAGGCAAGGACAAAACACTGTTCACAATGTCTGAACTCTAACCAAAGCAGGGAGAGGGATGAGAGATGAGAAAAATGGAGCTCAAACATTCACAGGGTAAGTGACGTGTGTTTATCACCGTTTTACAGCCCATAATACACTGTTGCTGTCCCTCCATTCCTGCGGCTCATCGTGACACTTGTGTTTTGACGGAGTACACCGAAGCCTGCTGCCTGGGTAATCCCAGATTTCCTATGGCACCGCTCTGAGCTTAGCAGAGGGCTTGACTAATAGCTTTCTTTTCAAATGATCGCTTTGCTACACGACTTCAGAAGAAGGCAGCTAGCGTGAAATTCAATTATGGCGCACACGCTCCGCAGCCCCGTCCAGAGCTGTCCACTTTAATCCCTCGTTTGGCCTCAAGGATTCTCAGCCTCTTTCAGCTGGACCTCTTCTCCAAGTTCTCTCTTGGACTTTTATTGCATGCCATGTACATTGTGTATTTTCCTTCTTGCTTTGGCCTCGTGGTGGCCTGCTTCGAACTTTAGAATCTCCCACCGTTTGGGTCTTTCTCATCACCACCCCCCTGCTCTGCTGCATATTCTACCTTCCCTGACCTTTTGCTTGTACATCCTTCTTTCCCACATCGTCCTTTCCTCCCCCCCAAGCCCTCTTCACTTTTGTCTCACTGTAAAAGAAAAATGAGACTGTCCTCAGTCATTTGTGCAAATGTCTAACTATGAATTGGGCATAAGTTTTCCTGTCAAGGACTTCTACAGGCCGTGTAAATTATGACTCGTCTGTCAGGAGCAAAGGTGGAAGTAGCATGACGTTGATAACCTCGAAACTTTGTAAGGAGGAGGTCAGGGTGGATGGATATGTCAAGAAAACATTAGACTTTGACATGGGAGGCTGCTGTTTGTTTCCTGGTTAGGGGCATCGAATCAGAAAAGAGTAATATGGGCCTTTTTTAAAGGTAATGAGAAACATCGTATTTTGGAGCACTCATTTACTGCACACATAGCTACAGTCAGGTCTGATTAGATGCTCTGAAGCTACAATGGAAGCATCACAAAACGTACCATTTGTCACATGACAGACAATGTCACTTGATAAACCTTTTGTTCTGGCCTTAAATCTACACTGATTTTTACTGGAAAAATGTTCTTAAAATTAAAGATAAATACTCCCGTCTCACAAAAAATGACAAGTCAGAATCTAGAATCTTTGATATGGTGTACAACAGGCTATATGACACCCTGGATCAGGACTATGTACTGGCCATTCCTTCAGTCTCCTTCTCACCCCTCTCCTCCCACCCTCTGATCTCCTCTATCTGTATTTTGGTCTGAGAAGAAGGTCACTACAAGTCAAAGCGGGGGTGGCAAACCACATATTACATCCCGAGGCCCCATTAACCACAAGCTCTGACATATTTTGGTCACTACGCATTCCTAACATCCCTAACAGTCAGAGTGGGACAAAGGGAATGTTTTAAACTGATAGGAGCAGTCAACATGTGCAACTGATTTTTACAAGGAAGACCCCAGTTGACATCTATTAGCCACTGAGTTGCATTTAAGTCGGCAGTCAAAACACAGGTAGATGTGTTAATGCTGTCAAAACCCCAAACTAAATATGATTAGAAAAACATGGGTTACACTTTGTAAAGCCAAAGTAGAAAATAGATGTGGACAGCTTATTTTTCCACGGAGACATATGGAGTTGACTAAACTCCACCTCTGCAAAGCAATTATCCAATCATAGCTCAGCAAGCGTAACTAGGCAGCGCAGGTCTGTCAAGTTTTTTGAGTTGTAAATCCACCAAAGCGGTGCGTATGGGGCACGAGTAAGAGTGACACTCTCTTGCTAAAGACTTCAGACGATGGTGTCATTTTTTTGGGCTTCACGATACCGAAAATACAAGAGCAAAAGTGTAGCAATAGTAGCATAACATGGTATGAGTAGTGTAGTGTTACTTCCAAGGCCAAGAGGTAGCTTACATTAGCTAATTACATATACTGAGGAACAACAGGTTCCGTTCAGAATTAGCACTATATCAGAGTTTCATTCTTGGGTCTGTAGTGGTCTTTGTTGGATTTGGGGAAGGTTACCCGAGACATGTTTTCCAGAATCATCACTTGGTCTTCATCTTGTAAAACTGAAAATATTTTAACGAATAAATCTCACCTTTGTTTTGCTTGGTCAAGTATTTTTTTTCGGTAAGTATCTGGGGCACATCTATCATGAGCTGTTACACTTTAAATTTTAAGTTTATTTAAAGCAGCTCTGTGGAACTTTTCATTTTGTGTTGATTTTGGCAGTCCCTGTGGACAAAGGTGGCAGTGTTTCACCTAGCGTTAGGTTACATGTTCCCTCCGTTTCACTCTCCACTGCAAGGAGACTACTTCGCCAGGAGGAGAGCGGACGGCAGCTCCAAAGACGGACCTTCAGTTAGCAGCTGAAGCAACTGGAATTCAGCCAGAGCAAACCCCAGCGCCATTTTGTCTGATATCGCGGAAAAACCCGACCCAGTGGCAGACATTAAGAATAACTATTAGAAACTCATAGAAATAGCCAATCTTCTCACTGTTGGTCTTGTTTGCTTATGTAGGTCATATAGATGCACCGGTAATAAATTTAGACTGTTTCATAACCAGTTAAAAACTCCATAGAGTACTTTTAAGTTAAAACTATATGAAAAAAAACAGCTGGAAACGGAAAGGGAGATGCAGTTTTCAACTCTGGGAGTTAACGCTTGCTAGCTACAGCTGATAAAAGTAATCAGCAACAGAAGCCAGGTCAGAAGGCAAAACTGACAGTTGTCAACTAAAAATGAGAAGCCAGCCTTTGTCTACATATGAAATCATTGGTCAAACCCATTGTTTCAAAACTTGCTGTGAATTTCAAGTGGCAAATCTACATATCTCAGATTGTAAACTGCCAAGCCAGAACAGAAAGCTAGACAGGTATAACAACAGTAACTAAGGAAGCGGGCCTTAGCAACGGGACCAGTTGTAACACTGAAATTTCAAAATCCAAGTCACATCTAATCGCCCTCACTTTTTCTCCCCCTCCTCTCAGCCTTAATCATGTCTCATTTCTAGATAAGAAATACGACTCAAGGTCAACCCCTATGATAAACACAAGACATGCTGTGGTCTCTAGGCCTGGGTTCTGCGGGGGCAAGGATTGAGGTGGGCCAACACCAGACAAACTGAGCAGCCAGGACCGCCAAGAAATGCAGGGGAGGTTTCCTGCCCCGGATCCTGGGCTGGGAACACAGTATCCCATATGCCTCTCCCATCCTCAGACCCCCTAGAGGACGAGAGACAGAGGGGGGAATCACACTGTGTTCCTACATTGTACTCAAAATACCTCCACTTTGTCTGCTGGCTCCACTCCTGAACCTCTCTGCTGCTGGATTTTATGTCTTCTTCTCTGTCCAAATCTGACCCTCTGGCTTTGTCTCTTGGTTATTGCCTTGGACTTTCACTCTCACTTCACTTCTTATTTCAGCCTTTTCCCCAATTCCTACCCTTGCTGTGACACTTCATCCACTTCCTTTCCTGTCTTCTGTGTGTGGAAGCGTGTATGTGTGTGTGTGTGAGTCTCAGAGGGGTCGACTGGAAGCAGAAGTTGTGGTCTGGCCTGTGGTCAGGCACTGATTCACTGATTTGCAAAGCGTAATGACATAATACTATGATTTGTGCTACAAATTGTTGAATGGCAATAATGTTCCCAAGAGTGATTTTAATTTTGATATATGTCACAATCTGAGGTTCTGGAGCCTTTAGACAGCAACATTCAGCTGAAGCCAAGAGCTGAAACAGCAATAAAGACTTCATTCCAGTCAAGAGCCTATTCTATTATTTTTCTAATATAATTACATGAGAGACAACATATATCATAGATCACAGGCTTCACTGAGCCAGTTCACACAAATCTGAAAAGGAGGAAAAAGTATTGAGACACTGTACGGTTGATAAGGGACATCACTATTCCCTTATCAGAGCTGCTGCTAACACAGCCAGATGAATGTATGGGAAATCCCATGCTTTCTGCCTCAACAGACAGTGATTGTGTCATGAGGGCCGAGAGGCTGGGGACCCACAAATCACTTCTGTGAGTATCAGCCCTCTAAATCCAATATGATGTCCAGCGGCTCCACGTGAACTTTCACACTGCCTGTTTACTTGGATCTAGAAGTCTCAGGCTCATCCAATTATCTCACTTAAGATTGTGTGGCGGCCAGTAATGATTTTACAAAAAGCTGAACAAAATGCTTCTGGGCCAATGCCAAAATGAGGTGCTCCCAGGGGCTGCTGGTGTGGGGGTGGAGGACAGTGGATGGAAATAGCCGCCCAGACCGCGGGGAAAGCCCCTGTAAATTCTGGGACAGTGACCGCAGGCCTGCCTGATGGACACACAGCTGTAGTAGCGCCGGTTGTAACGGAGTAACGTTAAGTGATGGGCCCTTTGGCAGCACTATGCAACATATTTTGTTTGGTTCTGTTTGTGGCCCAGAAGATGGGAAACAAGCTGGGTCTATGTTCTCGAGAGGTCCTGGGGGAGCGGAGGACCAGAGGGAGGGGATTCTGCCAAAATGCCATGTTGGCTTGGCATAGCTGTGGCAATGACACACACCCTACGCCAAGCTAGTTCTGCTCAAGGGGACTGACTTTGTCTCAGAGGTCAAGAAAACGCAAAATTTTGACATCAGAGTCATAGCTCACATATTTAGGCCTACACAAGGCCACAGTGGCACGTACTGGCCAACAGTACAAATAAACAACAGGAAACACAAAGTGACACTCAGTTTCTATTGAACTGATGGAAAACTTAAGTATTCACACAAAGTAAGGGAACATTGCTTGTATTGCTAATTTTGACTAAACAGGCCAACAGAAGTTTAAGAAACATTCACATAAATATACAAAGTCTAGCATAAGGCTCCACTGCACACTTAATTATGGATGTTAGACAAATTCTGGACATTGGCAATGGTGAATGTCTGATTTTTGATTCTGTACACACAGACGGAGTATGAACTGCTCCACAACAGAGCAATGGTTTGCAGACATTTATAAGACAGGAGTTGAGGGGGAAAATTACTAATAACCGACCAAGCTAAGCTAATAAGTTAGCAAGCTCATTAGCTCGGAGGGCTTTATTTTCCCTCCTCAATAACTTTATGTGGAACAAAATGGTGTACGATGGTGAACAAATTGTAACTGACTAGCGCTAGCTTGGCTGGCTAGCAAGTTAGTGGTTAGCCTGCCAGCTACAGCAGTGTAGTCCCTATTAAGTTTCTAGAACCAAATATTTTGGAAAGACGCGCAGATCAATTTTGCTGTACCATTTTCTGGTGTGACCAGGACTTTAAGGGGTTACACCATACCTACTTTGACTGTATGCACAGGCACAGAAACAAGAATCATTGAAAAACACTGTATTTGCTCTATTTTCTAATCTGCTTACAATCAAGATCACATTTGTTGCAACCCTTCGAACAATAACAAGGATTCATTGTGAACACAGATTGAACCCACACATCCATGCCATGATGTTACCCAACTGCATGCTACTCTTACGACAATACAATGTCAGCAAAAGAACAGGACAAAAACGTACAGAATTTGTTGGAATCTGACAAAAAGTGACTGTTCTCTGCTAAACACCTGGAGACAGATTTATAATCGATTCGTATCAGTATGAAAAAATAAAATGCATACGCCATTTCCCACACAAATACTTGCACATCTTACACATACCTAAGACCAGGTGTAGGCCTACACGTGTTTTTCTGTCAGCAATCCTTATGATGAAACGTAAATAAAAAATGAGGTGAGAGAGAATCTAATCTTAGTTTGTTTCATTGGGGATGTAGGATTGTTTGCAGTCTGACCATATATCTCCAATATAATATTCCAAATAAAGGTGCATTTACAAACATTATTTTGTGCTCAATTTTAATAAAGTTTTTACACAGTCTGCTCTTGGTGTTCTGCTCTTCTCCTTTTATTTACCTTTCTTTATGTTCTTTTCCTTTTATCCTCCATCGTTCAATTATAAATTTGGTTTTCATGACTGATATAACCTAAATCTTTATTGAGTACTTTTCTGTTATTGGTTGATGATACTGAGATATCACTGCCCAAATTGGTTTACAGGTGTGTGTGTGTGTGATGAAATAATGAACCTGTGGGTGCTATAAATATCCCCAGCTGTTTGTGAGGACGAATGCTCTGATGTTGTTGGTTAGTTTTGCCAATGGAACAAGTCCAGTGAAGTTGCTCTTCTTCTTTGCTTTTCTGAACGGTATAATCACTGGTTTAGCAGACAGTGGTATCTATGAACAGACAGTATATCTATGTTCATTTATGGCTAAGTGTGGGAGTAGAAATCAGGTTTGTACAGTGCATATGCACATTTCTGCCTTTGTGTGTACAGAATTTTAGTCTTGAGTTTTATGCATCTCATACCTGGTGTCACAAAATTCTGGCACCCAAAAACTGATCTGTTTTATGTGAGTGTGTTGCATGGCTACACAGAAAGACAGTGCCACAAAAAATTCTGTTGGGCCCCAACTGACCACATCTATTCTATTCAGTTTCATCGGCTTTATTATATGTCCAGAGACCTGTAAACAAACCTGTATTGCTATGCTGTAACAGTACATGGCCCGAGATTTTCTGTCTATCATTTAGTTTGTGCTAATTGGATTAAACATAATTTATATGTACTGTGCCTTGGTGCCACCTTCAACACCTGAGACACCATGAACAAGGAAGTGTGTGAATACTGGCACAGTACAACAGTGAACCCTGTGTGGGTAACTTGTGGCTATCATGTAGTGAAATTTAGTTCAATCAGATAATAAAAAATAAATAGGCTTGATTCAAGGCCGAGTTGCATTAGCTATTTTTGTGTAGCACGGGGCTGCGCTGTATACAAACTGAACATGCATGCCAAGTACACCTGTTCCCATGGTAACAACATCTAGAATAGGTAATTTTTCATAATACTGTACGAGACCATGTTATCTGATAATTCCCACAGTCCCTCATGTACAGAACCACAGAAGAGAACATACTGTATATAGAATATAACTATAAGTGAAGTGAACATGATGGGCAAAATGATGGAAAGCATGTTCATGACCCTAAAATATAGAGGATCTCATTAAAAATGAAACATCTCCATCATCCTGAGAAAGTCACAAATATCAGGACAACCAGTTCTTCGATGCTCTGTGAGTTTGAGTAAAAGGAGGGAGCGACCAATATATTTTGAGCAGCCTTGTAGAAAAAATGTGCTTGTGATGCCATGTGCAGCTGGCAGTACCATAAGCAAACATCGTGCCCTTCACTGAGCTATGAATCATAAGTAGGGGGAAGTTTGCAGACAGAGGCCCTTGTGAATGTGAATGTGATGGTGTGGATATAGCTCCGGTCATGTCAGACTGTGTGGGAAAAACAAAGAGGGGCAGGCCGAGTCACATGGGTCGTCCTGCTCCCAAAGACAGGACTCTCTCTTTCCTTTCAATCTCTCACTCATTCCTTCTCTCATTGGCAGGCCCACCCTTATTTCTGTCTCTCTCTCTCGCACATACGCACTCCACTGTGTCCTATTTATGCTTTATTGCCTTTATGCTAGTGCCTTGCAGTAGTGGAATGTAACTAAGTACATTAACTCAAGTACTGTAATCTGAGGTACTTGTACTTGAGTTTTTTGTTTTCATGCCACTTTCACTGCCAATACTTCACCACAATTCAAAGGGAAATATTGTACTTTACAAATTTGTTTTTTGCATAAAATACACAAGTTATAAAACTATAAAACACGATGCTTTGTTAGAGATTGAACTACCCAACAGTATATACAAGTAGAGCTGAAACAATAAATCGATTAATCTATAACTTGACTGACAGAAAATTAATTAACCTATTTTGACAAATGTCCTTTTTCATGCAGAAGTGCCAAACAAAACATTTCATGGTTCCAGCGTCCATGTAAGGATTTCCTGCTTTTCCTTATTCCTTTCTTATTTTTTACAATTTTGAGGTTTGGTCTATTGGTTGGACAAAACAAGTAGTGTGAAAGTGCCACTTTGGACTCTGGGTAATTGCGACGGCATTTCTCACTTTTTTTCGATTTTTTACAAACCAAAGAATCAATCAATTCATTGAGGAAATAATCAGCAGATTAATCTATGATAGAAATAATCAATAGTTGCAGCAAAATAGTTAAAAATGAGCTCAGCCTCAACCAACTACAGCAGTAAAATGCTGCTTATACATTGATGCATTAGTAATAATAATCTCATGATATAATATATAACATATCAGTCACAGCAACCATTTTTCTGAGTACTATTAATGCAAATACTTCCTCCAACACTGGTGCCTTTTCCACCTTTTAATTATTAAAATAATTTCTTAATATATCATTCTTATGCATTTCCTTTATTACGCACAATGCACTCTTATTATTATTTTATTGGTTTCAACATCATCATTGTGCATTAGGTTGTAGTCAGTATCTGTATAGATGTGGCTGAAGATTGTGTGTCTTGCGTGTGTGAGCTGTTTCTGTTCAACAGTCATAGTAACGTGCAACCAATATGGTGTAATAGTCTGCTGTATGTAGCAGTGTGATGTTTTTGCAAGTACACTACGTGTGTGTGTGTGTGCAGGGTACATGCATATACATACAACATACAGTATATGGGCCCGTGTTTGTATGAGTATGTATGCATGTGTTTATAGCTGTTTGTATATGTACCTCATGCAAATAAGCATTTGTGTGCATGTGTTTCAGTTAATCTCTATCATATTTTATCTTTTATTTTCATGACTGAAATGAAGTGAACTGACTGATTGTGCATATACAACCCATTCAAAACAAGTTAAAAAACGGTTAAAGTTTAGAAAAAGCAACAGTAGTTATTAGTATTTTGTTTGACAGTTATATACAGTACATACTAGAACATTCCTGGCCATATTTTACTATTTTAAAGCTGTCAATCATTTGAGAGGGCAAAATGACCTCTGTTCTTTTCACTAATAAGGGCAAAGCAAGAAAGAAATATATATTTCTCTATATATTATACATTATAATTTCAAAAGGGTCACACATGAAGATGGTTGGGGACCACTGCTTTTTTGTATGCAGGTATGTGCATCCGTTAACTGATTTTTTTTTTTTTTTGACACTGTTTAATGTATTTGCTGAATTTTTTTAGAAGATAAAATTATCATTCCTAACACTAGCAGTTTAGTAAACCATACAGATCCATTATAGTCATTAATAACGTTTGGGTTGCCATCTTTTGAAAAATCACTTTGGCTGGTGTTTATTCTTTCTATTTGATAACAGTGCATTTATAATTAAAGTAAACCATTAATACATGTATAAATGTCCATGGGTGAATAATCCATCCAGTCTGTTATTAGAAAATAGATTTTGGTCCAGATCCTCCAATACTTTTCTATAAGGTAGGAGGTCAAACGGTCCTTTGAAGCAGCTTTACTGATTATAACTGCTTTAAGATTTGTAAATCACATAAGTCATTGTACAACATCCATACCCTTTGTAATGTGGAACTGCAAATGACAATGTTCTGCAGCTGTTACAAGTCCCCCGACATACATTAAAGCTATATGTGACTAATGCATCCATAGAGAAAACCTCACGACCCCCACCCTCTCTTCTACACGCTCAAACGGAGACCAAACAAACAAAAGCATTTACTAAACTGTTGGGTAAAAACAAAGCTATTTTAAAAATCCTTCTGGTCACATTGCACCTGTTAACCAACCACTGGCACTGTTTTCTGAGGCCGACAGGAAAAAGTCTCGAAATAGCTTTCCCATGAGTCTCTGGTCTAAAATAAAATAAAGGGGCTGGCAGGAGCCGCCCACCGCACTGTTGCGACCCTGTCATGGGAACCATACTAAACTGTCTGTGGAGATTTGAGCAGAATAAATGAAACAGCTATCCCTGAGTGTCTCTATTTACATCCCTAATGCAAATGGTCATTTATCTTTAGCAAATAATAAGTACACAAGAGAACGTAGGCTTCTACTGTATGTGTGTGTATTTGTCTGTGTGTTTGCATGTGTGCCAGTGCTTGCACACTGGTTCCACATGTGCTCGTGCTTGTGGAGATGCCTTGTTTTGTCTCAGACGTGATGAGTGAGAAGAGGAATAAGCAGATCGCATTAAAAGTGTGGGAGTGAAGAGCCAATAGGACCTGTAAACAACAAAGGGCATGCTAGCCATTATGGCCAAAGTAAACACATGCACACGCAGCACACTTCAACAAAAACATTTACATTAAACACCACACAAAAGACCATTTATTAAAAGAAAACAATGCTTCACAACTTACAAAGCTGAAGCATCTCTGAAAACCCAAACAGGCTATATCCACCAAAGAAAAGTAAGGATTCCACTGAAATGAATCAGGTTTTTTGGGGGCGCTGAAGCAGAATCGGCTTAACTGAAGCACACCAACCCGTGCCGTTCACCTTTCTCTGCTTCATTCTCAGACTGCACTCTATTTTAGGGACCTCTGATGACTCTGTCTTGGCCACATCTCCCTTTTTCCATTGTAGAAAAAAGTTATTCATAATCCTCCCAATAACTCAACACTGTTTGTCCAGTGTGATAAAGCTAAGGGAGCGTTCACAATCTAAATTTTTATTCTTCAGAAGTGAATGGCTTTGTCAGCTGGAGTAATACAGTTTGCTGCGTCTGCCTCCTCCCGCTGCAGGGAGGCTGTTTACATGGGGACAGCTCAGAGATCCAGAGAGGAGACAACGCTCCTGGCTTCTCCCCACAAGAATGGCCTCCGTGGGTGGGCAGCATTTCACCCGCTGATGCTCCAAGATCACCCCCGAGACGCACAAGAAGAATAAAACTCTCAGAAGAATTGACAGATTTTGTGCCAAATAGTCCATTTTATGACACGGCCCCCCTCTCAGCTGCATTATCTGGACTTTAGGGCCTGTCACTTTTAAGGAGAAAGTTGAAAAATGAACAAAGGTTATCCTCAAAATAGCAACAAAATGGAAACAGAAGGTCAATGACAGAGGGAATCCCCTTTAATCTCGTCTGTGCAGAGAACTTTAGGGTCCAGGTCAAGACCAAGAGACCAGAGGTTAGAGGTGGGGCAACTGATCTGAGGGGTTATGGGACGGGACCTCAGATCCTGTACTGTTCTCAGCTATCTTGGCTTAAAGCAATCAAAAACACAGTCTGGAGTGATTCCCAGAGTGTATTCCTAGGTAATGCAAGTGAGAAAGCTTTGGCAGGCAGATAACATGGAGAAGCCATCACAGGTTGGCCTTTTAGTGTGATGCACAACTTGTTTTCTGTTGTGTTCTTAGGACCGACAAACAGTTTATTTGAAGTCTAGGGTGTTACAATGTTCTACTGTTGGGCCAAGTGTAAGCAATTTTCATTAAAACTTGGGTGGCCAGAGATACCTGCACCTGAGAGGCCTTGAATTGCAGCTCTTAGTCCTTTTTTTTTTAAAAAGTGTGGTGCAGCCGGTCCAGAGTGAGAAATTAATCCCAATCAGCCACAAGGAGCAGCACTGTGAAGGATAAACCACAGTCAAACACAGCTAATGCCTCTATCCAGCTATTTCCTCCTGTGTTTTCAACTGCCCCAAAACAAAAGTAAAAGCAGTAAACAATTATCAGACAAAACATTCTCTAAATCAAAAACTAAATCAAAAAATTAATTAGTCTCAAAACCCGTGCACATATATAAAACAAGTGCGTGCACGTGATACGAGCACACTGAACAGAATCCGCGAAACCCGTGCATGCACAAGCGCGGTCCCGCAAACACGGGGCTCTGAC